>OZ012695.1:6300299-6352799 GCA_963942565.1 Maea johnstoni
TGATACAGTACACACAGACTACTCATACATCTCTAGTTAAACATCACACACTAGATACACACCCACACAATATAATCTACAATTTCTATGCCACGGAGAGTGAAAAATGTTTTAAGTATATTGCAGTAAGTCCAGTGTTGTATTTCCTGGACTTGACAAGGTAAATTATACATTGACTAAATTAAAAATGCCTACTCTGTGTGAAACCAATAAGTTTGTGTGTCTTAATAAAAACAGGGATTTCATTGGTATGACAATTAAAACAGTCATACTGTTGTATGGAAGTTGAATGACCTTTTGAATAAACTACCAAAGCAGCAAGAACACTGAGATACAATGGACTATTGTACAGGAGTTGAATGACTTTAAAGTAGTTATAAATAAGCAGCTGAAGCAGCTACCGTGTACAAAAACAACTGCAGCAGACTGGAAAGCACATTTTATCAAACGGTCAGCCCTTGCACTCACTCCCTATAATACAACAAATCAAATGTCAGCTGACAGCCGACCAACTGGAGAGGAAGACTTTAGCCTTAGAACAAGGCTGAAACGGGATAGGAGAGGAAGGAGAGCGCTAGGAGGGGTGAGTAGGGCATCCTAGCTGGGAGTGTGGCCATTAGCAACATGCTAAGTAAGGACTGCCTCCCAGAACCAACTTTGATGCCCTAAAGATGTCAGGATCATAGGATCTAGGTGAACATAGACTTTTAAATTGTACACTCTAATTACAGAGGGGTTAGAGAGTACAAACAAATACACCCAAAGCTAAAACATACGAACCAATTATGCATATTCTGTCAACTGTAATACTCTTAGGTTCACTGAATGATAATAAGGATGTTCTTTAGTTTTTGAGTTTTATATAAATCCCTGGTTAGAACAGCAGTCACAAAGCATAGTTCTGATATCACCCTCTCTGCTTTGTTGGAGGTCTTAAAGCCAAGCGAGTATGCAAAGCCATTCAATATTTCATTGTTTAATAAAAAATATTGATCAATATGAAAGAATTCAAAATACATATATCACAATACTTTGTAAAATATATATAATATATAATATTGTAAAATATTGAGTATTTTAGTAGTTATATATACATATTGCAAATTAAATTGATACTTAAAGATATGAGATTTGATTTCTATATGATTTGCAAATACGGTAGTTTTGCAAGAAGTTAGGGGTTAACCCTAGGTCTAAATTAGGAAGAGGAGCAATTTTCATGGGCAGTGTACCAATCCATGAACCAGTTGAGTGAGCAGATGACAAGCATTATCATTGCGGCTACTGAAATAGGGTGCTGCATGTCTGAACACGGTCTGACACAACAACAGGTATTGCTTGATCCAAATTCGCAGGATTGGTGAATCATGTGAAAAAGGCCTGATTGCACAAGCACAGGTATTGTTTATGGAAAGTCCAACCTTGGTGTGTATAGTGTATAGATATTGGAATAAGAGTTTCAAAATATCTGGTAAAAACCAAGTTCAATTCTTGCAGACAAAGACTTTTTTTTTTGACCTAAAGGATAAATATATCTTGTACGACATAAAGGAAATTGCTTTATTTAGTAACGTGTGTAACATCGATAAAACCTAAATTTGGTATACTATGAATTGATGCACCTGCTACTGTCACATTTGGATGGTTCCCTTGTTGCTTAGTTTCCAAAAACATATTGATCCAAACATAGATAGTCCTTTGTTTAGAGGCAGTTGGGAACTGCTGTATCGTTGGAATCTGGTAATTCTGATTGGTCAAGGAGTAAACATATCAATAACTTTAATTGTAATTTGCTAGAAACTAGGTAAAGGTAAAGGCCATGTTGCAAATTGAGGGCCTTAAAATGGATGTTTCAGCCAAGATAGGCAGTTTGGAGAGGGATGGGAGGTGACAGGAGCACAGTCTGAAATCCCCTAAGAATGAGACATTAGAGGAGAACATTTGTATGTCAATACTTGGTAATGCTTGAGGACACCAATAAAACTTAACTGACATCAACCAAGTGACTTTGAGTTATTGAATCCTAGCACTTAAATGTGTGTGAACCTGAACAGTAAAAGAGATCCCAACTTTTACATTGGCAACCTTACCAGGACTTCTCAAGAAATGACTGACTAATTGAGATGATAGGAACCATTCATCTTACACATGCAGCCAAAGGGGTTCTATGCTTCATCCCTGACAATGAATTCCTGATTCCAGACTATGAAGTGTCAGACGTACCCTACACAACAAGAACATTTCTCAAGGAAATTTAAGCTATTAACCCATTCTACTTCATGGAGCAGACAGCCGTTGTAGGGCTAGTGGTTGAACATTTCCCCGAGAGTTGGAAATAACCAAGAGGTAAATTCATGATGTCCATGAAACCACTTTTCCTCTTGCACTTCTACACATCACTTGCATTCCTTGATTTAGCTCCTCAATCATCAATATGATGAGTAATCTTATTTTATTATACTTCTCTATTATTCTTTTCTTAATAAAAAAAATTCATAATCGTATTCAAATATCATTTATTATGATTTCTTTTTATTAGAGTATTCATTGTTTTCCTATGGCAATACATACAGAAGCAGATAAAGGCTAAAACCCTCCACCTTCATCCCAGGCTGGTCTCATAGAAGAGGCCGGTCCAAGTATTCCAGTCAACTTCTTCATCAAGACAATAACTCAGAAAAAATGAATGTAACAGGAGAAGAGTGGTGAATGGCGCAAGGTCAAAGAATCCAAGATGAAGGACGATATTTACGCAGAAATCTTTGAACATCTGGGAAAAAAGTGAACTATAAACGGGGAATGAACAAGGAGGAAGAGGCATGACAAAGACTGAATGAAAAGAAAAGTGACAAACAAACTATACTACTGGATGCATGTCCTAGAGTGAAGGTATGTTCTAAAAATATACCATCCCCAAACTGTGGACCAGTTAACCCTTCTCAAAATTGTCCAACAACAGTGACCGATATGAACCCCCATGTAAAATATGCAATCCAATGGCTATATTATTAAATATGAAATTGCATTATTATTAACATTTTATTTTACTGCTTAACAAAATCTAATAATAAGCTTGAACTAGATGTATATGAGAAATGGTGACTGGGGCTAGGCTAGTTGGGAAGGGAGTAGAGTTGTTTGTCAGTGGGCTGGCGATGGCATGACGGCAAACGTCCCCCCAACTTCCAAATTTAACTGGAACTTAACAGGAATTGAATAGGGAGGTGAAGATTCTCAAAACTCACACCTGCAAATGGGTAGGCTTAACGGAAGGCAACCATAACCAAGCCTTTGATCTAGGGGAGTTGATACGCACGACTGGTCCAGTCAATAGGCTGTGTGCGGGCAGCGTATCAATGACAGCACGACTAATCAAAGAGGGGTTCCTTGTTTAGACATGACGAAGTTCTAAAATAACTACCCCTGGCAACAGTCAACATGGTCATTCTACGGACGTGCGTTGAGTAGAGCACACACGAAATGATTTTTACTTGATGTCAAACCCAATAGATTACATTGGGTGAACCTGGATGGAGTTGGGAAGAATAAAATCACTTAACTAACAATGAACTGTATTGCGTTGATGACCACCCCGCATACCATCCCGGCTTTACAGCTACACATAGCTTTGGTCAATATGACATTCCTGTTTACCGCTGGAGGCACATCTCAGCAGACGAAACCCTGATTTATAAGGAGGCAAACAAGCACTTCTTCACTAAGTCAGGGTGTAAAATATTGAGTATTTTAGCAGTTTTATATGCATATTGTTAATTAGTTTTGCCTTAAAAGATGTAAGTTGTGATTTCTCCATGATTTGTAAGCTTGGTGGTTGTGCAAGAAGGAAGGGGTAACTCCAAGCCTAAACCTAACAGACGCGCAATTGTCATGGCCTCTGTACCGAGTTACGAACTGGTTGAGTGAGCAAATGACCAGCCTTGTCATAGTGGCTACCAAAATAGGGTACTGCATGTCTTGACACGATCTTGCACACAAGCCAGGATTTTTTGATCTGCCTCCTTGCACTTCGTGACCCATGATTTGACATGCCTATGATACCTCTTAAAGGTACTGCATGTCCGAACACGCTGTCTGCACAAGAGGCGTTATGGTTTGATCTGCCGCCTTGCACTTGGTGACCCTGAGGAATTTTGTAAACTTCCAAATGCAATTAGTTTCAATTCTCGATAACAAAGACTTGTTTTCTGCAACAGGATAACTATATCAATACAAAGGCATTGGTTGTCTTTCGTGTGAGACATCAATAAAACCTAAATTAGGTGTACCAATTGATGCACCTGCTACTGTCACACCTTGGTGGTACCGTTATTGCTTAGTTTCGAGAACATGTTCATCAAAACATCGACAGTTCTTTGTTCAATAAAGACAAATGTATCGATGGAACTACAGTATTGTGGGAACCTAGTAACTCCACTGAAAAGTGTGTATAATTGATTAGACTTAATTTCAATTGGTCAAGAAGTAAAAGATATCGATAAACCTTCACTGCAATTGGCTAGAAACTAGGTAAGGAAAAGGTCATGTTGTAAACTTGAAGGCCTTAAAGAGGGTTGTTTGAGCCGATATAGTCAGGCTTGGAGGAGATGGGAAGTGACAGGAGAATGAATTGAAATGATCTAAGAATGAGTCCTCGAATGGAACATCTGTATGTCAATACCTGTAATGCTTAAGTTCAAAAAAACTTAACTTACATCAACCGAGCAATTAATGATTATTAAATCGCACTACTTCTTTGTGCGTGAACCTGCAGAAGTAAAAGGCTACCAAACCTTTACATTGGCGACCTTGCCAGGACCACTCAAGAATGTGATGACAGAGGCATTATAAGAACATTATAAGAACATTATAAGAACATTTGTAGGAATAATAGAACTGAACTTGGAAGGGAATCCACTGGAAAGGACTCACAATAGTAAGTACTCATTTTACTTAAAGATTGTTGGGTAGGCACTGTTTTGTTATTTGTAATACTAAAATTTAAGTATGGCAGAACAGAGAGGGGAGGCTAGGGAAGTAGATGCTGGTAATGTAATTTACATTAAACTGGGTCAGATGCAAGAGCTAGCAGATGACATAACAAATTTAGTTCATGTCATAAGGCAAGATAAGCAGCAAACCAGACAATTTGAAGTCAGGAAGGCTAGGGTAAAAGGGGAAATAAAGGGTATCAAGGATTGTGATGGTATAATTGCAGAAGAAGTGAGGGAGTGGATAGATAGTATAGATTTAGCATTAATGGTAGTAGGAGATGTGCCCCGATCAGTGATAAAACGGATTACCGGTAGTACCTCAGGATCGCTAAGAAAGGAAATTGAAAGATTCCTTTAACAGCAGCCTGACAGGCTAAATACCCCTTGGAATGTGTTAAAAACCCTCATCGAAATTCATTTTTGTCTCCTAAAAAGGAGGACAAACTTAAAATTGAAGTTGAGCATTTCCAGCAATCAACTCATGATTCCGTACTGGTATTCAACAAGAAGTACAAAGAACTTGCAAACGAGGCTTATATATTGCTAGAAGTGCGGATGCAGAGAGAATTCTGATCAGGGCTTCTGTTAAGGCCTTGAAGAATACCGAGTTGGCAAAAGGAACCATGGAAGAGGGTCAGCCAATCACGCTAGAGCAAGCTATGACCTTCACAGAGGGGCAAGCTTCAGGGAAGGAGTTATTTCATTCCCTAGATAGACAGGAGAGAGAGGAAGAACCCATGGGAGTGGGGGCTCTCTCAGAAACCGCTAACAGCCTTAATAACGCCTTGAGAGGGTTAACTGATGTGGTTAGAGAAAGGAAGAAAAAAACAGGAGGGGTAAGAGTACATAATATAGTGTATTGATAGAATGTACCAGATTGGTCTCGACCACTGAAGGATAAACACCTTAACATCAACATCCAATCTCACTTGTTTTAACAGAACCAAATCCCGGTCATAATGTGAGTTCTGCGTGTGCAACTTGAAACGTGCCACTACACCTATCTATTTTAGTTGGAGCGCCAGACTGACTGGCGCTAGGCTCCCGAATTGTAAAGGTTTATGTTTGTTTTTCTTGTACCTTTGTGGTTCAATGAGTTCACTTATACCTGCCTGTGAGAGATTAAATACAAAGATGGGTAAATTAGAAGCTTCTAAAATTGGAAGACACCACCTGGAACCGCCGGGGTATATGGACCGAAGAAGGGCATCCCATATCCAACTATCCGAGTGCTACCAATTCAAGGCAGCACAGAAAACAGAGGCAAAAAATTAGAAGTTGCATGATGAGGCGCGGCTCGCTTTTATATTTAACTTAAGTATAGTAAACCAAAAAAAATAGCCTTAATAGACACTGGTGTCCCATGCTGCATTATGAGAAAAGATGTGTATTTTGAACTCTGTAAAGTACAACAAAGAAGTATCCTCCTACAGCATAAGAGGAAATTATATGCAATTTATGGAGAGAAACTTCAAACACTCTAGGGGACACTGAGATTAGATTAGATGGGATAGCTCCTATACCTATTACCATAGTAGCCAATATCAGAAAAGAATTGATAATTGGTAGTGAGGTTTTAACTATGGGAAAATCTGTTATTGATTATAACACACAGACCTTGAAGATGTTTGATGTTCAGTTCAAATTGGAAACCATTTGTGAGGCTGACATTGCCGAGGTAACAGAAACCAGTACCCACCAGTAGACAAAACCTTATATAATTTTCAACATATTTTTGCCACTACAGAGGATCCAATTGGACTCTGTACAGAAGGAAAATGTACAATAGAAACAAATTATCACCCACCCATTAGAGATAAAGTTATTGTTGCCATAAAGAAATGGGACACCATCAGTGTGATGTTCTTTCGCTTTATGATTGCCGAGTGTTTAGTTTTGGTGCGTTGGATTTTTCAGGAGCGATTTTTGCCAATATGTAGTTATACAAATTCTTTTTAATTTTTTTTTTCATATTCATGTTTTTGTGACATTTGACATGGTGAAATTCTGACATACCTAGTCCCTTGAGACCATTGCATAATCAGTTTGAATTGGAAACCATTTCTGAGGCTGACATTGCCGAGATTAAAGAAACCACAGGGTATCCACCAGTAGACCAAACCATAGAAGATTTTCAACATATTTTTGCCACTGCAGAGAATCCTATTGGACTCTGTACAGAAGGAAAATGTACAATAGAAACAAATTATCACCCACCCATTAGACAGCAACCTTATCGTATGCCACTGGCAAAACGATATTTGGTCGAAGAACAAATTAAGGAAATGTTAGAAGCAGGGGTTATTAGGCCAAGTACATCCCTGTGGGCTTCCCCCATTACCCTGGTTCCAAAGAAATCTGGCAATGAAATGAGGTTCTGCGTAGATTATCGCAAGATAAATGCCATTTCCACCAAGGATTCTTACCCTTTACCCTTAATTCAAGACATATTTGATTCCATGGGTAGTGCGAAAATATTCTCCACCCTGGATCTTAAAGCAGGGTATTGGCAAATTCCTATGCGAGAAAGTGATGTTGACAGCGTTTGTATGTGCGGCAGGCCTCTACGAGTTCCAGAGAATGCCTTTTGGTTTAACCTCAGCCCCTAGTCAATTCCAGCGCATCATGAATAAGATTTTGGCTGGGTATATTGGAAAATTTGTATTTGTGTACTTGGACGATATAGTGATATATTCTCGCTCTCCTGAGGAGCATGCGAGGCACTTGAGGTTAGTTTTACGTCGGATTGAGAATGCCGGTTTAAAACTGAACCCCAAGAAGTGTGAATTCTGTAAGAGAAGTGTGGAACTTCTGGGTTACATTGTGAGTGATCAATGTATTTCACCACAACCCGAGAAGACAGAAGCAATTGTCAAGTTGCCGCCTCCTGAGGATGTAAAAGGAGTGCGTTCATTTCTAGGGATGACTGGGTACTATCGTCAGTGCATCCCTGAATATGCGAAATATGCAGCTCCATTAGTCCACTTGTCTAAGAAGCACGCTAGGTTCCAATGGGGACGGGAACAACAGGCAGGGTTTTAGTACTTAAAGAAGGCTCTCACTGCTGAACCTATCATGGCTTATCCCAATACAAATAAAGCCTATATAAACTGTACACCGACGCTTGTAACTATGCAGTTGGAGCTATTTTAGTACAGGAAGATGATGAAGGGATAGAGAGAGTCATACATTATATCTCTCATCAATTAAATGAAATGGAACAAAAATGGGCCACCATTGAAAAGGAAGCATATGCTGTTATCTATGCTCTACAAAAGTTGAGAACATACTTATGGGGTTCAGATTTTACAATTTACACTGATCATAAACTTCTCAAGTCACTGTTCCTTCAAGAAGTTCAGAATACCCGTATACAACGCTGGGCAGTTTTAAAAGCTGAATTCGGTGCTGACATCAAGTACCGCCCAGGCAAATGTCATGTACGGGCTGATATGCTTAGTCGTATCCGACCAGGTAATGAGATAGCAACTTTTGATACCAAAGAATTTATTCATCCTGATGGGTTCCTCGATGATCACTGTGATATGCGGATACCCCTTGAGGCAGATAATTTAGATAAAGACCTTATTCAAAAAGGACAAAGGAAAGAATTTCCTGCTGCTTTACAAGAAGCACTTCATCCCAGCACGGAAGAAGACTCCCATTATATAGTATCGAAAGTATTGCTATATTCATTGAAACCTGTGTCACCAATAGCTGCACAATATCCCCTGCTGGTTCTACCAAAAGCTGTTAGAGATAAAGTTATTGAAAGGTGCCATAAAGAAATGGGACACCAGGCGATACAGAAGACAATGGAAAGATTGAGAGATAGTTATGTTTGGCCAGGCATGAGAAAAGAAAAGTTTGGTGGGTAAGAAAATGCTCTATCTGTCAGGGCTGCCGAAGACAACAACTGCGCACAGGATATGAGGAAATGCCCCTACCTGCTTCCCCAATGCAGATTATAGGCATGGATTTGACTGGTTCATTTGCTTGGTCTAATAGAGGAAACCAGTATATACTAAACATCATTGATCACTGTACGGGATGGTTAGAATCTTATCCCATACCTCATAAGACTGCTGCTTGGGTAAAGTGCAAATTGGAGCATGAATTCATTCCACGACATGGTGTGCTGGAAGTAGTTATAACCGACCAAGGGGGTGAGTTTAATGACAAAGAACTCCAGGTCTGGTATATAGAAATGGGCATTGAGCATAGAAAAACTACCCCTTACCACCCACAAATGAATGGAAAAGTAGAAAGGTGTAACAGTACCCTAAAAGAAATGTTGGGAAGGTTATTGAATAATGAACGGAAGGGATGGGAAAATCAACTGCCAACAGCAGTGATGGCCTACAATAATTCTGTTTCTACTGTAACAGGGCACACTCCCCTCTTTCTACTCTATGGTAGAAGAGGACGGCTACCCCTTACTCGCAGTTTTGCAGCCGCTACTGGGTGCCTCTTCAATACCAGGTTATATGACCAAGGGAAAGCTTTAGCAATAGCCAGAGAAATGACCAAGCAGTCTCGTTTCTATAACCGGCGACGCCTTCAAGAGCGGGCCAACGTAGGAGACATTAAAATTGGTGATAGTGTTATTGTAAAGGCATCCGACAGATTAGGCTTAACAAGCAGATGGGCTCCTCAGTACATAGTGACTGCTAACCGAGGAAATGTGTTTTGGCTGAGATATCCCATAACAGGGAAAACCAAAGTTGTCAATAGTGACTAAAAATGGTTGATCCCAACATGAGCTGGGATAAAATAAATCAAAGACCACATAGATGGTCACCGTAAAAAGCCACATGCTGATCACCCAGGTGTGATAGTCACGTGAAATGAAGGGCTTACAGATGTTCAGGATTGGATGCCCGAGTGTCGCCATGACAATGACGTCACTACGGAGTCTGCCAATCAGCAGGTAGTGAATGACAATGAACCTTCAGACCCAATTTGTAAAGTATGGGCTATATGGTAGGGACGAGTTGGGAGCGTGAAGGGTTAAAGGAGGGGACCGTGGGAAGGTTGGCAGCAGAGTTGTGGAAGCAATCAGCATAAAGATGTGACAAGAAAGAACGCAGACTATGGGTGCGAGCGAAGCAAACAAGCACATAAACATAATGAGGATAACACATATTTAGATAACTGGGAATCTAAACCAGGGAGTGTTGACAAGTTAATTTGGGGGGGAACCACGAGTCTGCGACGACAGGGGGCGATAAAGTACTCAAGCTGCAGAAGACTTGGACCGCTGCCAAGCCGAACCCGGGTGCCTGGGATGGGTGTTGGCTCACTGCCAAACCAATGCGTGACCACGAGAAAAGACCCGCCATATAGGGAAACGTATGATAATCGGGTTTAGAGATTAGGGAAGAGGGGTAGCGGGAGAATAGGCAGAGTTTTAGCAAGGGGAGCTCGAGAGTAAACGTGTGAGAAGTGAGGGCTCGGAGATGCCGGAGACTACATGTACTGGAGTGCAAATAAAACTAACTGCAATGGAAACCAAGACTCTATGTTATTAAACCCCATCACTTCAACATGGGTGAACCTGCATACAACTGTAAGGACTGACCATCGTAACTTTACAAGTGGCGATCTTGCCAGGACCCAGTTTTGGAAAATCGAGCATTCTACAGAGCATCTCATGGACAATGGAACCGCAACCCAGTACTAGTGGGCTCACATTTCCCCGGACCGCTGCTGTAGATACACAGACGAAGAACGAAGCACTAGGATCACCAGAGCACCCCATTGAGGTGGATGAAGATAACGAAAAAAACACCCAGACGGATAGAGTTAATTTGCCCGCCGCGAAAAGATCATCAGTGCCTGTAGCGAGGGTCGAGCCCCAATTACCGGAAACCTTTTGAGACTTAGAAAAACAGATGAACTTTTATCAGCAACCCAGAAGAATCCCGCCTGCTGCATTCATTGCTGCCTACCAAAAAGCGCAAAAACAGAGAGCTGAGGAGCGTGCTCGCAATGCCCGGAGAAACTAGGCCTGAGGAAAACAAAAGAGACGCTTTCCTGACGTGGTGTACACAAGACATTAGACTTATGGAATAAGGCAAAATTAGGAACTTGTAAGGAAAGGGATGCCCGCAAAATTGTAAGTCGTATCGTTTCCTATTTCAAAACCACTGGAAAACCGTAAGTACCTTTCTCGCTTGATTTTGGTGGATGGGGATAGAGAGGTTTGACCGTGCAACATTCTTTGATAGTAGGGAAAGTGTTAAATAGCAAAATGGAGCTGCAGCAACTGCAGAACCTAGCCGATGGGATAGCTATTTTAGTGACCGGGATAAGGGACGATGAGCAGCGTCATAGGGACGCGCAAGGGGTAAAGAGACGCATGAGGTAGCAGATAGACTCGATCACTAAGTGTGATGGTCTTATTGCACAGGAAGTGAGGGATTGGGTAGATAGTATCACCCTCTCGTGTAGGTTAGTGCGGGACATTGATAATCATGCTATGCTACTAGTAACTGGCACGATAAGGGGCCCTCTCAGAAACGAAGTGGAGAGATTTCTGTCATTGCAGCAGCATAGACTTCCCACACCCTGGCCATTAGTTAGGGATCACGTACGCAATACCTTTTTGTCACCCAACGAGACTGATACGCTAAAAATCGAAATTGAGAGGTTAAAACAGCCAAGCCATGTGAGCGTAGCTATATTTAACAGGAAATTTAGGGAGCTTGCCAATAAAGCCTACCCAGAGCCTCGCACCGGGGAAGCTGAACGTATTCTCGTGGGAGCATACTCAAAAGCACTCCGAGATTCCGACTTAGCGAAGAAATTAATGACTGACGGGCATCCTGAGAATTTGGATATGGCTTTTCGGTATACCGAAGTACAGGCCTCAGGGATTGAAATGTTTAATTCACTGGGTAGAAGCGAGGAACCTATGGAGATAGCAGAAATAGCGGGAACTGAACAACAAAAAGAGGCCTCCGTTATGACACTTAAGGCTCTAAATGAATTGACCTTGGCTGTGAAAGGGTTAAGAAGTACCCAGGATAAAATGATCACAAAGGTAGCGAAAATGGAAGCTCAGAATAAGCAAGCACCAGTAGAGGGGACTTACAGGAATCCCCAGGAGAGAAGGGAGGTTTACCCTCCAAGAAATGGGCCGCCGCCGGGGCAGGGAAATCGATATCAGTGGACTCCTGAAGGGGTTCCAATATGTGCTAAATGTAGGAAGGTAGGCCATGTGGCAAGGAATTGCTATCAGCGACAGGATGAACCAAAAAACTAGAATTTGCAGCAGGAGAGGCGGCACGGTTTAAAGTGTCT
Source organism: Maea johnstoni (assembly GCA_963942565.1). Lineage (NCBI taxonomy): Eukaryota > Metazoa > Annelida > Polychaeta > Spionida > Magelonidae > Maea > Maea johnstoni. The sequence continues at coordinate 6,312,596 of OZ012695.1, forward strand.
TTAGCTACAGGATATTTTTCTATTTTGGCATTAGTTGACACAGGAGCGTCCTGCTGCCTATTGAGACAGATGGTCCGATCGCATTTCGCACTTGAGCGTCGAAGAGGAAAACATGGTCTCCTTTACTAATAGAAGCGAAACGCATGAGAGAAGAGGCAATAGGATTGGCTGCCTACTTTTACTCACTATGCTAGTGGAAGGAGTCAATGCTACTATCAGTGAGCTACCTGATGGATTGTTAGTAACCCGTAAACAGTCCATCAAGGCCATTGCCACCGAGTATACGTTATTAGTCTTGATTTCTGAACCAGAGTACCCTTTGTCCTTACGGCGCAACATTGTTCGTCTCAAGACATCTATTAAAAGAGCTGTTGCTGACAAAACTATAGGCACTCCTGACTCTGTTGCCTGGTAAAGAAGAATTAAGAAGCTAAGGAAACAAGATAGGAAGGCCAGAGAAGTCGACACTCCGGACCGTTCTAAGAGAGGAATCTTAAACATTAGGCGAAATCAGTCATACATTGTTTGGAACTGCCACAGATAAATCCGTGGAAGAATTGAAGAAGTTGGTGAGTACCACCAATATACGACAGGGCCAGGTTATACATCATCTAAACGGAGTCTTGTCGGTCATTAATCATACCTATGATGGCATTGAGGAGAATCGCAACCGTTTAAATGAACTGACAGACTTTGTCAATGAAACTGTAGAAGCCGTGAATGGTTTAGCTAGAGAAATTGAAGCGAGTCAAGTCAAATTGTCACAGCTCACTGCTGTTGTAAATATAGAAAGAAGCCTACAACTAATGGAACAATGCCATCATGAGTACTTGCATCTGAACCATAAATATGTATTACAGCGGACGTCACTAGAAGCAGGACGTTTAAATGACTTTCTATTAACACCCGGACAATTACAGGATGTATTAGCTCAAGAGACAAAACAAGACATTGTGCCTATCCAACTGTTGCAATGGTATTATGAGTACGCCACGGTTGAACCTTTATGGGATACAAACACTTTAATGTATACAGTTCGCATACCACTTGTTGAAAGTACAGATTACTTGTTGTATCAATTTCATAGCTGGCCTGTACGAATCCGCGTACAGCATCCAGATAGAAGTTCAGCTAGTAATGGGTCTTGACACCGAGTCCGGTTATATATTTAAACCTAGTCGTTGTTATGGTCAGAAACCTCAGGTTTGTCGTTTGGGGGTTAAAACACATCACCGTCATATGAAATGTGAACGTGCAATTGTAACTGGAGGCTCACATAAGGATGCTTGTATCGCTAAAGTCAAATTGGAAAACAAATTTTCGCAGTTAACTGAAATAGCTCCAGGGGAATTCATTCTAGTAACTTGCGGGGAATATATTCAAAAACGCTGCCTAGGATCTGAGCCAGCACAACAAAAGTTCTCACCCTTTTTCACCAGACTGTACAACAACAGACAGCGGACCAGCTTATATACGAGGACCTGAATAACATTTTTGCGTAAAACGAATTACTGTGGTTGGATTCTGGGAAGGAGCTGCATAGTGAAAGGTATTTTGAAAATTCTAATTGGTTGAAATCATGGCATAAACTAAAGAACTATTGTATTCGCGACTTGATCAAATAAAGACAAGCTCGTTATAATACAAGGATGAATACTTACATGCTTTTGGACTTGTATATTCCCGACTTGATCAATTCCTGACAAGATCAGCATAATATACATTATTCATTGGATTCCCGTGAATATGTGAATTGAGATAACACCATGTCAAAGGCTTTAATACTTAAGGATGTTAATCAATATGGAAATTAAAAATGAAAAATCCCAGAGCCCAGGTAGGACCTAGGACAGGTTGTCCCAGAAAAAGAAACAATGTCCATTGTCGACCATTCCTATGATGACATGGAGGAACACTTTAACTTTGAGAATGATCTGACAGAGATGGAGCAAAACTCATCACTAATTGGACAGGATTGTAAAATATTGAGTATTTTAGTAGTTTTTATATGTTTATTGCTAATTAATTTAATACTAAAAGATGTGAGTAGTAATTTCTCTATGATTTGTAAGCTCGGTAGTTGTGCAAGAAGTCAGGGGTTAACCCTAAGTCTAAATTAAGAAGACACATAATTATCATGGGCAGTGTACCGAACCACGAACTGGTTGAGTGGGCACATGACAAGCGTTGTCATAGCGGCTACCAAAATAGGGTACTGCATGTCTGGACCAGCTTTTGCACATAGCGAGCGTGGGCAAAGCGGCTACTTGAAAGAGGGTGCTGAATGTTTGGACACGCTCTTACACAACAAGGGTTATTGTTTGCACCCACGCAGAAGTGGTGAATCCTATGTAAAGACCGGATTTCACAAGCACCGGTATTGTTTATATAAAGTCGGACCTTGGTATGTATAGATATCTAAATTAAAGTTTCGAAACATCCGGCAGAATCCGAATTCAATTATTTAAGACAAAGACTTGTTTTGACCAAAGGATACATATATCTTGTCCATCACAAAAGAAATTGAACTTTGTAAACTTTGTAAACTTAAAAATCCAATCAATTTCGATCCTAGAGAACAAAGACTTGTTTTGCCCAAAAGGATAAATATATCTTATACAACACAAAGGTAATTGATGTACTCCGTGTGTAATATCGATAGAATTTAAATTCAGTATACCCTAAATGGGCGCACCTGGTACTTGTGACTTAGTTGACGAAAACATGTTGATCAAAATATCCTTTGTTTAATAAAGACAGCGGTACCGATAGATCTGAGGTATCGTGGGAACTTGGTAACTTTGCAGAGAAGTTTGTATAACTGTCTAGAACTTAGAACTTAATTCTAATTGGTCGGTATCAATAACTTTGACTGTAATTGGCTAGAAACTAGGTATTGGTAAAGGTGATTGTGAAATTGCAAGGCCTTAAAAAGGGATGTTTCAGCTAAGATAATCAGTCTGGGAGGAGATGGGAAGTGAGAACAAGTCAACTTGAAACCATCTAAGGATGAGACGTAGCAGAGAACTGTTGTATTGTAAATACTTGTAATGTTCGAGGACCATAATAAAACCACTCACATCAACCAAGCGACTTTTGGTTATCTAATCACACCACTTTATATGTGCGTGAACCTGAACCAGTAAAAGGCTATCCAACATTTACATTGGCGACCTTGCCAGGACTTCTAAAGGAATGACGGACTGAGATGATAGGAAACATTCATCTAACACATGCAGCCAGAGGGATTCTATGCTTCCTACGAGGAAAGGATTCCCTCATCCCAGACTATGAAGTGTCAGACGTACTCTACACGACAAGGAAATTTCTCAAGGGCGTTCTAGCGATTCATCACTTCGACTTCCACGAGCCGTCCGATATAGAAACCAGATATTGTCAAATGAGGGATGGACTGACGCCCGAATATTTGGTGAGCCGCGAAGAACTAGAAAAGGAGCTCGGGATCGTATGTGAAAAGCTGAGAGACGTAACAGACTCCTACCTGCAGATCAACAGGAAATTAGACAACCTCCATTAAACAGACCAGCCAAGCAGAAATCCTAATGACCACCACGGACCCACTTGACTTGGAGTGGCTGGAATTTGACAATCTAGAGGAATTGATTGACTTGAGCGAACTAACAGACTTAGACTTCCTTAGAATTCCTAATCGAACAATACCCTGAGACAAAGGAGATCGCCACCCAGACGCTGACTGAGGAGGAAGGAACTAGAGAAGCATTGGAGGTGAACCGCGAAGCCACTGAAGTAACCTTGTGATGACAGAGACACTATAAGAACATTTTATTGAAGTAATCAGACTGAACTCAAAAGGAACCCACTAGAAAGGACCCACACCGGTAAGTACTCATTTTACCTAAAAATTGTTGGTTAGGCACTGTCTTGTTATTGTATTATTAAAATTTAAGTATGGCAGAACAGAGAGGCGAGGCTAGGGACATAGACGCCGGTAATGTAATCTACATTAACCCAGGTCAGATGCAAGAGCTAGCCGATGGCATAACAAATTTAGTACAAGGCATAAGGCAAGATAAACAGCAAAACAGACAATTTGAAGTCAGGAAGGCTAGGGTAAAGGAAGAAATAAAGGGTATTAAGGATTGTGATGGGTTTATTGCAGAAGAAGTAAGGGAGTGGATAGATAGTATAGACTTAGCCTTAATGGTAGTGGGAGATGTACCTGGGTCAGTGATAAAACTGATTACTGGTAGTACCTCAGGTTCACTGAGGAAGGAAATTGAGAGATTCCTTCAGCAGCAGCCTGACAGGGTAAATACTCCATGGAATGTGTTGAAAACCCTAATTAGAAATTCATTTTTGTCTCCTAATGAGGAGGACAAATTAAAAATAGAAGTGAAGCGTTTCCAGCAATCCACTCATGAATCCGTACCGGTATTCAATAGAAAGTACCGAGAACTCGCAAACAAGGCTTATATATTGCCTAGAAGTGCGGATGCAGAGAGGATTCTGATCAGGGCTTATGTTAAGGCCTTGAAGAATACTGAATTGGCAAAACGAATCATGGTAGATGGTCAGCCAATTACATTTGAGCAAGCTATGACCTTCACAGAGGGGCAAGCTTCAGGTATGGAATTATTCGATTCACTAGATCGAAAAGAGAGAGATGAAGAACCCATGGAGGTGGGGGCTCTTTCAGAAACCGCTAGCAGCCTTAATAACGCCTTAAGAGGGTTAACTGAAGCGGTTAGAGATATGAATAAAAACCAAGAGAGATTGAATACAAGGGTAGCTAAATTAGAGGCTACCCAGAATGGTGGACGTAAAGACGCCACCAGGAACCGCCGTGGTAAATGGACAGAAGAAGGGCGTCCCATATGCCACTATTGTGACAAAGCTGGCCACATACAGGCCGAGTGCTACCAATTCAAGGCAGCACAGAAAACAAATTCAAAAAATTAGAAGTCGCAGCATGTGGTGCGGCTCGCTTTTATATTTATCTAAAAAATGGTAAACAAAAGATAAGAGTCCTAATAGACACCGGTGCTGCATGCTGCATGATGAGAAAAGATGTATATTTTGAACTCTGTAAAGTACAACAAAGAAGTGCCCTCCTACAGCATCAAAGAAAGCTATATGCAGTTAATGTAGAGAAACCTCAAACACTAGGGGACACTGAGATTAAACTAGATAGGATAGCTCCCATCTCTATTACCATAGTAGCCAATATCAGACAAGAGCTGATAATTGGTAGTGAGGTTTTAACTATGGGAAAGGCTGAAATTGATTATAACACACAGACCTTGAAGATGTTTGATGTTCAGTTCAAATTGGAAACCATTTCCGAGGCTGACATTGCCGAGATAAAAGAAACCACTGGGTACCCGCGAGTAGATACAACCATAGAAGATTTTCAACATATTTTTGTCACTGCAGAGGATCCTATTGGACTCTGTACAGAAGGAAAATGTACAATAGAAACAAATAATCACCCACCCATTAGACAGCGACCTTATCGTACGCCACTGCCTAAACGATATTTGGTCAAAGAACAAATTAAGGAAATGTTAGAAGCAGGGGTTATTAGGCCAAGTACATCCCCGTGGGCTTCCCCCATTACCCTGGTTCCAAAGCAATCTGGCAATGAAATGAGGTTCTGTGTAGATTATCGCAAGATTAATGCAATTTCCAGCAAGGATTCTTACCCTTTACCCTTAATTCAAGACATATTTGATTCCATGGGAGGTGTGAAAATATTTTCCACCCTAGATCTTAAAGGAGGGTATTGCCAAATTCCTATGCGAGAAAGTGACATTGAAAAGACAGCGTTCGTATGTGCTGCAGGCCTATACGAATTCCAGAGAATGCCTTTTGGTTTAACCTCAGCCCCTAGTCAATTCCAGCGCATTATGAATAAAATTTTGGCTGGGTATATTGGAAAATTTGTTTTTGTGTACTTGGACAATATAGTGATATATTCTCGCTCTCCTGAGGAGCATGCGAGACACTTGAGGTTAGTTTTACGTCGGATTGAGAATGCCGGTTTATAACTGAACCCCAAGAAGTGTGAATTCTGTAAGAGAAGTGTGGAACTTCTGGGTTACATTGTGAGTGATCAAGGTATTTCACCACAACCCGCGAAGACAGAAGCAATTGCCAAGTTACCGCCTCCTGAGGATGTAAAAGGAGTGCGTTCATTCCTAGGGATGACTGGGTACTATCGTCAGTGAATCCCAGAATATGCAAAATATGCAGCTCCATTAGTCCACTTGACTAAGAAGCACGCTAGGTTCCAATGGGGACCGGAACAACAGGCAGGGTTTGAGTACTTAAAGAAAGCTCCCACCGCTGAACCTATCATGGCTTATCCCAATACAAATAAAGCCTATAAACTGTACACTGATGTTTGTAACTATGCAGTTGGAGCTATATTAGTACAGCAAGACGATGAAGGAATAGAGAGAGTCAAACATTATATCTCTCATCAATTAAATGAAATGGAACAAAAATGGGCCACAATTGAAAAGGAAGCATATGCTGTTATCTATGCTTTACAAAAGTTGAGAACATACTTATGGGGTTCGGATTTCACAATTTACACTGATCATAAACCTCTCAAGTCACTGTTCCTTCAAGAAGTTCAGAACACCCGTATACAACGCTGGGCAGTTTTAAAAGCTGAATTCGGTGCTGAAATCAAGTACCGGCCAGGCATATGTCATGTACGGGCTGATATGCTTAGTCGTATCCGACCTGGTAATGAAATAGCAACTTTTGATACCGAAGAATTTATTCATCCTGACGGGTTCCTTGATGATCACTGTGATATGCGGATACCCCTTGAGGCAGATAATTTAGATAAAGACCTTATTCAAAAAGGACAAAAAGAAGAATTTCCAGCTGCTTTCCAAGAAGCACTTCATCCCAGCACGGAGGAAGACTCCCATTACATAGTATCAAAAGGATTGCTATATACATTAAAACCTGTATCACCAATAGCTGCCCAGTATCCACGGCTGGTACTTCCAAAAACTTTTAGAAATAATGTTATCGAAAGGTGCCATAAAGAAATGGGACACCAGGCGATACAGAAGACAATGGAAAGATTGAGAGATAGTTATGTTAGGCCAGACATGAGAAAGGATATAGTTAGGTGGGTATAAAAATGCTCTATATGTCAGGTCCACCGAAGACTGCGCACAGGTTATGAGGAAATGCCCCTACCTTCTTCCCCGATGCAAATTATAGGCATGGACTTGACTGGTCCATTTGCTCGGTCTAATAGAGGAAATCAGTATCTACTAAACATCATTGATCACTGTACGGGATGGTTAGAATCTTATCCCATACCTCGTAAAACTGCTGCTTGGGTAAAGCGCAAGGTGGAGCATGAATTTATTCCACGACATGGTGTGCCGGAAGTAGTTATAACCGACCGAGGGGGTGAGTTTAATGACAAAGAACTCCAGGCCTGGTATAAAGAAATGGGCATGGAGCATAGGAAAACTACTCCTTACCACCCACAAACGAATGGAAAAGTAGAAAGGTGTAACCGTACCCTAAAAGAAATGTTGGGAAGGTTAAAGTATAACGAACGGAAAGAATGGGAAAATCAACTGCCAACCGCAGTGATGGCCTACAATAATTCTGTTTCTACTGTAACGGGGCACACTCCCTTCTTTCTACTCTATGGTAGAAGAGGACGGCTACCCCTCACTCGCAGTTACGCAGCCGCTACTGGGTCCCTCTTCAATACCAGGTTATATGACCAAGGGAAAACTTTAGCAATAGCCAGAGAAATGACCAAGCAGTCTCGTTACTATAACCGGCGACGCCTTCAAGAGCGGGCCAACGTAGGAGACATTAAAGTTGGTGATAGTGTTATTGTGAAGGCATCCGAAAGATTAGGCTTAACAAGCAGGTGGGATCCTCAGTACATAGTGACTGCTAACCGAGGAAATGTGTTTTGGCTGAGAAATCCCAAAACCGGGAAAACCAAAGTTGTCAATAGAGATAAACTAATAATGGTTGATCCCAACATGAGCTGGGATAAAATAAACCCAAGACCACATCGATGGTCACCGGAAAAGCCACGTGCTGATCACCCAGGTGTGACAGTCACGCGCGATGAAGGGCTTACGGATGTACAGGATTGGATGCCTGAGTGTCGCCATGACAATGATGACACTGCGGAGTCTGCCAATCAGCAGATAGTGAATGACAATGAACCATCAGACCTAATTGAGGGTGATGATATCATGAATGAAGACGTTGAGGTATATATGGATCATTCAGATGGTCCGATTGCACTTCGTACTCGAGCATCGAAGAGGAAAACATGGTCTCCTTCACCGATAGCAGCGAAACGCATGAGAGAAGAGGCAATAGGCTTGGCTGCCTACTTCTACTCACTATGCTAGTGGTAGGAGCCAAGGCTACTATCAGTGAGCTACCTGATGGACTGTTAGTAACCGGTAAACAGTCCATCAAGGCCATCGCTACCTAGTATACGTTACTAGTCTTGATTGCTGAACCAGAGTACCCTTTGTCATTACGGCGCAACATTTTTCGTCTCAAGGCGTCTATAAAACAAGCTGTTGCTGACAAGAATATAGGCATTCCTGACTCTTTCGCGTGGCTAAGAAGAATTAAGAAGCTAAGGCAACAAGATAGAAAGGCCAGAGAAGTCGACACTCCGGACCGTTCTAGGAGAGGAATCTTAAACATTGTAGGCGAAATCAGTCATACTTTGTTTGGAACTGCTACGGATAAATCCGTAGAAGAATTGAAGAAGTTGGTGAGTACCACCAATGTCCGACAGAGCCAGGTTATACAACTTCTAAACGGAGTCTTGTCAGTCATTAATCATACCTATGACGGCATTGAGGAGAATCGTAACTATTTAAATGAACTGACAGACTTTGTCAATGAAACCGTAGAAGCCGTAAATGGTTTAGCCAGAGAGATAGAAACTAGTCAAGTCAAATGGTCACAGCTCACTGCTGTTGTAAATATAAAACGAAGCCTACAACTAATGGAAAAATGCCATCACGAGTACTTGCATCTGAACCATAAATATGTATTACAGCGGACGTCATTAGAAGCGGGACGTTTAAATGACTTTCTACTAACACCTAAACAGTTACAGGATGTATTAGCTCAAGAGACAAAACAAGACATTGTGCCTATCCAACCGTTGCAATGGTATTATGAGTACGCCACGGTTGAACCTTTATGGGATACAGACACTTTAATGTATAGAGTTCGCCTACCACTGGTTGAAAGTACAGATTATTTGTTGTATCAATTTCATAGTTGGCCTGTACCATTTAACGAATCCGGGTACAGCGCCCAGATAGAAGTCCAGCCAGTCATGGGGCTTGATACTGAGTCCGGATATATATTTAAACCTAGTCGTTGCTATGGCCAGAAACCTCAGGTTTGTCGTTTGGGGGTTAAAACACATCACCGTCATATGAAATGTGAACGATCAATTGTAACTGGAGGCACCCATAAGGATGCTTGTATCGCTAAAATCAAATCAGAAGACAAATTTTCGCAGTTAACCGAAATAACTCCAGGAGAATTCATTCTAGTAACTTGGGGGGAATATATTCAAAAACGCTGCCTAGGATCTGATCCAGCACGACAAAAGTTAAAGCCCGGAGTGTATACTATAAAAATGTCTGATGAATGTGTGTATGCGGGAGAAAATTGGCAAGTAACACCTCTAAAAGAGATGAAAGGAAGGTTGAGTGTTTTGGCGTTAAAAATAAACGTACCAGAAATAAATCTTGTGGCAAAAGTTAACCATTCTCGGACCATCAAGAAATTAGAGAACTTCGGCAAAAAACATTTTAGACCCTGTCGTTCGAGTTACGCTACAAACTCTACCAGAAAATGCTGGCATAGAAATGACTCCTTTCAACTCTAACGCGATTTATGAATACTTGCCAGTCTTCAATTTTATCATGCTTATGTTTATAATTGCAGGTATTTTGACAATTGTTATAAGATACATACGAAAAATGAAAGGTCAAAAGCGTAAATTGTTTGAAAGTCGGCGATCCGTGCCTTTCGATACAACAGAGCCGCCTACGAGCGACATACCGCTCGAAAATATTCATGGAACGCAAGGAGACGAGGAAGCCGAGGTTAGTCTGATGCAATGTCAGCCCCCGGTATTCCATTTTAAGAAGCTCTATCCAAAATTGGATGAAGCTGGCACCTCAAGGCAAAATGTACCTTAACTTATATGATATGTAAAATTACTCTACTTCTTACATTGACATGGAGAAGTTGACTTAATAAGCATAGACATACAAAAAGATAAGTACTTACCATTGCTTGGTGTAGACTCCACGATATATGAATTGCCTATCCTATATATCTTATTAACTCCAGTAGTATAGTTGTTTTATTATTATTCAATGTGATTAACAATATATTTCCTATATATTACAAACTAGTAGATATTTTATGTATAATGTAGTAATATAATAATCTAAGTAACTAGAGCAATAACTAGATATATAAATACTCTAGCCTTTTGGCTGGGAATTCAATGTTAAACTCCCGAAGAAGCATTGCCGCGATCCCTGTGAGCCGTTCCGGAAAATTTCCAAATATCTGAATCTGAATTGAATGGTAAGAATAGGTACATCCACATGTAATACAGATATACCAACATCCACAGGATCATTGCGAATAGGAGCACCAAATAGCGTCTTACCGACATAGTGGGCTCTTGCAAGTAGAATGTGGCCTCTAGGAACTATTTCGGCAGGGGAGGACGGCTGGGATCACATAAACAGTAGTAAAATAGTGTTTATACAATTGGCCCGTTCCTCACTAGAAGGGTAATAATAATGTCACCCTGTCCGTAAATAAGTTGGCAATGGCTTTGACGAGATAACGTCAGTATTCACGGTCGTGATCTAAAAGTGGGGGAGGTATGTAAAATATTGAGTATTTTAGTAGTTTTTATATGTTTATTGCTCATTAATTTAATACTAAAAGATGTGAGTAGTAATTTCTCTATGATTTGTAAGCTCGGTAGTTGTGCAAGAAGTCAGCGGTTAACCCTAAGTCTAAATTAAGAAGACACACAATTATCATGGGCAGTGTACCAAACCACGAACTGGTTGAGTGGGCACATGACAAGCGTTGTCATAGCGGCTACCAAAATAGGGTACTGCATGTCTGGACACGCTATTGCACATAGCAAGCATGGGCAAAGCGGCTACTTGAAAGAGGGTGCTGTATGTTTGGACATGCTCTTACACAACAAGGGTTATTGTTTGCACCCACGCAGAAGTGGTGAATCCTATGTAAAGACCGGATTTCACAAGCACCGGTATTGTTTATATAAAGTCGGACCTTGGTATGTATAGATATCTAAATTAGAGTTTCGAAACATCCGGCAGAATCCGAATTCAATTATTTAAGACAAAGACTTGTTTTGACCAAAGGATAAATATATCTTGTCCATCACAAAAGAAATTGAATTGTCCCGTGGGAACTTTGTAAACTTAAAAATCCAATCAATTTCGATACTAGAGAACAAAGACTTGTTTTGCCCAAAAGGATAAATATATCTTATACAACACAAAGGTAATTGATGTACTCCGTGTGTAATATCGATAGAATTTAAATTCAGTATACCCTAAATGGGCGCACCTGGTACTTGTGACTTAGTTGACGAAAACATGTTGATCAAAATATCGACAGTCCTTTGTTTAATAAAGACAGCGGTACCGATAGATCTGAGGTATCGTGGGAACTTGGTAACTTTGCAGAGAAGCTTGTATAACTGTCTAGAACTTAGAACTTAATTCTAATTGGTCGGTATCAATAACTTTGACTGTAATTGGCTAGAAACTAGGTATTGGTAAAGGTGATTGTGAAATTGCAAGGCCTTCAAAAGGGATGTTTCAGCTAAGATAATCAGTCTGGGAGGAGATGGGAAGTGAGAACAAGTCAACTTGAAACCATCTAAGGATGAGACGTAGCAGAGAACCGTTGTATTGTAAATACTTGTAATGTTCGAGGACCATAATAAAACCACTCACATCAACCAAGCGACTTTTGGTTATCTAATCGCACCACTTTATATGTGCGTGAACCTGAACCAGTAAAAGGCTATCCAACTTTTACAGGATGTCCAAGGCGGAAAAACTGTGTGGTAGCTGAAGAAAAAGATATCGGTAAAATGGAATGTGTATATCTTGAGTACTGCAACCGGAAACATGAGGACATGATGCAGGGAGCATCATTGGAAACCGGACAACTGAATGAACAGATGTAAAATATGCAATCCAATGGCTATATTATTAAACATGAAATTGCATTAATATTAATATTTTATTTTACTGCTTAACAAGAAATCTAATAAGAAGCTTGAACTAGATGTATATGAGAAATGGTGACTGGGGCTAGGCTAGTTGGGAAGGGAGTGGAGTTGTTTGTCAGTGGGCTGGCGACGGCACGACGGCAAACGTCCCCCCAACTTCCAAATTTAACTGGAACTCAACAGGAATTGAATGGGAAGGTGAAGATTCTCAAAACTCACACCTGTCAATTGGTAGGCTTAACGCAAGGCAACCATAACCAAGCCTTTGATATAGGGGAGTTGATACGCATGGCCAGTCCTGTCAATAGGCTGTGTGCGGGCAGCGTATCAATGACAGCACGACTAATCCAAGAAGGGTTCTTTGTTTAGACAAGTCGAAGTTCTAAAATAACTACCCCTGGCAACAGTCACAATGGTCATTCTACGGACGGGCGTTGAGTAGAGCTCACATGAAAAGATTTGTACTTGATGTCAAACCCCAATAGATTACATTGGGTGAACCTGGATGGAGTTGGGAAGAATAAAATTACTTAAATAACAATGAACTGTTTTGCGTTGATGACTACCCCACATACCATCATGACTTAACAAGTTACCAACGCAAGAACCTCTACTAAGTCTATTGCGCAGAAACATTGAATCGACACTGATAAAGAAGCCAAGTGCTGATCACCCAGGTGTGACAGTCATGTGTGAGGAATGGCTTACGGATGTACAGGATTGGATGCCCGAGTGTCGCCACAAGGATGATGTCACTGTGGAGTCTACCAATCAGCAGGTAGTGAATGACAATGAACACTCAGACCCAATTGAGGGTGATGCTGTCATGAATGGTGACATTTAGGAATGTATGATTCATTCGGATTGTCTGATCACACTTCGTATTCAAGTGTCGAAGAGGAAAGCATTGTCTCAATTTATGAATACTTGCCAGTTTTCAATTCTATCATGCTTATGTTTATAATTGCGGGTAATTTGACCATTGTTATAAAATACATGCGGAAAATGAAAGGTCAGAAGCATAAATTATTTGAAAGTTGGCGATCCATGCCTATCAATGCAACCGAGCCCCCCACATGTGACATTCCGCTCGAAAATATTCATGGAACGCAAGAAGACGAGGAAGACGCTGTTAGTCTGATGCAATGTCAGCCCCCGGTATTCCATTTTAAGAAGCTCTATCTAAAGTTGGATGAAGCTGGCACCTGAATGCAAAACGTACCTTAACTTAAATGATGTGTAAAATTACTCTGCTTCTTACATTGACATGGAGAATTTGACTTGATAAGCATCGACATACAAAACATTAAGATAAGTACTTACCATTGCTTGGTGTAGGCTCCATGGTATGTGAATTGCGTATCCTATATATCTTATTAACTCCAGTAATATAGTTGTTTTATTATTATTCCTTGTGACTAACAGTATATTTCTATGTAATATGAATAAGTAGATATCATATGTATAATGTAGTAATATAATCATCTAAGTAACTAGAGCAATAACTAGGTATATAGATGTTCTAGCCTACTCTAACTTCCTAAGAAGCATTGCCACAATCCCTGTGAGCCGTTCCAGTAAATTTTCGAAAAACCTATATCTTGATTGTATGGTAAGAATTGATATATCCACATGTAATATAGATATGCTAACATTCACAGGATCATTGCAAATAGGAGCACCAAAAAGCGTCGTACCAACATAGTGGGCTCTTGCAAGTAGAATGTGGCCTTGTGGAACTATTTCAACAGGGGACGACGGCTGGGATCATGTAAACAGTAGTAAAATGGTGTTTATACAATTGGCCAATTCCTCACTGGAAGGGTAATAATAATGTCACCCTGTCCGTAAATGAGGTTTGGCAATGGCTTTAACAAGATAATGTCCGTATTCATGGTTGTGATCTTAAAAGTGGGGGAGGTATGTGAAATATTGAGTATTTTAGTAGTTTTTATATGATCTAAACAGTTATTGTTACCATAACTCTCTTATTTTAGATATATAGTAGATGCTATTAACTGAACCAATGTTTCATTCACTACAGCGCCGGTATTGAAAGCCTCCGCTAAATGCTTGGGCATCCCGGGCATGATACATGACCACACGTTCGATCGTCAAACAGTTTCCTAGACGAATGCGACCAAAGATCACTGACCGTACAACTGACCGTAGCTATGATTCGCGATCTACATGGGTCATTGGTGAACTTATTTTTTGACACGATATCAATGGATGTTTGCACAACTAGGCACTGGAAGACGTGCGGTCGACTGGTGCAGGAATTAAATGTCTTTACTGGGAAGATGTTGAGTGTTTTTGAGTCAGTATTCGAGCAAGAATAGTAGCCTATACTAAGTATGATATTAGTAAAATATTAGGAAAGGTAACACATTGTAATGAGCAGCAAAAGCAGTGAGTAGCATATTACCTTCAAGAAAATATTTCTTGAAGAAAGCGCGTATTTTGGCGTTGGTGCATTGTTGTTTTTGATCAACTGTGTCCAAAGATACTATTTTCTCAATCTGCAGTATGTGAAATTCAAATGGTCAGTAATAAAGAAAGGTACAAGATATAGCAGTTGGTCTTCAGCATGGATCGGTCATGATTTGAGTCATTGAAGGTGGACAGTGCGCGGGTGATAAAGAGTGTAATGAAGCGGAAAGGAAACGGGGCCTAAATTCAGGCTTATTGTGAATGCAAATTAACATCGTAAATGCAAAATTCTCACAAATAAAGTAATGCAAAGTTATAATGTAGCTTCTAAGCTCTAATTGGATAAAACTATTAATACATGTTTCAACTAAGAAATATAATAATTCTTGAATAAAATACAGATGTGTGAGTTATCAAGTTCAACTGTAATATAGAGGATCTTTTTTAAATTTCAAATTGCACATAATGTGCAACAGGACTTTCATTTCTCCATATTCATGCCAAATATTCAACAAAAAAATATGTAATTATGGATATGATAATAGAACAAAATATGATTCATCACTACCCTTCCAATGCTGATGCTACTTTCGTCAAAAGCACAATTACGCAAAGACTTTTGAAAAATATCTTAACCCTGTCATGTCTGTATTCATTGGAAAGCTCTCGCTGAGTACTCTCAGATGAGTATTCATGTGCCAGGGTTACAAAAAAAATCAGGAGTTTTGCATCATTTAGTATTGGCCAAATTAGCCACCAGCAGCATAAGGGTTAAATGAATACAGCATATGTGGTTATCATGTTATCACAAACTTTACTCTTTCACATCTATGTACAGGATATACCAACTATTTTTGATATTGTTGTCTTAAAGCATTCTTAAATACATTCCATCATTGGTCAAAGCACTTAACATCCTCTGTTGTAATCGCATGTACTCTAGTTATATTGATATTGAAGCACTTGATTAGTTTCAAACATAGAAGCAAAAATCATTCAACACATATTGACACAGAAGTACGAATAGTAAAATCTTTATTGCACTTATATCTGTGTCCTGGCGGGAGAACCAACCATCATCAAAGCTATTTGAGACATTGATCTTAGCCAATGGAATGATTCCATTAATCCCACGTGACTTATAGATGATACAACATATCTGCATTCATATGACGCAACTGCTCTGCAAATGAGCACAGCATAGCAATATAACATTATAAAATATGACCCTTGCGCCCTCAATGATATGATGCACCTGTCGTCCGCTCCAGTTATAAGCAAATGTAAAGCAAGGAGCTGAACAGTATGAGTGAGCAAATAACTTAAATAAGTGTCATACTTCAATAAGATCCTAATTAAAAACAAACCCATATCTCTAGATCTAATTGCAGATTATTTTCTAGTTAACGCCGGCACACCTTGCAGTATCCATATCTGCATTGATATGACACAACTGCCCTCTTATGGAGAGAAGCAGGGAAATATGACACTAACATATGTCGTGAGCACCCTCCTTAAAATCATTTTGATGACATGACGCATCTGCCCTTCTCCCTTTATTAGCACATTTAAAGTTGATTCAGATGTAATGATTATCCTTTGAGTTGTATGTTTCTTTCTATGGAAAAATGATATAAGCTTTAAGGTGATGGGTACCATTGCAAGCCAGTTAAAAGCCCTGTCCCAAAACACACCTCAAAGCATAATCCTATAAATAGGTGTATCTCCAGGTTCCTTGGTGTTATCATGTAAAGAATATCATCGCCACCTGTCATTATTCAATCCATATTCTGTTCTATTTCAAAATTTACAACTTTTTTTTCGAATGACATATTCTCATTAATTACGCAGTTGATGGTTACTGTAGGTTCACAGATACCTTAGGGATGTCATTGACTATGCCCAATAAAAAGTACTTTTTTGATTTTTTACTGCTGAAGACTTTTACGGGCCATAACATTTGAAAATTCTAGTGAGACATCTTGTGTGTGGAGCTTAAGGACAGGCGACGTGGGCTAGGAACAAAAGACAGTTGGTCAAAGACACACATCGATGGTCGCGCGGCACAGTCAAACAATGCCGAGAATTGGGCATGCTATAAATAGTTGCTATAAATAGTCGGCTCGAACTCAATGCACTTGGCGTCAAAATTTCTCACTAAAATTTTCAATGTTATGGCCTGTAAAAGTCTTCAGCAGTAAAAAATCAAAAAAATACTTTTTATTGGGCATAGTCAATGACATCCTTAAGCTATCTGTGAACCTACAGTAACCATCAACTGCGGCGTAATTAATGAGAATATGTCATTCGAAAAAAAAGTATAATGACAGGTGGCTATAATATTCTCTACCTGATAAGACTGTGGAACTTGGAGATACACCTATTTATAGGATTAAGTTGCTTTGAAGTGTGTTTTGGGACAGGGCTTTTAACTGGCTTGCAATGGTACCCATCACCTTAATGACGTTTTCCTAGAGCCATATAGTTGTATATTTCTTTACTAGGGAGAAATGACGAATTCCGTATTGACCTTTCCCCAAAGCCATATCGTTGTATACTAGTATTACTTTACTATGGAGAAATGATATATGCCTTATTGACCTTTTCTCAGGGCCATATAGTTGTATATTTCTTTATTATGGAGAAATGATATATGCCTTATTGACCTTTTCTCAGGGCTATATAGTTGTATATTTCTTTATTATGGAGAAATGATATATGCCTCATTGACCCTTCTACAGGGCCATTAAGTTGTATATGTCTTTATTATGGGGAAATGATAAATGCCTTATTGACCTTTCCTAATGGCCATATAGCAGTATATTTCTTTATTATGGAGAAATGATATATGCCTTATTGACCTTTTCTCAGGGCCATATAGTTGTATATGTCTTTATTATGGAGAAATGATATATGCCTTATTGACCTTTTCTCAGGGCCATATAGTTGTTTATTATATGCCTACTGCTCATTCTCTGCTGTGATTGGTCAGATCATGGTCACATGACCACCTTACAAAAGTGATATTGGGGTGCAATATCATTTTCCAACACTCTGACTCAGAGCTTTCAGGTTCATGTGCTCAATTCTCGACTTCAACTATTGAAAAGGAAGCCAACAGAAGTGAATTGAGACAAGGAATTCAGAAGAGTTTGGGCTTCTTGTAAAATCATGATTAGGAAGGGAATTAGTAAAACACATTTTTAAATTAAATGAATAAATCATTAAATTTCTACAACTAATGCATGTGACTTCTTCGGGTATTTATAGTATTTTGATTGCGATATTAGTGAATTAACACATGAATATATTAAAGCTTAGAAATTTACAATAACCCAATGGTTTGTGGTAAAACCCGGAAATGGAAAATCATATTAATAATATTTACATTTTCATAATTCTTTAAATTAGTAAATTATTCTATTTGAATGAGCAGTAGGCATATAATAAAACAAATATGGCACTCTGGTTTCGTGCAATATCAATTTTTATTGCACTCTGAAAAATGATATTGCACTCGGCGCAAGCGCCTCGTGCAATATCATTTTTCAGAGTGCAATAAAAATTGATATTGCACTCACCCAAGTGCCATATTTGTATAATATTTCTTTATTATGGAGAAATGATATATGCCTTATTGACCTTTTCTCAGGGCCATTAAGTTGTATATTTCTTTATTAAGGGGAAATAATACATGCCTTATTGACCTTTCCTTATGGCTATATATGTAGCAGTATATTTCTTTATTATGGAGAAATGATAGAAGCAGTTGTTATGTATATACGTTATTGGCGAAATTGAAATTGAAATTAAAAAGCATACAGTAAATAGAGATATGCGGAACGAAAGGTTTTACACAGGAAAAAGAACATGACAATAATTAAATTCTACAACATATAAAATGATACATACACACACACACACATATATATATATATATATATATATATATATATATATATATATATATATATATATATATATATATATATATATATATATATATATATATATATATATATATATATATATATATATATATATATATTTATATGTATACATATAGTTCAACTTGACATTTTCCTCATGATAATGCGGCGGGTATTTGGACCCGGGGAATTGCGATTGGATGCGAAAGTAGTGCACCTTATCTTACAGTTATCATCACCATCGTCATCATCATCAACGTCATCACCATCACCATCATCAAGAACAAGAACAACACATATATACATATATATATGTATATATATATATATTATATATATATATATATATATATATATATATATAGAGAGAGAGAGAGAGAGAGAGAGAGAGAGAGAGAGAGAGCATTTGTATCGAAAAAAGCAAGCAAAAGCAAAAGCAAACAAGGCAGTAGCTGAACAAACAGTATAATTAGCAAACTCAAGTGCCACTTTGGCTCCACCTATATCGACGGCAGTAATGGTGACCCCCCCCCCCCCCCCCCTTTTTATTTTGGATATTCAAAGGGCATCTGACAATGAAAACCTATGCAAGGTTTGATGAGTTTCCCATTGCGGCGTATTTTTTAAATGGACTTTCGATTTTAGACGTGAAATTTGCAGATTTAGCCCCAATATGGCGCCACCTATATGGGCGGGATGACTGGTGCCCCCCCTTTTTTATCTTGGATTTCCAGAGGCGGTCTGACAAGGATAGTTTATGCAAAGTTTCATAGCGGGGTATATCTTAAATGAATTTAAATGGATTTTCAATATTGGGCCGTTGTTGGCGCTGGCTGTACTACCCGACCTCGTCTTTAATTAGTATTTTCGTGTTTATGCAGATAGAGTTTTACCGACCTGTTCTTCTTCCGGTTTGGGTACTGGTACATCATCCATTAGTTTGAGAACTTCCGGTCCACCGAACTCGCCAACTTGAATCGCACGCATCGCTGCAGGTAGACCGCCTGCGGTAGCGCTATTTTAAAGGTAAATACAGACAACATCAGTCAACAGGTATCCACACTGTGTAAACAAGTTTCGGATTCAATGTATTTTATTGTATCGTATTATGTCTTCATTGACTATGTTGGTATACATGAAAGGATACATATAATAAAAGAAAAAATAATAATAAATCGTGCTGATTTAGAGACTGTGTACTAGTAGAATGGTCGTGCCACAGCTTCGTTCCGCAACAATGGTCAATGACACTATAGCCCGGGAACCAGTGGATACTATTATACCCTGAGGCTGTGGACAAAAGGATAGACAACTAGTGTTACTCACGATACCCATCACTGGGAACCAGAGTTTTTCGGAACTAGGGTCGGATGCCATGTGTCGGCAGTAGAATGGGTGTAGTAAGGGGGGGGGGGGAAGGTTGACTGTAACGTGTTCGTGTTCGGCGTTCATTTACACTACAGGTCTGTAGTGTAAATGAACGCCCGCTACGCGTCGCCACCGTTGCGTATTATAATATTATAATTACTTGTGACGTCATCAAAACTGTTAAATCGCTAATTTCACTGATTTAAAAAAGGTTATTTAATTTCCTAAAAGTGTATTCTTAGTACAATTGGTCCATTGAATGTTTCCATGCTGATTGACCAAGACAGATTGGACGCTATCATACATAACTGGAAGAACCAAGTTTTCGGTAATAAAACAATCCATGGCGTTCCGCGAAGTGCATTCGACGTGTTTGAAGCCGCCTATCGGCGGGTTCCGGAACCTCGCGTCCAGAGAAAAGCACTGACCCAAATTCGGCAGGAAGTAGCCCCTTTAACCCTTGTGCTGCTGGTGGCTAATTTTGCCTATACAAAATGATACCAAAAACCAGAAAATATGAATGAAACCATGGTACGTGGGAGCTCACCTAAGAGTACTCAGTGAGAGCTTTCTAATGAATACCAATACGACAGGGCTTAGACGGTTTTCATACAGCTTTGCATCCTAAGTTGCCTCAGCATTGGAAGGGTTAAGGATGCTTGTCGGGGGTTATTTCGTGAATATAAGGTCATTTCGAAATATCTAGTGAAGAACCATACCCGACACCCGGGTCATTTCTAAAACTTGAATATCTGAAAACTGAGTTAAATGTGGACAACGGCACTTATGCCATTGCATAGCTTACATCTCATAGTTACAGAATAATGATAAACTTATCAATAATCTGCTATTTTGAGTTGATATGACACCCTTTACGCACATATCTGTCTGTATTTCGTTTTTTGTCAAAATGTCAAGATCCTTTACTTGAAAACCAAACTCTACCATTTGATCATTCATGTCTTTGATAAGGTGCAAGGTCCTACCTAAACCGGGAATCTGTACGATGAGTAATTGAGTATGTTAAAACATTTTTTAATGTTCCCATATGCCTCAAAATTACTAACAGCACGTGGTTTACATAGTAAATGCTGATTTTCAGGTCCTGTCAGAATTCAAGGTAGCTGTGACATGACCTTGCACCTAGACGTGGTTCATATCTGTCATATTCTAAAATACTGGCTATGGAGACTGTATCTTTATTCACTTACAACCAAAAAATGAGATGAAAATTTTGATCAATATGGTCTATCTCGAAGGAATCTGCATGGCTAAAGCAGACAGCCATGTCGTTCGGGAGCAATGCAATAAGGAAAACCCAAAGGGCCCTGCCTTTTGTGCCAAGGACACCACTTAGTGGTGATAATCTTGGTGTACTAGACTATCACCTTAAAGCATATACCCTCATCCTCATAATTCGACCAACCTTGACTGTCTAGGCGATCAGTGGGAAGAGTAAGAGAACAAATATCTCAGAACCTCACATAGGGTTAAACACAGATGGAAAACTTTTTGGCTCTTTTCTCCATGTTGAATTTCACCGAAATATGTTCGCAGTAAAACTAGCATTTTGGGTATTAAATTTAGAGAATGTGTTTGAGATTTGCTACCTCATTAGCTAAGAGTATTTCCGAGGTAAGTCTAGCACAGTTCTTTTAAAAATTGTCTCTCTTTCAAAGTTAAGCAATCTAGAAGTTGAAAAATGCACTCATACTTCATAGCAAGAAAATCGACTATTTGAATTGTTAAGGGGGTTAGTTCACCTCTCTAACCCCCTCTACATCCTCCGCAACTAAACTGCAATAACGTGCGATGGCAACTATGAAGCTACAAGCCCGAATGGCAATCATGTTACATTCTATAGGTAATGTCCCGATTAAACTTTAGAACTGTGGGGGACGTGTGTATGTCAATGAAATGACATCGCAGCCTTTCTATGAGAGAGAGAGAGAGAGAGAGAGAGAGAGAGAGAGAGAGAGAGAGAGAGAGAGAGTAAACGAGCGCGATTAAGTGTGAGCGTGTGTGTGTGTGTGTGTGTGTGAGAGAGAGAGAGAGAGAGAGAGAGAGAGAGAGAGAGAGAGAGAGAGAGAGAGAGACTTACCCTGGTACACTGTGTGACGGCGTGAGGGTGACTGACACATACAGACAAGATGTACGCCGTCCGATAGTTACTATGTGCATCTAGCCGTGTCCTTGGCTTTCATTAGAGACCGGTTTTCCGTAATTGTACATCTATTTCAGGTGCGTCGAAGGATGTAGCAATTGGGTGTTGATGCTTCTATTCGGGCCACTGCGCACCCGTCACATTAGAGGGTGGGAAAAACTGGAACTGGTATTCAAGGGAGAAAATGTCTGATTGTGATAACATCAGGTCCTCTTCATAAGTTGTTACGTGGCGTCATTTTTATCTTATCACTTTTCTTCTCTCAGCCACCTTCCATATGTTCCTATATAGGTAGCATTTCTTTAGGTTTTGAATCTTATTCTCATTGGGTTTTTAATTCTTTCGATAGCTATCGAATGTTTTCGTAAGCATATGATACGTGTAGTAGTTATAACTTATACTTTAGTTACCTTACTTTGACCGCTTGTATTCTGTTTCCGTCTTCTGTTTATATAAGAGTTTATATTTATTTGTTGTGTTTGTGCGTGTTTCAAATTGTAGTATGTGTACATTATTGTATTGTCGTGATACAGTCAATAAACTATACTCATTAGGTCTTTGATCTTAAACTCGTTTTATGTACTTCTTATGTTTAAAGTATATCGGAAATGCCTCTTCACAAAGCTCAACAATAATGGACACAAAATGTGTAACAACGAGTAAACTCCGTACCCTCTTTGCTATTTGTGGTACCCCACTCAAAGATTACTGTCGTTGTAATTACATGTAGCACCCTATTGAATTCACACAGATAAGCGGTCGTAACATGAATGTGTGGCACAGCTTACATTGAAGTTAAAAGAGGGCGCCACAAACATATCTCAAGGAAAATCGTTTTTGAATAATGCGCCAAAATATGGAAGGGGAAGATGAGATACCAATTTACTCTGAAATATCCTTTTAGTGAATTTTCAGATATCCAATTAGCCAATTTATCAATTTTACTGGTCTTTCTGGTGCGTTGCAACTGAAAGTTATCTTTCAATCAGTGGCTTCGATAAGACAGCACCATTTGGTTCAATAGGTTACACAGAAGGAGGTCACAAATGTTAACTGTTATATTGAATGTTATTCAGCCACCCAAGTCATATCTTCCTATTTGACATAAACTAGGCTCGCTCGATTTAATTTGGATATATATATATATATATATATATATATATATATATATATATATATATATATATATATATATATATATATATATATATATATATATATATATATATATATATATATATATATATATATATATACATATATATATATATATATATATATATACAGCTGAATTTGGATATTACAGACTCAATGGGACCAGGACAATTGGTCCGTCATATGCAAAATCCGTCGTATACATATGACGAATACTTGATATGCATCGGACTGGGACCAAGCATATCGTCCGTCATATGCAATAATCCGTCGTCCAGTGGTCCGTCATGTCCAAGTTCACCTGTATATATATATGTGTGTGCACGTGTGTGCATGCATACATACATGCATGCATGTATGTGAGGATTAAAGGTAATGTAAGTCTAGGATTAGTCAGTCCACGTAAACGCATTCTTTGTAAACAAGCTTTATTTGAATTTTCAATACAATACTCTTAGAACAAAGAGTTGACCATCACCGGGTAATAACATACTTTTTAAGCTCGTAACACGAGTATACTATGTTCCATAGAGTCTCCGCACTGCTTTAAATGCTGCCCATATCTTTACACTGATAGCATGACATCCTTGAACGATGTAACAGACAGTTTGCAAGTTTCGGATGGGGAATAAAACGCAGGAGGACATATTACGAACCAGAAAAGAAATACTATAAAATCGGTAAGGAGAAAATACAATTGTATTAACCGTCTCCACCTTGGAATAATTACAAGTGGGCATATGAGAATCTATCTAAGTTGGATTATGACACGTATTGTCCCTTAACCATTCACCTCTGGAGTAATTTTTAAAAATGGGTGAGAAAAGATTATTTATCTCATTAAAAAATGTGTGACATAAAATATGCAATACAGTATGCAATTAAATCATCTCTTTGAGAATTTAAAAAAGGTTGGATTCTAACAGATAGAACTGATCTCTAATCGCAATATAACACTACGAACGTATATGCATCTGGTGGAAATATCATACTGAAATAACATTAGTAACATCAAGTAGTAGTAGTAGTAGTAGTAGTAGTAGTAGTAGTAGTAGTAGTAGTAGTAGTAGTAGTAGTATGTTTATTTGCTGTAAAATTACATTAAAAAATCACACATTTACAAAAATCTACTACTTATACACTAATTACATTAATATGAGAACAAACATAAAGATAAAGTGAATAAAACAATGAATGGTTAAGAAACATTTCCACTCATCTCTATATAGAGTTGAAGTACATACAGAGATATACACTTTTTCTGGAATAAAATTATTCATGAACCATAAAAAGATTCTTGTCCATATCTAAATACTAAATTGTGTATCCATTTTCCAAGGTTTATAGTTTATATAGATATATCAATACACGTATTACATTTTTGCACGCATGTGCAATGTCTACTTTAATATAGGGTAACAATTATATCATCAAATTCGAGAGCACAACACACGTTGTATGCACTAACTCCAGCATACACTCACACCCAGTCACAGACGGCACTGTTCAAAGTAAAGTTAAACAGTATTTCCTATTTTACCCTTATTGTTATCATACCTGGTACTTTTGCATGTGACACAAGTTCAAAACACTAAATGTTTTGTGTTTTACATGTGAAAGGTTTTTATCATCATCGTATCTCAAATGGTATAATAGTCATTTGAATATATTTTCTTAAATATTGGTGTGCTATCTGAGTAAACTACCCAGCGTTGATACAATTGTATGCATGGAACATATTTCGTTGGCTTCCTATTAATTTGTAATGCCCGTTTTTTCTCAACACACCGTCACCATGAAACCATTGTTACAAAACTACTCTTATAATCGTGCTGCTATCTGAAACAAACATGCATATATGTATTAAAACCGAGTACCATTTTAAAGTTAGTTATAAATAAGCTTTTTATATGCATTGTTATCATGACAATTGGTGAGATTAAAGAAATACGTAAACAACTTCAACACGCATAGACTGTTCAGACTTTTGCAGTCTTTGTAAGGTAAATCATAATATACTTTGCAGATTCACATTCTAATTATGGTAAAGCTGATCTGCTGTCACCAATATGAAATCATAGTATATCAGCAGTATAACTGTTGTGAATTTGAGACATTAAGTCCATATACGACTTACATTTCTGATGCCAACATTTTAAGATGCCATGAATCATGACCGATGTTTTAATATAATGTTGGCTATCCAAGTTATCTAATGCAAGTTCTTGTGTATTTCCCTAGTCGTTGTGACATTTCTAAATCGCATGAGTATCATGTTTATCAGTCATCGTAATAAAGAACAAGATCTAAATTCAGCAGTTAGGCAGAAAGTCGTAATAAACAATCAAACAAGCGAACAACTATTGTGGTTATTAAATGTTAACAGATTCCCTTGAGATTTGGTTTTTCTATAGCTAAGATTATTTCGGAGTGGGGAGTACCACAGCCTTTTACAATTTTGACTTTTTCCAAAGTGCTGAAGTCTAGAATTTAAAGGACACACTTTTCCTCATTTCAAACAAAAAATGCTAAATATGGTCATACAACAATTTGAATGGAGCAAACTCTTGAAAAAAATGTGATACTCTACTAGCTGTATTGGTATTCTATCCACATTTAAGAAATTTGATAGTCCGCAGTACAAAATAGTTGGTAGGAGCTCCGTTTGAAAACACAGTGCATGTTACTTTTCAGTCTTTCACTCCATAAAACTTTGTCAAAATAACTATTTGGCAATATATATTCTGTAAATGCTAAATAGCCAAATACTAACAGAATAGAGGAAAAACTGAGTCAAGGAATTAACCTCAAAAGCTACCTTGATTGCTTTTCCATGAATCATACATTAGAATTATTTTGACTGCTATAGGTAGTGGCCACTTGGTACCACTCATGATGTATTCAAAAGGACCAAAGTATAGACACAAATTCTTTGCGACAAAGTACGTCCTTGTTTATTTCATGAATGGTTGATGATTAAAGTAAGAATGTCTACCTCATCGTTTTTATCAGACAATTTGTTTTCAAACAGAAGTAAACATCCTTGTAATACGTTTTCTCAATTCACTGTCCTAAAATGTGCCTAAACATTGATTAAATGTTTTGTTTCAAAATGTTTATTTGTGTCCATGTTACATAATAGTATGCCAAAGCAAAATCATATCGTAATGGACATCTACTAGTCACAGCCATTTATTATTGTTGATCCTTCTTCACTTAAATCCTTACTTAAGTCAACCTAATGGAAATAGTTTGATTGGCAAGGTTGTGATTGAATTCAACGCGTTGGTACACCAAATCATTTAGTAGTTGGACCTGGTGCCTACAGATTATGATGGGCCCGTCTATGGTGTCTTTGCAACCAAAGGGCCCTATTGGGACTTTTTGTAAAGGGTAAGTTCTATCAGTTCCATATGTCTTCGCCATTGCAATATTACAGTAAGTATAGATGTTGAAAGCAATGGGAATCCACACAAACAAACAGAAAGTTCCATTATACCAACCTTTTGGCTCAATGGTGTGCAATAGGAGCTGGCACTTCCCGGGGAACCCTGAGCTGGTGTGGCACCCTGCTTGCCTTATAAAAGAAGGGGATGTGTGGATCTGTCTATATCGATATCATGCATCTAAAAGATCCCTTGATCCTCTTTGGGTCTGAGGGCTCTCCTCTAACTCTCCCTCTTTTTCTTCTTTTACATAGAATAAGTATGCATTGTCATAGTTCCTCAACTATGACAAAGGACCACTATTTGTCAACATGTTGGTGTTGTGTGCTAATGTGCCTTTAAACCTCGTCCACTCATTCATTCCATTCCCTTAGTCCACCAGGAGCACCAGTTGAAAGCAGATTGGGCTATGCTCTATACTCCATAATGTGGATAGTATCCTCTGGGTGCTTCTACCGGCATCTGATCTCGAGGGTAACGAGAACCATACCTACTGCTTATGGCCCTTGCTAGACGTCTATGGAAATGATAATCAACATTTTGATGAGGGCGCCTCTCCACCCTCTGACTCAGAATATCTGAAGGGACATGGCCTCTTTGCTCCATCAATCTGAAACGGTTCATGAAGTTACGCGACAAGGGGTCCATGTCCATGTTTGGGTCTCTCCTCCTGCGACGTGGCCTTGCCCCACCATGTGGTGCATATCGGTCACGTCTAGGCTCACCCCTATGTCTCCCTCTAGGTACCCATTGGTTAGGGTAATGCTGCCCACCCTGTGTCATATTTTCCCACTGCCGCCTAAGCTCATTAGTTAAGGTTGGGTGACGAGATCGTCCGGGCCGCATGTTGCCTGGTGGACGCCTCCTGGGATCGTCACCGAGTTCCTCATAAATTCCTTCTGAATTGTTACTCTGATCATCATTATTATCTATGTCATAGTCTGGTGGTGGTTCCTCAAATCCTCCGACTGAAGGCCTGGAGAGTTTCTTCACAATATTCACAGCATCGTCAATGTTGAGTTTTCCCTTTGCCTTGTGTTCTTGTAGAAGCTTTGAGGTCTTCCTGCAGAACCAGTTGATATCAGTGATAGAGATGAGGTGCATGAGAGTATCGTGCCTGTGGATGACCATACCAATGAACTGGAGAATGAAAACCACGGCAAAGAACACCAGGAAGAAAAATCCTGCTGGCTGGACATTTAATCCCACCAGCTTGACATTAAGGACTGGTTCATTCATTAAAATGAAATTCAACACAAGCCATAGGAAATTGACAAACCAAAAACAGAAGCATGCACTGTTCCTTAGATCGATCAAGGCAGCTGCATCTACTTCCTCTTTATCTTTGTTCTTTTTCAATGGCTTCAGATACTTCTTGATAAATCCGTTCCAGAAAACAGTCTCATTGATTTCCAAGAACTTGACTGGTCCATCTCCAAGAGCTTCGTCCTCAATCCAAAAGGGGTTTCGAAGGTCATCTCTCACTACTGTCGGTAAGGTAATTTTCTTAGGCTCGGTCTTCTTGACTCGTTTCTTTGCTGGCTTGGCTTCAGGTTCAGACTTGGTGAAAATTGAAGGAGGAATTCCTTCTTCCATGTTCATCACCTCTTCTCTCCTGTGCCCGTGACTTTTCTCAAGGATGCCTTTGATAGACTCAAGTATCTCAACTGTCTTGTTGCCTTGCATTGAATCCTCATCTTTTCCATGTCTCAGGGCAAGAAGGAAATCCTTGACTTCAGAAGGACGAAAGCCCCGACGTAGGAATCCAAACAATCCATCTTTTTTCCTTTCTTCTTTTTTCTTTAGTGCCTCCTCTTTTTCTTTTTCTTCCTTCTCCTTTTCCTCTTGGGTCTTCTTCCGTGGAACTTCTCTGGTTCCCCAGGATACCACATGGAGATTACATAGAGAATACACAATCAGGAGGACATAGGCAGCGGGTATGGTCAGTA
Source organism: Maea johnstoni (assembly GCA_963942565.1). Taxonomy (NCBI): domain Eukaryota; kingdom Metazoa; phylum Annelida; class Polychaeta; order Spionida; family Magelonidae; genus Maea; species Maea johnstoni. Next base: position 6,341,371 of record OZ012695.1, read on the forward strand.
GATATAAAATGCCATGGGAAAGGCAGAAAAACTCTTGAGGGTGAAGCAAACCAGCCAAAAGGTAAAATCCCACCATTCCCATTAGAAATGCAGTGCTTGGGTTTAAGAAATCAGTTTTGGTGAAATTGATAGAGATACCAACAATCACAACCACCATGATCACTGCATAGAAGGTCGTCAAGAAGGAAGCCACCATTAGCTGAGTGTCAGGCTTAGTCTTAAAGCAGATCACAATGAAGATAGCCACGGGGAGAATGGAAAGTGAGTAGGATAGCCACAACTGCTCTGGTTTGAAGTGGAACACCTCCTGGTAGCCACTGGCGATCATCATGACGATAGTTGATGGACCAAGAACAGTAGAAATCATCAATGCAAACTGGTATGCTATGTAGAGGTAACTGACGTTGTCATTACGTTTAATGGTGTGCTGGAAGTCTCCAAGAAGGTCCAAGATGTTGGCTATCGTGGATGGGATCCATCGGCGTCGCTGGTTGAAGAACTCTTTGAAATCCTCTGGGGCATAAGTGAGGGCATCAGAGGCTGCAGCGTAGTCTACCCTGTACCCCTGCTGGAGGAGTAGGGTGCATAACCAACGGTCCTCACCTGCAAATTAAATAATTTGTATTCAATTGTACTGCACCTAGTTGTATGGCATGCTCATTGCACATTTATCCCAAGATATGATGAAAAAATCAAAACGGCAGGGGAGTGATAAGATAGCAAGAAAGGGAGCCAAGAGTGAGAGATTGAAAAACGAAACCAAGATGCTGATAATGCTATGCGAAATAAATATTCATGAGTGCAGGTAGGTTACACAGATGATGTCATCACATATAAGAAAGTCACATTTGTGCATGATCTGTACATTTACCTTAGACATCATGTCTGATTGCAATTGTCATTGTGAAACTAACAAAATCTTTCCTGTGCAACAGTTAATTTAAAACTGCATTTTAAAAAGGATTATGATCAATTGTTACAGTGGCCAACCATTTGGTTTACCATGTGATAATAGTCTCAAAATTGCGAACCTACAATTAGATCTTGTGATCAATAAGGTTTTTTGTTGCAATATACTTTTCTCAGATATACGAATTTCTTGGTAATTTTAGCTAAATAGCTAAATCATTGATGTATGAATGAATGAACATGCCTGACAGCCAGCAGCAGAGAGCTTGGGCATCGAGAAGATGTTTTAGATTGGGGCAAAGGTCGCGCACACACCTAACTTTCTGATTTGTGATGACGTCACCTCTTTAACCTATCTGGACTCATATGTCAATATCAGCACGTAATCATTACATATTCCCATCTTGGTTCTCTTTTCTGAAATGTTGCCTCTCCTTTTGCTGTCTTGTCTCTCAATTTCTCAATCTTGTTTGACTTTCTCCCAATCTCACACTCTCCAACCATTTGGTTCTCCAAAATATTTCTTGAATAATTTTGCAACAGGCATAACCATGATTTCCCGTTTATAAGATGCACTCATATATAAGACGCACCCCTTGTTCAGGCCTTTAAGATAATGTATAGACCTCATCTTTGTGTATAGTGTGCATCCCCCTTTTCAGAAATATTGTAGAAAATCAACTCCTCGTGAATAATTCTAGAAAACTTGAAATGAGTGAAATGTGATATCAATGCGACATCAACATGATATCAATGCTTATCACTTGTGTCAGTGCCCAGTACTCATTTTCCTATGCATGATAGTATTTGCAATCAATAAATTTGAACGGTAAGGCATTGTCTTGGCCGCATTATAAATATAATTAAGCGATCTCCGAGTGGCCTGTGGACTCGATGTAAAACCTTCTATATCTCTGTTTTTTTTGTATAAGACACACCCTCGATTTAAGGGTAAAGATTTGTGTAAAAAAGAGTGTCTTATACATGCGAAATTACGGTTTATATGATTGCCAATTTATCTTGCCTTTTGCTGATCACTGTTGACACACATATTCTGAGTTAAATGTATATAGGAACCCAATCAATAACTTAATTTTCTTTTTCAAAATATGGTTTATGCTGTAGTTAGTTTCAAGTGTAGTATCATACATGTAGTTTCATTAACACTTTCTAATGAGACTCTACAGTGAAGGCATTTTATTCCTACACCAGCTGACTAGACATCTTTCATTGACTGTTTGTACAAACATTCATGCATGGCATGTCGATAAAATAAGCTAGGCATGATAATTGCCCATGTAGCATCATACAGGGCAAAAAATTGCAATCCTCTACTTTAACTATTATTTATTCAAAATAGCTCAAGTTACATAAAAAAAGAATTCATGGTTGAAGAGAATGATATCATGCCTAGGAGAATTGGCAGCAATCAACCATGCAGTCATTTAGTACGCTCAATGTGCTTGCGCATCAAGTACAGGAATTAACCGCCGGCACTGAAGGATAGAGTGAATGAATGAATGAATGGAGTTTTGCGTTGCTTTAACACATAATAGGTCATATCACGATGCAAGGATAGGGTGATATACAATGTACCTACCCTGGTCGTACTGCACATAGTGCCTGGGCTCTGTTGGCAGGGTGGTGTACATCTTCATGACGTTGTCGTCCATGAGGGCAGAGCCCCGGAAGAGACTGAAACAGCCCGGGCTGCAGAGGACACAGCCCAGCACATGCTCTGTGGCCTTCTGCAGCCAGTGCCCTATCGCATACTCAAACATCTGATACCACACCAGCGGACCTGAAAATGAACACAAATGAGATTATTTTGTCTGTCACACCATGATGGTAGTTTTACCGAACACAGCTTTCTGGGTGTTTGGTACAGTAGGTCACCCTATAGGTCCATTCACAAACTTTGCATAAATACTCTCATGGAACCTGCTACTAGAATTGCATGGAATTTCTATATTCATTATCGTCACCTTTGTACCATATTAAGGCACTAGTTCAAGCCAGTACACATGAGAGACACTGGCTCTGTGCAAGCTTTGGAGTTGGCATGTTAACTTTCGTTAACGTTAACTTTCGGACACTAACAAAATTATAATTTTTTGGATAATTTTTTGAAATGAAAAAAATCACAAACCGATGTGAATTATAGACTTTTTATTATTGCTTAAATAGTCATGCATACATAAATCATCTCTCTTCAAATATCAGTAGTTGGGGGATCTTTTAATTCTATAACTATCATACCAATTAGTTTTAAAGCTTAATGTAAAAGGAAAGCCAGAAAAGTTGAAGGTATAACACTATATAATACAATCTCAACAAAAATGCTTCTTGACAAAGTTATTCCTTGCATAGAAAAATATAATATCTGGCCATATTACCATTTCCAATTGGATGAATACGCCCACATGCAGCCCCAACTTTGATGTCCTTCTTCATTCTGTCCACCAGCAGGCGTACAGCATCTGGTTTGAAGTCAACATCGCCATCCAGAGCCAGTATGAAAGTATTGGTGATCTATGGAAAAACGATGAATGCTTAGTTTTAAATTGACTGCAATGGGACTAGATATTGATGATTTAGGCTCTTAACAACTAAAGCTGAAGCTACACATGATCAAACAAGCAAACAAATGAAAAACAGATAAACAACCGTGATAAATAAGTAAATCATTAAGTAGATGAATAGATACACAAATGAATAAATAACGAATAGATAATAGAATTAATAAATAAATAAATAGATAAATGAAAAAAGAACAATACACACACAAATACAAAAACAACAAAGCAAATGCCTAAACAAACAAACATGTAAACATTCTTACGCATAAGCATCACGCACAACTGCATAATCAAATAAACTAACAAACTTACACACAAATCATCAGGCAGAAAAACAAACATACACTGGTAAACAATAATTTAGCGAACAAACAAACCTTTTCATAGAGGGTGTCGTTCATGCTACTGAAGATGTCGCTGGCGTTGGTGATGCAGGGTAAGGAAGGGCGCCCCCTGGGTGCCAGAGTTGGCATTGTGACCCCATTCTCTTTCTCTGTCAAGTCCTTCTCTGCCGCAACTGCAGTGGCCAACAGGTTCTTGTTCTTTTCAACCAGTTGGTAGCCAAGCAAGTAGTACATATACATCACCTACAACCCAAGTGTGTTATATCATAAGCAATTTTAAATGCAAAAACAATATTCTATTTGAATCAATTATTTTAATGAATTGGAATGTAATTTATCTTTAGAAGAAAGACACTAGTTTTTAAAGAAAATAAGATGAAAAAAGTCAATAACTGAAAAATATATTACAAAAAGAACATGACCAGCAGATAAATATGAAATAATAGAAAATACCTGAGAACAGAAAAAATAAGATGCAGAAATCATTCACATTTGTAGCCAACTACAAATGTTTTCGCCTACTTAAACTTACTGTGTGACACATCACATGTTGTAGCCGTACAACACCCCGCAAGGGCCACACCTTATTGACTTGCTCACAGGTGTGCAATAAAGCCTTAATGACTGTTCACACGGGCAGTATGTGTATTTAATGTGCGCCTGAAGGCATCCTGGCCAGACCGAGGGCCGAAGGCCCGAGGTCTGGCCAGGTTGCCTGAAGGCGCACATTTAATACATATACTGCCCTCGTGAACAGTTATTAAGGTTTTTATTATTGCTTCCCTGAATGAGACATTTCTTGTTATCTGATTTATAGTAGCTTGTGATATATGGTATGCACACCCACAATAAGGACTAAAAAGGGCAATGTTTTCTTCTACTTTCTTTCTTTTAATTTCTGCTATTTATTTATTATGAGAACTTGTGTAGATAATGCTAAATGGCATTACCTCATTTAATAATTTTGAATCTGAAATATCCATGAATCGTATAAAGCTTTTTGCTTCTCCCATGATAGACTAGTCCCTTGCTCTATGAGTAATATTGGTACTCTGTCTCACACTTACCACACTGCAACATTTACAGTAGGATGTGGAGTGAGAGAAAGGGAACCAGCTGAAAAAGAGCCATCTAGTGGGCACACCAAGAACTATTTATATTATAAGTTTCACCACAAAAGTTCGCATATTTTTTATTCCAAAACTTTTTCTTCTTAAATAAGCCTTTGAAAATGTTTCAAAAAATGTGTTACATATTTTAGATTCCACTGTAGTGATCATTTGAGTTTAAAGTGCTTAATGTAAGCATTTTTGTTTCACAAATTTACTGACTAAGCATGAGAGTGAGATGCAAGAAGAAAGTACCTATATAAGTTGTCCGCTTTCTTCAAACAACAAATGAGTAATGGTCGAATCGTGTCAGTGACTGACCTAGATAGCCTTGCAGGGCATTATGGAGTGAGATTTAATGCCCTGCGGTGGAGGGCATTATGGGGATTTAATGACCGGTCATATGGTACAAATCCCGAGTGCTGATTGGGTGAGCCAGAGGAAGAAATAATAATAGGAGTTGGCACCTCCCTGGAAACCCTTAGCTAGTGTGGCACCCTAATTGCTCTTCAACAATGACAATGGCACTTAATGACCTATATGTGTCGATGTGCCTCATTCATTCATTCAGTAATCGTACATCAATTGTAAATTGTGTTGCGAGATGACTTACAATTTTGTAGTTTAATGTACATATCCCGCAAATGAGAAAAGCAGCACTTTTTCAACAAATTCGTGGCTTCAACAATGACCGTAGATTTGTTGACTGTTCCTATATTAAAACACGCACCTGCGACCACCGTTTCCTGTGCCTGATTTTGTTTTTATCTTTCAGATGGGCAGTCAGCTTTGTTCCTCCGGGCAAGGACCAGACAAGGCGTCCTCCATACGGTGTAGGGTACTTCATCGGCGGGTCTAGCTCTATCTCCTGACCAAGAACGGAACTGCACATACAAAGGTACTACATGTAGATACTGTAGAGTAGGAAATTAATCCGAGTGGTTTATTCTGCCAAACTTTTGGGGTCAATTCAGTATAATGAAAGTCGGAAACATTGGCTTTTCAGAAAAAGAAAATCTCGGAAAATCCAAAATCACAAAGTCAATTAATTTGCACCTCGGGTTAATTTCCTATTTTACAGTATGCAGGATTCACATTAGTGGGTGTTCACATCTTAGAGTTTTTTTCAAAATTGTAAACGGTACAAATGGGATCGGGATACTGTGTTCACAAAAGGGGGTGTTCACATCTACAAGGTGTTCACAGTAGGAGGTTTCACTGTACTGATCGTTTATGAAATTCAATTCAATTCAGTTGACCCTATGAAAGGAAAAAGATTGCCTGTGAAAAATCAGGCTTTGCGCACACTACACTAAAAATCAAACAGAAAAGATGGCTAAGATGTGTAATTGATACTCTTATCCATGCTCGCACGACGTGATTCACATCCAAACAAAACGTCTAAGTCTCCCAACACACCTCTACGTAAGTTACTTTAATTGTGGTGAGCAGTTTGAGGGTGGATTATTATAAGGGCTGTACTTTAAGGTTTTACGATGAGTTAGTACACTTACCCACGTTTCAGCAGTTACTGTAGAAGGATTTCGTGGTGTAGAGATGGACAAATAATCTTAAAATTTTGCACAAATGAAGTGAATTTTACACTTACCTTCCAGCTTCGTTGATAACACTGATAAAAGTCTTCACCCACTGGTTCAATATAAACTCTCCGTCGTCATTAAGATCCATAACATCATCAAACAGTATGTGAGCTGCAAAATTATTATTTTTGTTATCACTGTCATTATCATTATGATTATTAATTTATTTTTTTATTTTTTTTATTATTATTGTTGTTATAAATACTATTATTATATTACTATTACTATTATTATTGTTATTATTATTATTATTATCATTATATTTTTTTTTTTTTCGTTATCATCATAATCAGTAGTTACTGTCGGATTATCAATATTATCAATTATCCTTTTACTATTGTCATTATGATCGGTATAGTTTTTGTTATCATGATAGTCATCATTTTCCTCTTTCCCATTAGTAATAGTATTAGTTATAGTAGCGTAGTAGTAAAAATAGGAGAAGTACGAAATGTACTAATACTACTACTATTACTGCTACTGCTGCTGCTACTGTTAGCTATGTAAAATGGATACATACAGGTGCAGGCAACATGTGAAAAATGATTTTATCATCAATTCCAAATATTTTACAAATTGTATACATGTCTATGACAAGATAACATTTTGAATTTGTTGCGAAGTGAAGTAGAGTAAATGTACTAACTGGAGAAAGTGTAGTAATCGGGGTCATGCACATCGAAGACCTGTCGGGCATTACGACGAGCACTCTGGTCCTCGTCCATTCTGAAGATGGATTTAAGGAGTTGCATCATCTCGTTCTTGGTCTCGTGCCACATAGTCGCGCAGGCGATGATCTCAGGTATGGCACTGTTTTCTTTGATATCATCCTCCTCAGGTTGGGATGACTTTTTGGAGGATGTCTTCTGATTTGATTCTTTTATCCCGTAAAAGTCCCCTGCGCCCACTCGCCGGAGTTCGTCATCCCAGCAGCGCCTATTCATGATGAGTGATTGCACGAGTAGCGGGCCCTCATACATGGAGTGGACGAATAATCTACAGGTATACAAAAAGGAAAGGGTTTAAGTCGCTTTCAAGAGCTTAGGACATATCAGAACGAGAAAGTAAACCGGAACCCAGAGAAATTTCCTTCTCTTCAAGAATAGTTCCAAGGAGTCTTCAGTTGTGGAAGGACCATAGACAGCACTCCACAACATCGCATATTTATATATCAACCAGGCCAACTCACTTGGGCATCCAGTGGAGACTCCAATCTGCAACCTCATGGTTGGGAGCCAAGTATACAAATTGGAAAGAAGCTTGCAAAAGGCCAATAAACCAAATTCTGGTTACTTTCCATTTGGTGCTATGAAGATGACTAGCCAATATAAGATAGCATATAAACCTCAGCATCTTTGGTAAAAACACAGAACAAAATGAACTAAACTATTCAATAAGACTTCTTGACTTATTTCCGTGGGTAGAAAACAGTCTGTGAGCAATTTGCTAGGTGCCTTGCTCGTGGAGCAGACCACACTGATGTTTCAAACATCTTTATCTACGACTTGTCAGGCAGCATTGATTGTGTACTGAGCTTTAACTCTATAAGATATTTGAGGACAGATTAGAACTGCACATGGAAAAGATCCTACATGGTTAGTCCATCTATACTTAATCCTGTTTGTGCAATAGTAGTTCTGCATGAAAGGGGGGAGACAGAGAGAGAGAGTGAGAGAGAGAGAGAACATACCTGTCTGTTCTGGCCAATCGTTCGACACTTGGGAACCAGATATGCCTTCCAATCCACAGAAAACTGATGATCCATACCCCAGCAAATGCATAATGCTCCAGCGGTTTACTTGCGTCACAGGTCCACAGTTGCTTAAATACTGTATCGATATACCAGGATGGTTTCCATTTCACATCCGCATGACACTCCAAACGCATGAGGCCAATGCCAAGAAGCGGAGCAATGGAAAGGGGCAATGCGAAACCTAATCGCTGCATTCGTAACTTGCAAGCAACAGTGGCAAAGTAGTAGCAGAGTAAGGCACAGCATATCTGGATTATAGCTGGTACGTATAGACTCCAGTTCTCATAGCCTTTTGCTGGCCGGACCTGATCGGAGAAGATGTTTGTGAGCTCCACGTCCAGAACATTGGCAAATCCAATCGTCCAGCAAAGTTTCCATATGCTTGAGAGGATTTCTGTGTTGACTCTTGTTTGTTGGAGATGCGATTTCAATGTCTCCAGGTTGAAGTTGACGAGACCGAGTTGGATGTTCCTGTGTGCAAAGTTCTCCCACCATTGTAAGGAGATAAGGATTAGTGCCACCGGGGCTTCCCATGGGATTCTAACGGGTAGTTGGAATTTGAGCGAGCTTGGAGACTTTGACGCTGTGTTTACATTAGTCATTGTAGAATTTGGGGAATTCCCATAAACAGAATGGACGACGTCACTGCCAAAATCAGTTCCAATGATCACCACGAGGGCACCAACCTGTATGCACACGGCCAGAAAGTCTACAAACTTGACAAAGCAAAGTCTGCTGCGATTTTTCCAACCCTTCACCCTTCTGCCATCGAGGAAAATCTTATTCATCCCAGGGATGAGACAAGTGGCACTGAGAATCATAAGCCCATGGACAGAATCCATACTTGGTAATACTCGGAAAATCAGAAGGCTTACCCCGAAAGTGTGAAGGAACTCAATTATCAGTACCTGAAAAATAAGGTAAGAATACATTTTGACTTGGATGTTATGTTATATCTTCACTGTAGATATATAAGTGTATATATATATATATATATATATATATATATATATATATATAGAGAGAGAGAGAGAGAGAGAGAGAGAGAGAGAGAGAGAGAGAGAGAGAGAGAGAGAGAGAGAGAGTGAGAGAGAGAGAGAGAGAGAGACTCATTCAACAACTGTAGCAGTGGTAGATGCAATATAATCATATATAATGAACTTCCCATAATTATTTAATGCAACTTATCAAGGCAAGTGAAATAAGTGATAAATTGATAGACGTATACATGCATATTTACGTTTTTATGGTGGTAAATTATTTTCTTGTTCTTTTAAATTCTGCGCTTTTCAAAATTTGTTTAGTATTTATAGTAAGGTATGTATAGTTGAAATAATACCAAAAGGAATGGCTTGATTCTTGGCCATGGTTGCTGCCCGAACATTGCCTTTGCTACATTGGTTATAAACCGCAGTATGTATGGGACACACACACTTATAACCAAAAGCGTCTTGTTGTAAGATTTTTGTTCTGTTGTCTAAAAAAGAAGAATAGGAAATCTTACAAATGTAGAACAAAACTATTGGAACTCATTAACTTTGAATTTTGATTGCACTTTCTTGCATTGCCAACTGACATTAGTTATATCTATTGACTCAATCAAATTGTATTTGTTTGTATACATGCATTTAAACATGCATCCTTTTTACAAACCTAGGTGAATTTTTGTGTTAGATTTGAATGATATGTAGAGACCTTGTCATCGAAACCAAACTTTTATCCACTTACTAAAACTGTTGTTGACTGTATACCTAAACAAACCCTATCTTGTTGTAAGCTGTCGATGGGGATGAACAGACAAGTGAAAAGCCCTTTGAAATTTTATTGCAACTAGATTTCTTTACGGTCCCTGTTTTTCCATTTTGGGCCAGTATTACCGATGAGGGGAAAAGCCTTGGCTTCGGTCATACATCCATGATCCAACATGTATTTAACTGCTTTAATAGATTTATTCCTTTTATTACAGGAAGTGCATTTTGAAAGCCATTTTGTTCCCATGTATCTTCGAAAGCACTAAAGGCGGCTAACAAGTCCAGCCTTATATCTCAGTACGTTGCCCTTCTAATACTCAAAATGTTCTTTTGATTGATAGGCTACTTATGCATTATTTTCACACATTTGTAACAGATATCTCAAAGCCCTTTAGACACATTGTAGCTCTGGAGGTCTGATAAGTAACTAGCACCGATAGTGTTTGGTAAATAAATGGATTTTCTATAGTTTCTAGGTTTGCCAGGTAAGGACTTATGCAGGTCAAGCTTCAAGATATGAACAGATACTGTATTTCAGTAGTGATTCGAATATCCATTATAACAAACACCTTCAAAAAGGAGCCAAGCAACTTTCATGTAATTGTGCTAGCAAATCCTCGTCGTGAGAATAATCAAAGGTGAAATGTACACTAGACCACTTCTAACAATTCTCTGTCAAATATCTTGTGAATTCAATCTCAATTCCAAATTGTTGTCAAAGGTATAATGACAGAAATGTCCAAATTTTAAAAGTGACCTCTTTTTATTAATGACCTAGTTTTAAGAAATGACCTAGTTTTTGAACTGACCTTTGACAGGTTTCCTGTGAGCAGGAAGAAGCTGTAGGTGCTGAGCAGGGCCAGGAGCAGAACCATGAGGAAGACGACCAGGTAGGTGACGAGCCGGAGCAGCTTGAGAAGCCCGCTGAACGTCTCCGTGGCGCTGATTCGCTCCCTCTCTATGGACAGAAAGATATCCCAGAAGCCCTGCTGTACGTCCTTCTCAGGTGTCTCCTCGTTATCATCGCTCTCGGCACCATCGCCGTGTTCTGACGGGCACGGGGTCTTCTCAAAGATGCTATCCGTGTTATCCGTGTGTGTGCTCTGCGCGTCCGGGTTCGGCTCAGCTGCAGCATTGTCCTAGTGAGATAGAAAGGATAAACATTAAGGCTTTCAGTACGGAACGCACATATTGAGCTTCCTTCAGTGCTAAAGCATGCACATAGACTAACATAGATATAGCATTGCAGCATAACATGATTCATAAAAATACTTGCTTTAAAGATGTTGTTCCTGTTCTGCTTAATAATCCCTCCTTGAATATTATCCAAGTATTATTTTTTCAAGTCATGTTAAAAATTGTCAGATAACTGAAAATAACGCA
>OZ012695.1:6356075-6358575 GCA_963942565.1 Maea johnstoni
GAAATACACTGACTCTAACCTACTGACTTGTCATAATTTAGCTGTCGTAAGTAAGACAAGGTGTTAATTAAGATGTATTCCACTCCCCTATCTGTGCAGTTTCTTGCATATAATTTTGTAAAAAGAAGAACGTGGCTTTATATAATACCCGGGAGGGGCACTTTGGTATTTAGGGGGGCGCATACGCTCGTTATCAAAAATTTTAAATACCCCTAAAGCACTGATTTCTGGCCAAAAAAGCACCCTTATTTTAACAAAAACGCTGACTTTTTCCAGTAAATAAGCACCCATTCTTTTATCAAAACACTGACATTGGATGAACGGGAACACGTATTTTAACTTAAGATTTTATAATCCTTTGCCTCAGTTTAGCGGCAGCAAGTGGCGGAAGCCGCAAACTCGGAAGCCCAGTCACTTGTAAGGGGATTGTCACCCCCCATACTTCGTACCTGGGTACAAAAAAGTACCTTCTTTTACAAAATCACGGACATGCGGAGGTCTTAAAAAAGACCCCGTCTTCCGCGAAATACGTAACACGGGTGCCCCCCCCCCCCCTCCCCCACTCACCGGGGGCTTTAATACAGATATTTTCACGACCACTGACGCGGAGTTTACGACCAGTTTACGGCAAAATAATGGGCGACCACGACGCCTTAAGTATTGTTAGTTATTACCCTCTATATTAAAAACACATTTTCAGGAGAAGGCACTGGTTCCTGCTGACTCTTCTCCAGTCATTTTAGTTATGCTTGAAATGAGATGAAGAACCAGCTCTTAACATTTCCCAACAAAAGTATTACATTACAACAGTTATCAACCCTTTAATAGATAGATAAAAATAGTATACCACTAACTAACTTCAAATGTGTTTTTATATCGTGACATACGCAAAGTAAATAATTTTCGAAAATGTGACCCAATCACGATCGACGAATGACAAATGCGGGACTGTGCTCTATTAATAGCCATGAGCGGCGATTAAACAAGATGCAAATACACCCACAGAGGTGTAAAAGGTACCTAATTCGGTAATGTGACAAAATTATGAATATTTCTTTCAATAGAAATATTCTAAACTATTTACAATTTCGATAAAGTTAAAGTTGAACAGTTTTATTCAATCAAATAACTTGCAAAACATAATTAGGTCAACTACTCTAAGCACATTACTGTACTCCAATCTACCTATATAAGTAGCATCATTGGCAATATTAGGGCAAGCACAACCGATGGTTGTTGCGCTTCCCTGGTCTCCCTTCTGATACGTCATCAGATCGGGAGCGCGAGGGCATTGCTAATTTTGAGTGAGGGTGTGTCGGTGGTTCGTCCCGATACCCTCCACTGACCTTGACCGTGGCCTGACGTCTGGACCACGGCGTTGCCAATGACTGCTAGCCGTCTCTCGTCCCTGTCCGAATTTAGAGTCCCTGCTGGGGCATGAAAGATTGATGCCTTTGACATAAGACCAAGCGGCGGATTGGTTTCCCTATATATCATCCACACCTAATTACATGCGCCCTAGCAGCAACTTGGCAGAAAAACTGACCAAAGATGAAAATTCCAAATTTAGGTTTTAGCGTGTTCCTGCGCGGCAGCGTAAGCAGGGTGTACCAACTGCAAGATCGCAGTTCGTGTAGAATGCGATCCCTTCACTATTCTACCCTCGAGTATACTCGTAGTTTCATTAAAATAATTGCCAAACGAAAAAAAAAAGATTTTTCTAATTCCTCCACCTGTTACAACTGCCGAAATACGCCCTAGCCGCAATTTGGCTGAAAAAAATGACAAAAAATGAAAATTCCAAATTCTGGTCTCAACGTGTGCCTGAGCGGCAGCACAGGCAGGGGTCTACCAACTGCAAGTTCGCAGTTCGAGTAGAATGCGATACCTTCACTATTCTACCCTCGAGAATACTCGTAGTTTCATTAAAACAATTGCCAAACGAAAAAAAAAAGATTTCTCTAATTCCTCCACCTGTTACAGCTGCCGAAATAAGCCCTAGCCGCAATTTGGCAGAAAAAACTGACAAAAAATGAAATTCCAAATTCTGGTCTCAACGTGTTCCTGAGCGGCAGCACAGGCAGGGTCTACCAACTGCAAGATCGTAGTTCGTGTACAATGCGATACCTTTACTACCCTACCCTCGAGAATACTCGTAGCGTTGTGAAATTACGAACAAATATGTAAATTTTACTGAATGACCAGAGTTTGTGGAGAATAACAGGGCGGGTATTTTCCGGTTAATTACAAATTTATAAATCAATAGTTGTTGTTTTGTTTTTATTTTTGCATTTCCACCATTTGAAATTAGCCCAAAGTATGCCTTTATTAGGCAGATAGTACATGAACCTGGATGGTAGGGCCTTTTTGTGACTACTGTGAAAGGTTTGACATGTCCAGAACATTATGTTTGATTGTTAACCCACATTAACCACCTGCATTAACCAATGATTAAGATAATTGGTTTCGCATCGTTTTTCTAGGGTTGTCCTGCCACTGA
>OZ012695.1:6366075-6428575 GCA_963942565.1 Maea johnstoni
AATATCTTCACTTGTAGCATAGCAGCTTCATTTCTTAGTTTCACATGACCTCAGAAACCCCAAAAAACCCTAAAATGACCTTTAGAAAATTTCCAAAAAAATAAAGATGGTTATTTCTTATAAGTAAAACATGAAATAAGGGTAGAATTAAGCAGGGAATTGCAACAGATTAGTTTCAGGCTGAAAAAATAAAGCCTTCTCATGGTACAAGGTCATTTCAAGGTGAAATCTACAAATTCTGGTCCTTTTAGCCCCATATTTTTAGAATTGACAATAATTTGTTAAGCAATGTACTTAGTAATCAGTAGAAAATAGAATTCCCTACAATTTGATGTAAAGAACATGAAAATCGGTTACAAAATGGCTGCCGTATGGCCCATTTTATAGTGGGAAAATACCCTAATATGGAGCAAATGAGAGAAACATTTGCTTTTTTGGCAGAATTTTTTTGTTTTAGCATATATCTTGATTCTATTAGTGCTAAATTACTCAGGATAAGACTCTGTAACAGGAAATATCTTCACTTGTAGCATAGCAGCTTCATTTCTTAGTTTCACATGACCTCAGAAACCCAAAAAAAAACTAAAATGACCTTTAGAAAATTTCCAAAAAAATAAAGTTGATAATTTCTTATAAGTAAAACATGAAATAAGGGTAGAATTAAGCAGGGAATTGCAGCAAATTTGTTTCAGGCTGAAAAAATAAAGCCTTCTCATGGTACAAGGTCATTTCAAGGTGAAATCTACAAATTCTGGTCCTTATAGCCCCATATTTTTAAAATTGACAATAATTTGCTAAGCAATGTACTTAGTAATCAGTAGAGAAGGGAATTCCCTACAATTTGATGTATAGAACATGAAAATCGGTTACAAAATGGCTGCCGTATGGCTCATTTTATAGTGGGAAAATACCCTAATATGGGGCAAATGAGAGAAACATTTGCTTTTTTGGCAGAATTTTTTTGTTTTAGCAGATATCTTGATTCTATTAGTGCTAAATTACTCAGAATAAGACTGTGTAACAGGAAATATCTTCACTTGTAGCATAGGAGCTTCATTTCTTAGTTTAACATAACCTCAGAATCCCCAAAAAACCCTAAAATGACCTTTAGAAAATTTCCAAAAAAATAAAGTTGGTTATTTCTTATAAGTAAAACATGAAATAAGGGTAGAATTAAGCAGGGAATTGCAACAAATTAGTTTCAGGCTGAAAAAATAAAGCCTTCTTATGGCACAAGGTCATTTCATGGTGAAATCTACAAATTCTGGTTCTTTTAGCCCCATATTTTTAAAATTGACAATAATTTGTGAATACATGTAGATAGTAATCATTAGAGACTAAAATTCCCTACAATTTGATGTATAGAACATGAAAATCGGTTAAAAAATGGCTGCCGTATGGCCCATTTTATAGTGGGAAAATACCCTAATATGGAGCAAATGAGAGAAACATTTGCTTTTTTCGCAGAATTTTTTTTGTTTTAGCAGATATCTTGATTCTATTAGTGCTAAATTACTCAGAATAAGACTGTGTAACAGGAAATATCTTCACTTGTAGCATAGGAGCTTCATTTCTTAGTTTAACATAACCTCAGAATCCCCAAAAAACCCTAAAATGACCTTTAGAAAATTTCCAAAAAAATAAAGTTGGTTATTTCTTATAAGTAAAAC
The DNA here is from genome assembly GCA_963942565.1 of Maea johnstoni. Classification (NCBI taxonomy): domain Eukaryota; kingdom Metazoa; phylum Annelida; class Polychaeta; order Spionida; family Magelonidae; genus Maea; species Maea johnstoni. The sequence continues at coordinate 6,367,746 of OZ012695.1, forward strand.
ATGAAATAAGGGTAGAATTAAGCAGGGAATTGCAACAAATTAGTTTCAGGCTGAAAAAATAAAGCATTCTTATGGCACAAGGTCATTTCAAGGTGAAATCTACAAATTCTGGTTCTTTTAGCCCCATATTTTTAAAATTGACAATAATTTGTGAATACATGTAGATAGTAATCATTAGAGACTAAAATTCCCTACAATTTGATGTATAGAACATGAAAATCGGTTAAAAGATGGTTGCCGTATGGCCCATTTTATAATTGGAAAATACCCTAATATGGAGCAAATGAGAGAAACATTTGCTTTTTTCGCAGAATTTTTTTGTTTTAGCAGATATCTTGATTCTATTAGTGCTAAATTACTCAGAATAAGACTGTGTAACAGGAAATATCTTCACTTGTAGCATAGGAGCTTCATTTCTTAGTTTAACATAACCTCAGAATCCCCAAAAAACCCTAAAATGACCTTTAGAAAATTTCCAAAAAAATAAAGTTGGTTATTTCTTAAAAGTAAAACATGAAATAAGGGTAGAATTAAGCAGGGAATTGCAACAAATTAGTTTCAGGCTGAAAAAATAAAGCCTTCTTATGGCACAAGGTCATTTCAAGGTGAAATCTACAAATTCTGGTTCTTTTAGCCCCATATTTTTAAAATTGACAATAATTTGTGAATACATGTAGATAGTAATCATTAGAGACTAAAATTCCCTACAATTTGATGTATAGAACATGAAAATCGGTTAAAAAATGGCTGCCGTATGGCCCATTTTATAATGGGAAAATACCCTAATATGTCATTTTTACACTATTTGCCTGACTTCACTGATAGGTACTGAATCCAAATTACATCCTAGGAGGCTGAGATTTTTCTTGTTGCTCTACAACCTGTCTGTCTAGTGTATTACGTCATTAGTTCCTCACAGAATTGCTTAATTTCAGAATTTGGACACGACAAGTATTTGAAAAAACCCGAATATTGGCAAAATATGGGTTTCTTGATAATTAAGTCAACAAATATCAATAATATGGTATAGAAAGTAATTAGAAAGTTATAGAAAATAGGATTCCCTACAATTTGGTGTATGGAACATGAAAACTGGAAACAAAATGGCTGCCGTATGGCTGAAAAACTAATTCCCCATTATAAAGTATAGGGGATAACCTGACAAGTGATGTGATTTGAAGAAAACACTGTTTGTACAAGGTGATGTTATGCCTACCTACTCCTTTTGATATGTCGTAATCTTTTCCTGAAGTATTTTACCATACGGTTTTCCATTAAAAAGTTATATATCAATGGCCATTGTAAAATATGGTCTATTTCAATCTAATATGTCGATTTTACACTTTTATCCTTACTTCAATGATAGCTACTGAGGCCAAATTGCATCCTAGGAGTCTGAGATTTTTCTTGGTGCTCTGCAACATGTCTGTCTAATGTATCAGGACATATATTGGTGAAAGAATTGCCTAATTTCAAAATTAGGACACAACAAGTTTTCAAAAAACCCGAAAAAGAGCAAAATATGGGTTTCTTGATAACTAAGTCATTAGCTATCAATAATATGTTATAGAAAGTAATTGGAAAGTTATAGGGAATTGCTTTCCCTACAATTTGGTATATAGTACATGATAATTGGACACAAAATGGCTGCCTTATAGCTTAAAAACTATCCCAAGGAGCACTTTCGGGGTCTGAAATACCTGAAATAAGAGTACCTTTGACCCCTTGTAACTAAAGAATGAGAATGTTTATGCCTTAAATGCAACCAAATTCCTTTAGAACATGTCCTAAGGAAGAGTTATTCATAACTATCTTTACAATTTCCTGCAACAATAAACATAAGAATAATCATTAAAAGGTACTGCTTATAGGTAGCTCAGGGGTGGCGGCCGTCGTTGGTGTGGCATCTCTCTGGGGATAGCTGTGCCCAGTTGGGGGTACTGCCTTAGCCCTAAGTGTGTGGTCATGAAAATTGAAAAGTAGTTATTTGCATGCATTGTCAATTCCACAACTTTGATACATATACCTTTACAATTTCCTGCAACAATAAACATAAGAATAATCATTAAAAGGTGCTGCTTATAGTTACCTCAGGGGTAAGAAATACAGCCACCACAGGCTCAAGGTTCTAATAGGGGTACTTCAAGGCCCACTAAGAGGCTCAAATGCCACAGGGACTATGGATTAAGTTATGAAGGGTAAAAGTTGACCTGTCAAGGCCAAGGACTTATTGATGTCGCGACTGAAATACCTGGAATTAGGCTTACTTTGACCCCTCATAACTAGAGAATGAGAGTAGTTATGCCTTACATGGAACGAAATTCCTTTAGAACAAGTCCTAAGGAAGAGTTATTCATAACTTAATAGGGCCTATATTAGTAGGGGGCCTCAGGAAAAATTTTAGAAGTTTGGACATCCAAGGGGTAAGAAATACAGCCACCGCGGGCTCAAGGTTCGAATAGGGGTACTTCAAGGCCCATTAAGAGGCTCAAATGCCACAGGAACCCCCCACCTAAGATAGATAACTCTTTAGAAGGGTCGTATGAAGAGTTATATGAAGTTTGGGCTTAATAGAAGGCCTATGGATTAAGTTATGAAGGGTAATAGTTGACCTGTCAAGGCCAAGGACTTATTGATGTCGCGACTGAAATACCTGGAATTAGGCTTACTTTGACCCCTCATAACTAGAGAATGAGAGTAGTTATGCCTTAAATGGAACCAAATTCCTTTAGAACATGTCCTAAGGAAGAGTTATTCATAACTTAATAGGGCCTATATTAGTAGGGGGCCTCAGGAAAATTTTTAGAAGTTTGGACATCCATGGGGTAAGAAATACGGCCACCGCGGGCTGAAGGTTCGAATAGAATACTTCAAAGCCCATTAAGAGGCTCAAATGCCACAGGAACCCCCCAAATAAGATAGATAACTCTTTAGAAGGGTGTTAAGAAGAGTTATATGAAGTTTGGGCTCAATAGAGGGCCTATGGATTAAGTTATGAAGGGTAATAGTTGACCTGTCAAGGCCAAGGACTTATTGATGTCGCGACTGAAATACCTGGAATTAGGCTTACTTTGACCCCTCATAACTAGAGAATGAGAGTAGTTATGCCTTAAATGGAACCAGATTCCCTTAGAACATGTCCTAAGAAAGAGTTATTCATAACTTAATAGGGCCTATATTAGTAGGGGGCCTCAGGAAAAAATTTAGAAGTTTGGACATCCAAGGGGTAAGAAATACAGCCACAGCGGTCTCAAGGTTCAAATAGGGGTACTTCAAGGACCACTAAGAGGCTCAAACTCCACAGGAACCCCCCACCTAAGATAGATAACTCTTTAGGAGGCTCTTATGAAAGGTTATATGAAGTCTGGGCTTAATAGAGGGCCTATGGATTAAGTTATGAAGGGTAATAGTTCACCTGTCAAGGCCAAGGACTTATTGATGTCGCGACTGAAATACCTGGAATTAGGCTTACTTTGACCCCTGATAACTAGAGAATGAGAGTAGTTATGCCTTAAATGGAAGGAAATTCCTTTAGAACAAGTCCTTAGGAAGAGTTATTCATAACTTAATAGGGCTTATATTAGTCGGGGGCCTCAGGAAAAAATTTAGAAGTTTGGACATCCATGGGGTAAGAAATACAGCCACCGCAGGCTCAAGGTTCGAAAAGGGGTACTTCAAGGCCTACTAAGAGGCTCAAATGCCACAGGAACCCCCCACCTAAGAATGATAACTCTTTAGAAGGGTCTTATGAAGAGTTATATGAAGTTTGGGCTTATAGAGGGCCTATGGATTAAGTTATGAAGGGTAATAGTTCACCTGTCAAGGCCAAGGACTTATTGATGTCGCGACTGAAATACCTAGAATTAGGCTTACTTTGACCCCTCATAACTAGAGAAGGAGAGTAGTTATGCCTTAAATGGAACCAAATTCCTTTAGAACATGTCCTAAGGAAGAGTTATTCATAACTTAATAGGGCCTATATCAGAAGGGGGCCTCAGGAAAAATTTTAGAAGTTTGGACATCCAAGGGGTAAGAAATACAGCCACCGCGGGCTCAAGGTTCGAATAGGGCTACTTCAAGGCTCATTAAGAGGCTCAAATGCCACAGGAACCCCCCAGCTAAGATGGATAACTCTTTAGAAGGGTCTTATGAAGAGTTATATGAAGTTTGGGCTTAATAGAGGGCCTATGGATTAAGTTATGAAGGGTAAAAGTTGACCTGTCAAGGCCAAGGACTTATTGATGTCGCGACTGAAATACCTGGAATTAGGCTTACTTTGACCCCTCATAACTAGAGAATGAGAGTAGTTATGCCTTAAATGGAACCAAATTCCTTTAGAACATGTCCTAAGGAAGAGTTATTCATAACTTAATAGGGCCTATATCAGTAGGGGGCCTCAGGAAAAATTTTAGAAGTTTGGACATCCAAGGGGTAAGAAATACAGCCACCGCGGGCTCAAGGTTCGAATAGGGGTACTTCAAGGCCCACTAAGAGGCTCAAATGCCACAGGAACCCCCCACCTAAGATAGATAACTCTTTAGAAGGGTTTAAGGAAGGGTTATATGAAGTCTGGGCTTAATAGAGGGCCTATGGATTAAGTTATGAAGGGTAAAAGTTGACCTGTCAAGGCCAAGGACTTATTGATGTCGCGACTGAAATACCTGGAATTAGGCTTACTTTGACCCCTCATAACTAGAGAATGAGAGTAGCTTTGCCTTAAATGGAACCAAATTCCTTTAGAACATGTCCTAAGGAAGAGTTATCCATAACTTAATAGAGCCTATATATAGATGGCCTCAGGAAAAAATTTAGAAGTTTGGACATCCAAGGGGTAAAAAATACAGCCACCGCGGGCTCAAGGTTCGAATAGGGGTACTTCATGGTAAATGTCATGGGAACCCCCCACCGAAGGTGGATAACTTTCAGAAGGGTCTAATGAAGAGTTATATGAAGTTTGGGCTTAATAGAGGGCCTATGGATTAAGTTTTGAAGGGTAAAAGTTGACCTGTCAAGGCCAAGGACTTATTGATGTCGCGACTTTAGAAGGGACTTATGAAGAGTTTTATGAAGTTTGGGCTTAGGAAAGGGCCTATGGATTAAGTTATGAAGGGTAAAAGTTGACCTGTCAAGGCCAAGGACTTATTGATGTCGCGACTGAAATACCTAGAATTAGGCTTACTTTGACCCCTCATAACTAGTAAATGAGAGTAGTTATGCCTTAAATGGACCCAGATTCCATTAGAGCATGTCCTAAGAAAGAGTTATCCATAACTTAATAGGGCTTTTATCAGTAGGGGGCCTCAGGAAAATTTTTAGAAATTTGGACATCCAAGGGGTAAGAAATACAGCTCCGCGGGCTCAAGGTTCGAATAGGGGTACTTCAAGGCCAACTAACAGGCTCACATGTCACAGGAACCCCCCACCTAAGGTAGATAACTCTTTAGAAAGGTCTAATGAAGAGTATAATGACGTTTGGGCTTAGGAAAGGGCCTTCGGATTAAGTTATGAAGGGTAAAAGTTGACCTGTCAAGGCCAAGGATTTATTGATGTCGCGTCTGAAATACCTAGAATTAGGCTTACTTTGACCCCTCATAACTAGAGAATGAGAGTAGCTTTGCCTTAAATGGACCCAAATTCCTTTAGGGCATGTTCTAACGAAGAGTTATCCATAACGTAATAGAGCCTATATCAGTAGGGGGCCTCAGGAACAAATTTAGAAGTTTGGACATCCAAGGGGTAAAAAATACAGCCACCGCGGGCTCAAGGTTCGAATAGGGGTACTTTAAGGCCCACTAAGAGGCTCAAATGTCATGGGAACCCCCCACCGAAGGTAGATAACTCTTATGGCCCATTTTATAATGAGAAAATTCCCTAATATGGAGCAAATGAGAGAAACATTTGCTTTTTTGGCAGAATTTTTTTGTTTTAGCAGATATCTTGATTCTATTAGTGCTAAATTACTCAGAATAAGACTGTGTAACTGGAAATATCCCCACTTGTAGCATATGAGCTTCATTTCTTAGTTTTACATGACCTCAGAAACTCAAAAAAAAACTAAAATGACCTTTAGAAAATTTCCAAAAAAATAAAGTTGGTTATTTCTTATAAGTAAAACATGAAATAAGGGTAGAATTAAGCAGGGAATTGCAACAAATTAGTTTCAGGCTGAAAAAATAAAGCCTTCTTATGGCACAAGGTCATTTCAAGGTGAAATCTACAAATTCTGGTTCTTTTAGCCCCATATTTTTAAAATTGACAATAATTTGTGAATACATGTAGATGGTAATCATTAGAGACTAAAACTCCCTACAATTTGATGTATAGAACATGAAAATCGGTTAAAAAATGGCTGCCGTATGGCCCATTTTATAATGGGAAAATACCCTAATATGGAGCAAATGAGAGAAACATTTCCTTTTTTCGCAGAATTTTTTTTGTTTTAGCAGATATCTTGATTCTATTAGTGCTAAATTACTCAGAATAAGACTGTGTAACAGGAAATATCTTCACTTGTAGCATAGGAGCTTCATTTCTTAGTTTAACATAACCTCAGAATCCCCAAAAAACCCTAAAATGACCTTTAGAAAATTTCCAAAAAAATAAAGTTGGTTATTTCTTATAAGTAAAACATGAAATAAGGGTAGAATTAAGCAGGGAATTGCAACAAATTAGTTTCAGGCTGAAAAAATAAAGCCTTCTTATGGCACAAGGTCATTTCATGGTGAAATCTACAAATTCTGGTTCTTTTAGCCCCATATTTTTAAAATTGACAATAATTTGTGAATACATGTAGATAGTAATCATTAGAGACTAAAATTCCCTACAATTTGATGTATAGAACATGAAAATCGGTTAAAAAATGGCTGCCGTATGGCCCATTTTATAATGGGAAAATATATGGAGCAAATGAGAGAAACATTTGCTTTTTTCGCAGAATTTTTTTGTTTTAGCAGATATCTTGATTCTATTAGTGCTAAATTACTCAGAATAAGACTGTGTAACAGGAAATATCTTCACTTGTAGCATAGGAGCTTCACTTCTTAGTTTAACATATCCTCAGAATCCCCAAAAAACCCTAAAATGACCTTTAGAAAATTTCCAAAAAAATAAAGTTGGTTATTTCTTATAAGTAAAACATGAAATAAGGGTAGAATTAAGCAGGGAATTGCAACAAATTAGTTTCAGGCTGAAAAAATAAAGCCTTCTTATGGCACAAGGTCATTTCAAGGTGAAATCTACAAATTCTGGTTCTTTTAGCCCCATATTTTTAAAATTGACAATAATTTGTGAATACATGTAGATAGTAATCATTAGAGACTAAAATTCCCTACAATTTGATGTATAGAACATGAAAATCGGTTAAAAAATGGCTGCCGTATGGTCCATTTTATAATGGGAAAATACCCTAATATGGAGCAAATGAGAGAAACATTTGCTTTTTTCGCAGAATTTTTTTGTTTAAGCAGATATCTTGATTCTATTAGTGCTAAATTACTCAGAATAAGACTGTGTAACAGGAAATATCTTCACTTGTAGCATAGGAGCTTCATTTCTTAGTTTAACATAACCTCAGAATCCCCAAAAAACCCTAAAATGACCTTTAGAAAATTTCCAAAAAAATAAAGTTGGTTATTTCTTATAAGTAAAACATGAAATAAGGGTAGAATTAAGCAGGGAATTGCAACAAATTAGTTTCAGGCTGAAAACATAAAGCCTTCTTATGGCACAAGGTCATTTCAAGGTGAAATCTACAAATTCTGGTTCTTTTAGCCCCATATTTTTAAAATTGACAATAATTTGTGAATACATGTAGATAGTAATCATTAGAGACTAAAATTCCCTACAATTTGATGTATAGAACATGAAAATCGGTTAAAAAATGGCTGCCGTATGGCCCATTTTATAATGGGAAAATACCCTAATATGGAGCAAATGAGAGAAACATTTGCTTTTTTCGCAGAATTTTTTTTGTTTTAGCAGATATCTTGATTCTATTAGTGCTAAATTACTCAGAATAAGACTGTGTAACAGGAAATATCTTCACTTGTAGCATAGGAGCTTCATTTCTTAGTTTAACATAACCTCAGAATCCCCAAAAAACCCTAAAATGACCTTTAGAAAATTTCCAAAAAAATAAAGTTGGTTATTTCTTATAAGTAAAACATGAAATAAGGGTAGAATTAAGCAGGGAATCGCAACAAATTAGTTTCAGGCTGAAAAAATAAAGCCTTCTTATGGCACAAGGTCATTTCATGGTGAAATCTACAAATTCTGGTTCTTTTAGCCCCATATTTTTAAAATTGACAATAATTTGTGAATACATGTAGATAGTAATCATTAGAGACTAAAATTCCCTACAATTTGATGTATAGAACATGAAAATCGGTTAAAAAATGGCTGCCGTATGGCCCATTTTATAATGGGAAAATATATGGAGCAAATGAGAGAAACATTTGCTTTTTTCGCAGAATTTTTTTGTTTTAGCAGATATCTTGATTCTATTAGTGCTAAATTACTCAGAATAAGACTGTGTAACAGGAAATATCTTCACTTGTAGCATAGGAGCTTCATTTCTTAGTTTAACATAACCTCAGAATCCCCAAAAAACCCTAAAATGACCTTTAGAAAATTTCCAAAAAAATAAAGTTGGTTATTTCTTATAAGTAAAACATGAAATAAGGGTAGAATTAAGCAGGGAATTGCAACAAATTAGTTTCAGGCTGAAAAAATAAAGCCTTCTTATGGCACAAGGTCATTTCAAGGTGAAATCTACAAATTCTGGTTCTTTTAGCCCCATATTTTTAAAATTGACAATAATTTGTGAATACATGTAGATAATAATCATTAGAGACTAAAATTCCCTACAATTTGATGTATAGAACATGAAAATCGGTTAAAAGATGGCTGCCGTATGGCCCATTTTATAATGGGAAAATACCCTAATATGGAGCAAATGAGAGAAACATTTGCTTTTTTCGCAGAATTTTTTTGTTTTAGCAGATATCTTGATTCTATTAGTGCTAAATTACTCAGAATAAGACTGTGTAACAGGAAATATCTTCACTTGTAGCATAGGAGCTTCATTTCTTAGTTTAACATAACCTCAGAATCCCCCAAAAAAACCTAAAATGACCTTTAGAAAATTTCCAAAAAAATAAAGTTGGTTATTTCTTATAAGTAAAACATGAAATAAGGGTAGAATTAAGCAGGGAATTGCAACAAATTAGTTTCAGGCTGAAAAAATAAAGCCTTCTTATGGCACAAGGTCATTTCAAGGTGAAATCTACAAATTCTGGTTCTTTTAGCCCCATATTTTTAAAATTGACAATAATTTGTGAATACATGTAGATAGTAATCATTAGAGACTAAAATTCCCTACAATTTGATGTATAGAACATGAAAATCGGTTAAAAAATGGCTGCCGTATGGCCCATTTTATAATGGGAAAATACCCTAATATGGAGCAAATGAGAGAAACATTTGCTTTTTTCGCAGAATTTTTTTGTTTTAGCAGATATCTTGATTCTATTAGTGCTAAATTACTCAGAATAAGACTGTGTAACAGGAAATATCTTCACTTGTAGCATAGGAGCTTCATTTCTTAGCTTAACATAACCTCAGAATCCCCAAAAAACCCTAAAATGACCTTTAGAAAATTTCCAAAAAAATAAAGTTGGTTATTTCTTATAAGTAAAACATGAAATAAGGGTAGAATTAAGCAGGGAATTGCAACAAATTAGTTTCAGGATGAAAAAATAAAGCCTTCTTATGGCACAAGGTCATTTCAAGGTGAAATCTACAAATTCTGGTTCTTTTAGCACCATATTTTTAAAATTGACAATAATTTGTGAATACATGTAGATAGTAATCATTAGAGACTAAAATTTCCTACAATTTGATGTATAGAACATGAAAATCGGTTAAAAAATTTCTGCCGTATGGCCCATTTTATAATGGGAAAATACCCTAATATGGAGCAAATGAGAGAAACATTTGCTTTTTTCACAGAATTTTTTTGTTTTAGCAGATATCTTGATTCTATTAGTGCTGAATTACTCAGAATAAGACTGTGTAACAGGAAATATCTTCACTTGTAGCATAGGAGTTTCATTTCTTAGTTTAACATAACCTCAGAATCCCCAAAAAACCCTAAAATGACCTTTAGAAAATTTCCAAAAAAATAAAGTTGGTTATTTCTTATAAGTAAAACATGAAATAAGGGTAGAATTAAGCAGGGAATTGCAACAAATTAGTTTCAGGCTGAAAAAATAAAGCCTTCTTATGGCACAAGGTCATTTCAAGGTGAAATCTACAAATTCTGGTTCTTTTAGCCCCATATTTTTAAAATTGACAATAATTTGTGAATACATGATAGTAATCATTAGAGACTAAAATTCCCTACAATTTGATGTATAGAACATGAAAATCGGTTAAAAAATGGCTGCCGTATGGCCCATTTTATAATGGGAAAATACCCTAATATGTCATTTTTACACTATTTGCCTGACTTCACTGATAGGTACTGAATCCAAATTACATCCTAGGAGGCTGAGATTTTTCTTGTTGCTCTACAACCTGTCTGTCTAGTGTATTACGTCATTAGTTCCTCACAGAATTGCTTAATTTCAGAATTTGGACACGACAAGTATTTGAAAAAACCCGAATATTGGCAAAATATGGGTTTCTTGATAATTAAGTCAACAAATATCAATAATATGGTATAGAAAGTAATTAGAAAGTTATAGAAAATAGGATTCCCTACAATTTGGTGTATGGAACATGAAAACTGGAAACAAAATGGCTGCCGTATGGCTGAAAAACTAATTCCCCATTATAAAGTATAGGGGATAACCTGACAAGTGATGTGATTTGAAGAAAACACTGTTTGTACAAGGTGATGTTATGCCTACCTACTCCTTTTGATATGTCGTAATCTTTTCCTGAAGTATTTTACCATACGGTTTTCCATTAAAAAGTTATATATCAATGGCCATTGTAAAATATGGTCTATTTCAATCTAATATGTCGATTTTACACTTTTATCCTTACTTCAATGATAGCTACTGAGGCCAAATTGCATCCTAGGAGTCTGAGATTTTTCTTGGTGCTCTGCAACATGTCTGTCTAATGTATCAGGACATATATTGGTGAAAGAATTGCCTAATTTCAAAATTAGGACACAACAAGTTTTCAAAAAACCCGAAAAAGAGCAAAATATGGGTTTCTTGATAACTAAGTCATTAGCTATCAATAATATGTTATAGAAAGTAATTGGAAAGTTATAGGGAATTGCTTTCCCTACAATTTGGTATATAGTACATGATAATTGGACACAAAATGGCTGCCTTATAGCTTAAAAACTATCCCAAGGAGCACTTTCGGGGTCTGAAATACCTGAAATAAGAGTACCTTTGACCCCTTGTAACTAAAGAATGAGAATGTTTATGCCTTAAATGCAACCACATTCCTTTAGAACATGTCCTAAGGAAGAGTTATTCATAACTATCTTTACAATTTTCTGCAACAATAAACATAAGAATAATCATTAAAAGGTGCTGCTTATAGTTAGCTCAGGGGTGGCGGCCGTCGTTGGTGTGGCATCTCTCTGGGGATAGCTGTGCCCAGTTGGGGGTAGTGCCGTAGCCCTAAGTGTGTGGTCATGAAAATTGAAAAGTAGTTATTTGCATGCATTGTCAATTCCACAACTTTGATACATATACCTTTACAATTTCCTGCAACAATAAACATAAGAATAATCATTAAAAGGTGCTGCTTATAGTTACCTCAGGGGTAAGAAATACAGCCACCACAGGCTCAAGGTTCTAATAGGGGTACTTCAAGGCCCACTAAGAGGCTCAAATGCCACAGGGACTATGGATTAAGTTATGAAGGGTAAAAGTTGACCTGTCAAGGCCAAGGACTTATTGATGTCGCGACTGAAATACCTGGAATTAGGCTTACTTTGACCCCTCATAACTAGAGAATGAGAGTAGTTATGCCTTACATGGAACGAAATTCCTTTAGAACAAGTCCTAAGAAAGAGTTATTCATAACTTAATAGGGCCTATATCAGTAGGGGGCCTCAGGAAAAATTTTAGAAGTTTGGACATCCAAGGGGTAAGAAATACAGCCACCGCGGGCTCAAGGTTCGAATAGGGGTACTTCAAGGCCCACTAAGAGGCTCAAATGCCACAGGAACTCCCCACCTAAGATAGATAACTCTTTGGAAGGGTCTTATGAAGAGTTATATGAAGTTTGGGCTTAATAGAAGGCCTATGGATTAAGTTATGAAGGGTAATAGTTGACCTGTCAAGGCCAAGGACTTATTGATGTCGCGACTGAAATACCTGGAATTAGGCTTAATTTGACCCCTCATAACTAGAGAATGAGAGTAGTTATGCCTTAAATGGAACCAAATTCCCTTAGAACATGTCCTAAGGAAGAGTTATTCATAACTTAATAGGGCCTATATTAGTAGGGGGCCTCAGGAAAATTTTTAGAAGTTTGGACATCCATGGGGTAAGAAATACAGCCACCGCGGGCTGAAGGTTCGAATAGAATACTTCAAAGCCCATTAAGAGGCTCAAATGCCACAGGAACCCCCCAAATAAGATAGATAACTCTTTAGAAGGGTCTTAAGAAGAGTTATATGAAGTTTGGGCTTAATAGAGGGCCTATGGATTAAGTTATGAAGGGTAATAGTTGACCTGTCAAGGCCAAGGACTTATTGATGTCGCGACTGAAATACCTGGAATTAGGCTTACTTTGACCCCTCATAACTAGAGAATGAGAGTAGTTATGCCTTAAATGGAACCAGATTCCCTTAGAACATGTCCTAAGAAAGAGTTATTCATAACTTAATAGGGCCTATATTAGTAGGGGGCCTCAGGAAAAAATTTAGAAGTTTGGACATCCAAGGGGTAAGAAATACAGCCACAGCGGTCTCAAGGTTCGAATAGGGGTACTTCAAGGACCACTAAGAGGCTCAAACTCCACAGGAACCCCCCACCTAAGATAGAGAACTCTTTAGGAGGCTCTTATGAAGAGTTATATGAAGTCTGGGCTTAATAGAGGGCCTATGGATTAAGTTATGAAGGGTAATAGTTCACCTGTCAAGGCCAAGGACTTATTGATGTCGCGACTGAAATACCTGGAATTAGGCTTACTTTGACCCCTGATAACTAGAGAATGAGAGTAGTTATGCCTTAAATGGAACAAAATTCCTTTAGAACAAGTCCTTAGGAAGAGTTATTCATAACTTAATAGGGCTTATATTAGTCGGGGGCCTCAGGAAAAAATTAAGAAGTTTGGACATCCATGGGGTAAGAAATACAGCCACCGCAGGCTCAAGGTTCGAAAAGGGGTACTTCAAGGCCTACTAAGAGGCTCAAATGCCACAGGAACCCCCCACCTAAGAATGATAACTCTTTAGAAGGGTCTTATGAAGTGTTATATGAAGTTTGGGCCTAATAGAGGGCCTATGGATTAAGTTATGAAGGGTAAAAGTTGACCTGTCAAGGCCAAGGACTTATTGATGTCGCGACTGAAATACCTAGAATTAGGCTTACTTTGACCCCTCATAACTAGAGAAGGAGAGTAGTTATGCCTTAAATGGAACCAAATTCCTTTAGAACATGTCCTAAGGAAGAGTTATTCATAACTTAATAGGGCCTATATTAGAAGGGGGCCTCAGGAAAATTTTTAGAAGTTTGGACATCCAAGGGGTAAGAAATACAGCCACCGCGGGCTCAAGGTTCGAATAGGGCTACTTCAAGGCTCATTAAGAGGCTCAAATGCCACAGGAACCCCCCACCTAAGATGGATAACTCTTTAGAAGGGTCTCATGAAGAGTTATATGAAGTTTGGGCATAATAGAGGGCCTATGGATTAAGTTATGAAGGGTAAAAGTTGACCTGTCAAGGCCAAGGACTTATTGATGTCGCGACTGAAATACCTGGAATTAGGCTTACTTTGACCCCTCATAACTAGAGAATGAAATTAGTTATGCCTTAAATGGAACCAAATTCCTTTAGAACATGTCCTAAGGAAGAGTTATTCATAACTTAATAGGGCCTATATCAGTAGGGGGCCTCAGGAGAAAATTTAGAAGTTTGGACATCCAAGGGGTAAGAAATACAGCCACCGCGGGCTCAAAGTTCGAACAGGGGTACTTCAAGGCCCACTAAGAGGCTCAAATGCCACAGGAACCCCCCACCTAAGATAGATAACTCTTTAGAAGGGTTTAAGGAAGGGTTATATGAAGTCTGGGCTTAATAGAGGGCCTATGGATTAAGTTATGAAGGGTAAAAGTTGACCTGTCAAGGCCAAGGACATTATTGATGTCGTGACTGAAATACCTAGAATTAGGCTTACTTTGACCCCTCATAACTAGAGAATGAGAGTAGTTATGCCTTAAATGGAACTATATTCCTTTAGAACATGTCCTAAGGAAGAGTTATTCATAACTTAATAGGGCCTATATTAGTAGGGGGCCTCAGGAAATTTTTTAGAGGTTTGGACATCCAAGGGGTAAGAAATACAGCCACCGCGGGCTGAAGGTTCGAATAGGGGTACTTCAAGGCCCACTAAGAGGCTCAAATACCACAGGATCCCCCCACATAAGATAGATAACTCTTTAGAAGGGTCTTATGAAGAGTTGTATGAAGTTTGGGCTTAATAGAGGGCCTATGGATTAGGTTATGAAGGGTAAAGTTGACCTGTCAAGGCCAAGGACTTATTGAAGTCGCGACTGAAATACCTGGAATTAGGCTTACTTTGACCCCTCATAACTAGAGAATGAGAGTAGTTATGCCTTAAATGGAACCAGATTCCTTTAGAACATGTCCTAAGGAAGATTTATTCATAACTTAATAGGGCCTATATCAGTAGGGGGCCTCAGGAAAAAAATTAGAAGTTTGGACATCCAAGGGGTAAGAAATACAGCCACCGCGGGCTCAAGGTTCGAATAGGGGTACTTCAAGGCCCACTAAGAGGCTCAAATGCCATAGGAACCCCCCAGCTAAGATGGATAACTCTTTAGAAGGGTCTTATGAAGAGTTATATGAAGTTTGGGCTTAATAGAGGGCCTATGGATTAAGTTATGAAGGGTAAAAGTTGACCTGTCAAGGCCAAGGACTTATTGATGTCGCGACTAAAATACCTAGAATTAGGCTTACTTTGACCCCTCATAACTAGAGAATGAGAGTAGTTATGCCTTAAATGGAACCAAATTCCTTTAGAAAATGTCCTAAGGAAGAGTTATTCATAACTTAATAGGGCCTATATCAGTAGGAGGCCTCAGGAAAAATTTTAGAAGTTTGGACATCCAAGGGGTAAGAAATACAGCCACCGCGGGCTCAAGGTTCGAATAGGGGTACTTCAAGGCCCACTAAGAGGCTCAAATGCCACGGGAACCCCCCAGCTAAGATAAATAACTCTTTAGAAGGGTCTTATGAAGAGTTATATGAAGTTTGGGCATAATAGAGGGCCTATGGATTAAGTTATGAAGGGTAAAAGTTGACCTGTCAAGACCAAGGACTTATTGATGTCGCGACTGAAATACCTAGAATTAGGCTTACTTTGACCCCTCATAACTAGAGAATGAGAGTAGTTATGCCTTAAATGGAACCAAATTCCTTTAGAACATGTCCTAAGGAAGAGTTATTCATAACTTAATAGGGCCTATATCAATAGGGGGCCTCAGGAAAATTTTTAGAAGTTTGGACATCCAAGGGGTAAGAAATACAGCCACCGCGGGCTCAAGGTTGGAATAGCGGTACTTCAAGGCCCACTAAGAGGCTCAAATGCCACGGGAACCCCCCACCTAAGATAGATAACTCTTTGGAAGGGTTTTATGAAGAGTTATATGAAGTCTGGGCTTAATAGAGGGCCTATGGATTAAGTTCTGAAGGGTAAAAGTTGACCTGTCAAGGCCAAGGACTTATTGATGTCGCGACTGAAATACCTGGAATTAGGCTTACTTTGACCCCTCATAACTAGAGAATGAGAGTATTTATGCCTTAAATGGAACCAAATTCCTTTAAAACATTTCCTGAGGAAGAGTTATTCATAACTTAATAGGGCCTATATCAATAGGGGGCCTCAGGAAAAATTTTAGAAGTTTGGACATCCAAGGGGTAAGAAATACAGCCACCGCGGGCTCAAGGTTCGAATAGGGGTACTTCAAGGCCCACTAAGAGGCTCAAATGCCACAGGAACCCCCCAGCTAAGATAGATAACTCTTTGGAAGGGTCTTATGAAGAGTTATATGAAGTTTGGGCTTAATAGAGGGCCTATGGATTAAGTTCTGAAGGGTAAAAGTTGACCTGTCAAGGCCAAGGACTTATTGATGTCGCGACTAAAATACCTAGAATTAGGCTTACTTTGACCCCTCATAACTAGAGAATGAGAGTAGTTATGCCTTAAATGGAACCAAATTCCTTTAGAACATGTCCTAAGGAAGAGTTATTCATAACTTAATAGGGCCTATATCAATAGGGGGCCTCAGGAAAATTTTTAGAAGTTTGGACATCCAAGGGGTAAGAAATACAGCCACCGCGGGCTCAAGGTTGGAATAGCGGTACTTCAAGGCCCACTAAGAGGCTCAAATGCCACGGGAACCCCCCACCTAAGATAGATAACTCTTTGGAAGGGTTTTATGAAGAGTTATATGAAGTCTGGGCTTAATAGAGGGCCTATGGATTAAGTTCTGAAGGGTAAAAGTTGACCTGTCAAGGCCAAGGACTTATTGATGTCGCGACTGAAATACCTGGAATTAGGCTTACTTTGACCCCTCATAACTAGAGAATGAGAGTATTTATGCCTTAAATGGAACCAAATTCCTTTAAAACATTTCCTGAGGAAGAGTTATTCATAACTTAATAGGGCCTATATCAATAGGGGGCCTCAGGAAAAATTTTAGAAGTTTGGACATCCAAGGGGTAAGAAATACAGCCACCGCGGGCTCAAGGTTCGAATAGGGGTACTTCAAGGCCCACTAAGAGGCTCAAATGCCACAGGAACCCCCCAGCTAAGATAGATAACTCTTTGGAAGGGTCTTATGAAGAGTTATATGAAGTTTGGGCTTAATAGAGGGCCTATGGATTAAGTTCTGAAGGGTAAAAGTTGACCTGTCAAGGCCAAGGACTTATTGATGTCGCGACTAAAATACCTAGAATTAGGCTTACTTTGACCCCTCATAACTAGAGAATGAGAGTAGTTATGCCTTAAATGGAACCAAATTCCTTTAGAACATGTCCTAAGGAAGAGTTATTCATAACTTAATAGGGCCTATATCAGTAGGGGGCCTCAGGAAAAATTTTAGAAGTTTGGACATCCAAGGGGTAAGAAATACAGCCACCGCGGGCTCAAAGTTGGAATAGCGGTACTTCAAGGCCCACTAAGAGGCTCACTGCCATAGGAACCCCCCAGCTAAGATAGATATCTCTTTAGAAGGGTCTTATGAAGAGTTATATGAAGTTTGGGCTTAATAGAGGGCCTATGGATTAAGTTATGAAGGGTAAAAGTTGACCTGTCAAGGCCAAGGACTTATTGATGTCGCGACTAAAATACCTAGAATTAGGCTTACTTTGACCCCTCATAACTAGAGAATGAGAGTAGTTATGCCTTGAATGGACCCAAATTCCTTTAGAACATGTCCTAAGGAAGAGTTATTCATAACTTAATAGGGCCTATATCAATAGGGGGCCTCAGGAAAAAATTTAGAAGTTTGGACATCCAAGGGGTAAGAAATACAGCCACCACGGGCTGAAGGTTCGAATAGGGGTACTTCAAGGCCCACTAAGAGGCTCAAATGCCACAGGAACCCCCAAGCTAAGATAGATAACTCTTTAGAAGGGTCTTATGAAGAGTTATATGAAGTTTGGGCTTAATAGAGGGCCTATGGATTAAGTTCTGAAGGGTAAAAGTTGACCTGTCAAGGCCAAGGACTTATTGATGTCGGGACTAAAATACCTAGAATTAGGCTTACTTTGACCCCTCATAACTAGAGAATGAGAGTAGTTATGCCTTAAATGGAACCAAATTCCTTTAGAACATGTCCTAAGGAAGAGTTATTCATAACTTAATAGGGCCTATATCAGTAGGGGGCCTCAGGAAAAATTTTAGAAGTTTGGACATCCAAGGGGTAAGAAATACAGCCACCGCGGGCTCAAGGTTGGAATAGCGGTACTTCAAGGCCCACTAAGAGGCTCAAATGCCACGGGAACCCCCCAAATAAGATAGATAACTCTTTAGAAGGGTCTTATGAAGAGTTATATGAAGTTTGGGCCTAATAGAGGGCCTATGGATTAAGTTATGAAGGGTAAAAGTTGACCTGTCAAGGCCAAGGACTTATTGATGTCGCGACTGAAATACCTAGAATTAGGCTTACTTTGACCCCTCATAACTAGAGAAGGAGAGTAGTTATGCCTTAAATGGAACCAAATTCCTTTAGAACATGTCCTAAGGAAGAGTTATTCATAACTTAATAGGGCCTATATTAGAAGGGGGCCTCAGGAAAAATTTTAGAAGTTTGGACATCCAAGGGGTAAGAAATACAGCCACCGCGGGCTCAAGGTTCGAATAGGGCTACTTCAAGGCTCATTAAGAGGCTCAAATGCCACAGGAACCCCCCAGCTAAGATAGATAACTCTTTAGAAGGGTCTTATGAAGAGTTATATGAAGTTTGGGCTTAATAGAGGGCCTATGGATTAAGTTCTGAAGGGTAAAAGTTGACCTGTCAAGGCCAAGGACTTATTGATGTCGGGACTAAAATACCTGGAATTAGGCTTACTTTGACCCCTCATAACTAGAGAATGAGAGTAGTTATGCCTTAAATGGAACCAAATTCCTTTAGAACATGTCCTAAGGAAGAGATATTCATAACTTAATAGGGCCTATATTAGTAGGGGGCCTCAGGAAAAATTTTAGAAGTTTGGACATCCAAGGGGTAAGAAATACAGCCACCGCGGGCTCAAGGTTGGAATAGCGGTACTTCAAGGCCCACTAAGAGGCTCAAATGCCACGGGAACCCCCCAAATAAGATAGATAACTCTTTAGAAGGGTCTTATGAAGAGTTATATGAAGTTTGGGCCTAATAGAGGGCCTATGGATTAAGTTATGAAGGGTAAAAGTTGACCTGTCAAGGCCAAGGACTTA
Organism: Maea johnstoni; assembly: GCA_963942565.1. Lineage (NCBI taxonomy): Eukaryota > Metazoa > Annelida > Polychaeta > Spionida > Magelonidae > Maea > Maea johnstoni. The sequence continues at coordinate 6,386,904 of OZ012695.1, forward strand.
TTGATGTCGCGACTGAAATACCTAGAATTAGGCTTACTTTGACCCCTCATAACTAGAGAAGGAGAGTAGTTATGCCTTAAATGGAACCAAATTCCTTTAGAACATGTCCTAAGGAAGAGTTATTCATAACTTAATAGGGCCTATATTAGAAGGGGGCCTCAGGAAAAAATTTAGAAGTTTGGACATCCAAGGGGTAAGAAATACAGCCACCGGGGGCTCAAGGTTCGAATAGGGCTACTTCAAGGCTCATTAAGAGGCTCAAATGCCACAGGAACCCCCAAGCTAAGATAGATAACTCTTTAGAAGGGTCTTATGAAGAGTTATATGAAGTTTGGGCTTAATAGAGGGCCTATGGATTAAGTTATGAAGGGTAAAAGTTGACCTGTCAAGGCCAAGGACTTATTGATGTCGCGACTGAAATACCTGGAATTAGGCTTACTTTGACCCCTCATAACTAGAGAATGAGAGTAGTTATGCCTTAAATGGAACCAAATTCCTTTAGAACATGTCCTAAGGAAGAGATATTCATAACTTAATAGGGCCTATATCAGTAGGGGGCCTCAGGAAAAATTTTAGAAGTTTGGACATCCAAGGGGTAAGAAATACAGCCACCGCGGGCTCAAGGTTGGAATAGCGGTACTTCAAGGCCCACTAAGAGGCTCAAATGCCACGGGAACCCCCCAAATAAGATAGATAACTCTTTAGAAGGGTCTTATGAAGAGTTATATGAAGTTTGGGCCTAATAGAGGGCCTATGGATTAAGTTATGAAGGGTAAAAGTTGACCTGTCAAGGCCAAGGACTTATTGATGTCGCGACTGAAATACCTAGAATTAGGCTTACTTTGACCCCTCATAACTAGAGAAGGAGAGTAGTTATGCCTTAAATGGAACCAAATTCCTTTAGAACATGTCCTAAGGAAGAGTTATTCATAACTTAATAGGGCCTATATTAGAAGGGGGCCTCAGGAAAAATTTTAGAAGTTTGGACATCCAAGGGGTAAGAAATACAGCCACCGCGGGCTCAAGGTTCGAATAGGGCTACTTCAAGGCTCATTAAGAGGCTCAAATGCCACAGGAACCCCCAAGCTAAGATAGATAACTCTTTAGAAGGGTCTTATGAAGAGTTATATGAAGTTTGGGCTTAATAGAGGGCCTATGGATTAAGTTATGAAGGGTAAAAGTTGACCTGTCAAGGCCAAGGACTTATTGATGTCGCGACTGAAATACCTGGAATTAGGCTTACTTTGACCCCTCAGAACTAGAGAATGAGAGTAGTTATGCCTTAAATGGAACCAAATTCCTTTAGAACATGTCCTAAGGAAGAGATATTCATAACTTAATAGGGCCTATATTAGTAGGGGGCCTCAGGAAAAATTTTAGAAGTTTGGACATCCAAGGGGTAAGAAATACAGCCACCGCGGGCTCAAGGTTGGAATAGCGGTACTTCAAGGCCCACTAAGAGGCTCAAATGCCACGGGAACCCCCCACCTAAGACAGATAACTCTTTGGAAGGGTTTTATGAAGAGTTATATGAAGTCTGGGCTTAATAGAGGGCCTATGGATTAAGTTCTGAAGGGTAAAAGTTGACCTGTCAAGGCCAAGGACTTATTGATGTCGCGACTGAAATACCTGGAATTAGGCTTACTTTGACCCCTCATAACTAGAGAATGAGAGTAGTTATGCCTTAAATGGAACCAAATTCCTTTAAAACATTTCCTGAGGAAGAGTTATTCATAACTTAATAGGGCCTATATCAATAGGGGGCCTCAGGAAAAATTTTAGAAGTTTGGACATCCAAGGGGTAAGAAATACAGCCACCGCGGGCTCAAGGTTCGAATAGGGGTACTTCAAGGCCCACTAAGAGGCTCAAATGCCACAGGAACCCCCCAGCTAAGATAGATAACTCTTTGGAAGGGTCTTATGAAGAGTTATATGAAGTTTGGGCTTAATAGAGGGCCTATGGATTAAGTTCTGAAGGGTAAAAGTTGACCTGTCAAGGCCAAGGACTTATTGATGTCGGGACTAAAATACCTAGAATTAGGCTTACTTTGACCCCTCATAACTAGAGAATGAGAGTAGTTATGCCTTAAATGGAACCAAATTCCTTTAGAACATGTCCTAAGGAAGAGTTATTCATAACTTAATAGGGCCTATATCAGTAGGGGGCCTCAGGAAAAATTTTAGAAGTTTGGACATCCAAGGGGTAAGAAATACAGCCACCGCGGGCTCAAGGTTGGAATAGCGGTACTTCAAGGCCCACTAAGAGGCTCAAATGCCACGGGAACCCCCCAAATAAGATAGATAACTCTTTAGAAGGGTCTTATGAAGAGTTATATGAAGTTTGGGCCTAATAGAGGGCCTATGGATTAAGTTATGAAGGGTAAAAGTTGACCTGTCAAGGCCAAGGACTTATTGATGTCGCGACTGAAATACCTAGAATTAGGCTTACTTTGACCCCTCATAACTAGAGAAGGAGAGTAGTTATGCCTTAAATGGAACCAAATTCCTTTAGAACATGTCCTAAGGAAGAGTTATTCATAACTTAATAGGGCCTATATTAGAAGGGGGCCTCAGGAAAAATTTTAGAAGTTTGGACATCCAAGGGGTAAGAAATACAGCCACCGCGGGCTCAAGGTTCGAATAGGGCTACTTCAAGGCTCATTAAGAGGCTCAAATGCCACAGGAACCCCCAAGCTAAGATAGATAACTCTTTAGAAGGGTCTTATGAAGAGTTATATGAAGTTTGGGCTTAATAGAGGGCCTATGGATTAAGTTATGAAGGGTAAAAGTTGACCTGTCAAGGCCAAGGACTTATTGATGTCGCGACTGAAATACCTGGAATTAGGCTTACTTTGACCCCTCAGAACTAGAGAATGAGAGTAGTTATGCCTTAAATGGAACCAAATTCCTTTAGAACATGTCCTAAGGAAGAGTTATTCATAACTTAATAGGGCCTATATTAGTAGGGGGCCTCAGGAAAATTTTTAGAAGTTTGGACATCCAAGGGGTAAGAAATACAGCCACCGCGGGCTCAAGGTTGGAATAGCGGTACTTCAAGGCCCACTAAGAGGCTCAAATGCCACGGGAACCCCCCACCTAAGACAGATAACTCTTTGGAAGGGTTTTATGAAGAGTTATATGAAGTCTGGGCTTAATAGAGGGCCTATGGATTAAGTTCTGAAGGGTAAAAGTTGACCTGTCAAGGCCAAGGACTTATTGATGTCGCGACTGAAATACCTGGAATTAGGCTTACTTTGACCCCTCATAACTAGAGAATGAGAGTAGTTATGCCTTAAATGGAACCAAATTCCTTTAAAACATTTCCTGAGGAAGAGTTATTCATAACTTAATAGGGCCTATATCAATAGGGGGCCTCAGGAAAAATTTTAGAAGTTTGGACATCCAAGGGGTAAGAAATACAGCCACCGCGGGCTCAAGGTTCGAATAGGGGTACTTCAAGGCCCACTAAGAGGCTCAAATGCCACAGGAACCCCCCAGCTAAGATAGATAACTCTTTGGAAGGGTCTTATGAAGAGTTATATGAAGTTTGGGCTTAATAGAGGGCCTATGGATTAAGTTCTGAAGGGTAAAAGTTGACCTGTCAAGGCCAAGGACTTATTGATGTCGCGACTGAAATACCTGGAATTAGGCTTACTTTGACCCCTCAGAACTAGAGAATGAGAGTAGTTATGCCTTAAATGGAACCAAATTCCTTTAGAACATGTCCTAAGGAAGAGTTATTCATAACTTAATAGGGCCTATATCAGTAGGGGGCCTCAGGAAAAATTTTAGAAGTTTGGACATCCAAGGGGTAAGAAATACAGCCACCGCGGGCTCAAGGTTGGAATAGCGGTACTTCAAGGCCCACTAAGAGGCTCACTGCCATAGGAACCCCCCAGCTAAGATAGATATCTCTTTAGAAGGGTCTTATGAAGAGTTATATGAAGTTTGGGCTTAATAGAGGGCCTATGGATTAAGTTATGAAGGGTAAAAGTTGACCTGTCAAGGCCAAGGACTTATTGATGTCGCGACTAAAATACCTAGAATTAGGCTTACTTTGACCCCTCATGACTAGAGAATGAGAGTAGTTATGCCTTGAATGGACCCAAATTCCTTTAGAACATGTCCTAAGGAAGAGTTATTCATAACTTAATAGGGCCTATATCAATAGGGGGCCTCAGGAAAAAATTTAGAAGTTTGGACATCCAAGGGGTAAGAAATACAGCCACCACGGCTGAAGGTTCGAATAGGGGTACTTCAAGGCCCACTAAGAGGCTCAAATGCCACAGGAACCCCCCAGCTAAGATAGATAACTCTTTAGAAGGGTCTTATGAAGAGTTATATGAAGTTTGGGCTTAATAGAGGGCCTATGGATTAAGTTCTGAAGGGTAAAAGTTGACCTGTCAAGGCCAAGGACTTATTGATGTCGGGACTAAAATACCTAGAATTAGGCTTACTTTGACCCCTCATAACTAGAGAATGAGAGTAGTTATGCCTTAAATGGAACCAAATTCCTTTAGAACATGTCCTAAGGAAGAGTTATTCATAACTTAATAGGGCCTATATCAGTAGGGGGCCTCAGGAAAAATTTTAGAAGTTTGGACATCCAAGGGGTAAGAAATACAGCCACCGCGGGCTCAAGGTTGGAATAGCGGTACTTCAAGGCCCACTAAGAGGCTCAAATGCCACGGGAACCCCCCACCTAAGATAGATAACTCTTTAGAAGGGTCTTATGAAGAGTTATATGAAGTTTGGGCCTAATAGAGGGCCTATGGATTAAGTTATGAAGGGTAAAAGTTGACCTGTCAAGGCCAAGGACTTATTGATGTCGCGACTGAAATACCTAGAATTAGGCTTACTTTGACCCCTCATAACTAGAGAAGGAGAGTAGTTATGCCTTAAATGGAACCAAATTCCTTTAGAACATGTCCTAAGGAAGAGTTATTCATAACTTAATAGGGCCTATATTAGAAGGGGGCCTCAGGAAAAATTTTAGAAGTTTGGACATCCAAGGGGTAAGAAATACAGCCACCGCGGGCTCAAGGTTCGAATAGGGCTACTTCAAGGCTCATTAAGAGGCTCAAATGCCACAGGAACCCCCCAGCTAAGATAGATAACTCTTTAGAAGGGTCTTATGAAGAGTTATATGAAGTTTGGGCTTAATAGAGGGCCTATGGATTAAGTTATGAAGGGTAAAAGTTGACCTGTCAAGGCCAAGGACTTATTGATGTCGCGACTGAAATACCTGGAATTAGGCTTACTTTGACCCCTCATAACTAGAGAATGAGAGTAGTTATGCCTTAAATGGAACCAAATTCCTTTAGAACATGTCCTAAGGAAGAGATATTCATAACTTAATAGGGCCTATATTAGTAGGGGGCCTCAGGAAAAACTTTAGAAGTTTGGACATCCAAGGGGTAAGAAATACAGCCACCGCGGGCTCAAGGTTGGAATAGCTGTACTTCAAGGCCCACTAAGAGGCTCAACTGCCATAGGAACCCCCCAGCTAAGATAGATAACTCTTTAGAAGGGTTTTATGAAGAGTTATATGAAGTCTGGGCTTAATAGAGGGCCTATGGATTAAGTTCTGAAGGGTAAAAGTTGACCTGTCAAGGCCAAGGACTTATTGATGTCGCGACTGAAATACCTGGAATTAGGCTTACTTTGACCCCTCATAACTAGAGAATGAGAGTAGTTATGCCTTAAATGGAACCAAATTCCTTTAGAACATTTCCTAAGGAAGAGTTATTCATAACTTAATAGGGCCTATATCAATAGGGGGCCTCAGGAAAAAATTTAGAAGTTTGGACATCCAAGGGGTAAGAAATACAGCCACCACGGGCTGAAGGTTCGAATAGGGGTACTTCAAGGCCCACTAAGAGGCTCAAATGCCACAGGAACCCCCCAGCTAAGATAGATAACTCTTTAGAAGGGTCTTATGAAGAGTTATATGAAGTTTGGGCTTAATAGAGGGCCTATGGATTAAGTTCTGAAGGGTAAAAGTTGACCTGTCAAGGCCAAGGACTTATTGATGTCGCGACTAAAATACCTAGAATTAGGCTTACTTTGACCCCTCATAACTAGAGAATGAGAGTAGTTATGCCTTAAATGGAACCAAATTCCTTTAGAACATGTCCTAAGGAAGAGTTATTCATAACTTAATAGGGCCTATATCAGTAGGGGGCCTCAGGAAAAATTTAAGAAGTTTCGACATCCAAGGGGTAAGAAATACAGCCACCACGGGCTCAAGGTTCGAATAGGGGTACTTCATGGCCCACTAAGAGGCTCAATTGTCATAGAAACCCCCCTCCTAAGGTAGATAACTCTTTAGAAGGGTCTATTGAATAGTTATATGAAGTCTGGGCTTAATAGAGGGCCTATGGATTAAGTTTTGAAGGGTAAAAGTTGACCAGTCAAGGCCAAGGACTTATTGATGTCGCGACTAAAATACCTAGAATTAGGCTTACTTTGACCCCTCATAACTAGAGAATGAGAGTAGTTATGCCTTAAATGGAACCAAATTCCTTTAAAACATTTCCTGAGGAAGAGTTATTCATAACTTAATAGGGCCTATATCAGTAGGGGGCCTCAGGAAAATTTTTAGAAGTTTGGACATCCGAGGGGTAAGAAATACAGCCACCGCGGGCTCAAGGTTCGAATAGGGGTACTTCAAGGCCCACTAAGAGGCTCAAATGCCACAGGAACCCCCCAGCTAAGATAGATAACTCTTTAGAAGGGTCTTATGAAGAGTTATATGAAGTTTGGGCTTAATAGAGGGCCTATGGATTAAGTTCTGAAGGGTAAAAGTTGACCTGTCAAGGCCAAGGACTTATTGATGTCGCGACTAAAATACCTAGAATTAGGCTTACTTTGACCCCTCATAACTAGAGAATGAGAGTAGTTATGCCTTAAATGGAACCAAATTCCTTTAGAACATGTCCTAAGGAAGAGTTATTCATAACTTAATAGGGCCTATATCAGTAGGGGGCCTCAGGAAAAATTTTAGAAGTTTGGACATCCAAGGGGTAAGAAATACAGCCACCGCGGGCTCAAGGTTGGAATAGCGGTACTTCAAGGCCCACTAAGAGGCTCAAATGCCACGGGAACCCCCCACCTAAGATAGATAACTCTTTAGAAGGGTCTTATGAAGAGTTATATGAAGTTTGGGCCTAATAGAGGGCCTATGGATTAAGTTTTGAAGGGTAAAAGTTGACCAGTCAAGGCCAAGGACTTATTGATGTCGCGACTAAAATACCTAGAATTAGGCTTACTTTGACCCCTCATAACTAGAGAATGAGAGTAGTTATGCCTTAAATGGAACCAAATTCCTTTAAAACATTTCCTGAGGAAGAGTTATTCATAACTTAATAGGGCCTATATCAGTAGGGGGCCTCAGGAAAATTTTTAGAAGTTTGGACATCCAAGGGGTAAGAAATACAGCCACCGCGGGCTCAAGGTTCGAATAGGGCTACTTCAAGGCTCATTAAGAGGCTCAAATGCCACAGGAACCCCCCAGCGAAGATAGATAACTCTTTAGAAGGGTCTTATGAAGAGTTATATGAAGTTTGGGCTTAATAGAGGGCCTATGGATTAAGTTCTGAAGGGTAAAAGTTGACCTGTCAAGGCCAAGGACTTATTGATGTCGCGACTAAAATACCTAGAATTAGGCTTACTTTCACCCCTCATAACTAGAGAATGAGAGTAGTTATGCCTTAAATGGAACCAAATTCCTTTAGAACATTTCCTGAGGAAGAGTTATTCATAACTTAATAGGGCCTATATCAGTAGGGGGCCTCAGGAAAATTTTTAGAAGTTTGGACATCCGAGGGGTAAGAAATACAGCCACCGCGGGCTCAAGGTTCGAATAGGGGTACTTCAAGGCCCACTAAGAGGCTCAAATGCCACAGGAACCCCCCAGCTAAGATAGATAACTCTTTAGAAGGGTCTTATGAAGAGTTATATGAAGTTTGGGCTTAATAGAGGGCCTATGGATTAAGTTCTGAAGGGTAAAAGTTGACCTGTCAAGGCCAAGGACTTATTGATGTCGCGACTAAAATACCTAGAATTAGGCTTACTTTGACCCCTCATAACTAGAGAATGAGAGTAGTTATGCCTTAAATGGAACCAAATTCCTTTAGAACATGTCCTAAGGAAGAGTTATTCATAACTTAATAGGGCCTATATCAGTAGGGGGCCTCAGGAAAAATTTTAGAAGTTTGGACATCCAAGGGGTAAGAAATACAGCCACCGCGGGCTCAAGGTTGGAATAGCGGTACTTCAAGGCCCACTAAGAGGCTCAAATGCCACGGGAACCCCCCACCTAAGATAGATAACTCTTTAGAAGGGTCTTATGAAGAGTTATATGAAGTTTGGGCCTAATAGAGGGCCTATGGATTAAGTTTTGAAGGGTAAAAGTTGACCAGTCAAGGCCAAGGACTTATTGATGTCGCGACTAAAATACCTAGAATTAGGCTTACTTTGACCCCTCATAACTAGAGAATGAGAGTAGTTATGCCTTAAATGGAACCAAATTCCTTTAAAACATTTCCTGAGGAAGAGTTATTCATAACTTAATAGGGCCTATATCAGTAGGGGGCCTCAGGAAAATTTTTAGAAGTTTGGACATCCAAGGGGTAAGAAATACAGCCACCGCGGGCTCAAGGTTCGAATAGGGCTACTTCAAGGCTCATTAAGAGGCTCAAATGCCACAGGAACCCCCCAGCGAAGATAGATAACTCTTTAGAAGGGTCTTATGAAGAGTTATATGAAGTTTGGGCTTAATAGAGGGCCTATGGATTAAGTTCTGAAGGGTAAAAGTTGACCTGTCAAGGCCAAGGACTTATTGATGTCGCGACTAAAATACCTAGAATTAGGCTTACTTTCACCCCTCATAACTAGAGAATGAGAGTAGTTATGCCTTAAATGGAACCAAATTCCTTTAGAACATGTCCTAAGGAAGAGTTATTCATAACTTAATAGGGCCTATATCAGTAGGGGGCCTCAGGAAAAATTTTAGAAGTTTGGACATCCAAGGGGTAAGAAATACAGCCACCGCGGGCTCAAGGTTGGAATAGCGGTACTTCAAGGCCCACTAAGAGGCTCAAATGCCACGGGAACCCCCCACCTAAGATAGATAACTCTTTAGAAGGGTCTTATGAAGAGTTATATGAAGTTTGGGCCTAATAGAGGGCCTATGGATTAAGTTATGAAGGGTAAAAGTTGACCTGTCAAGGCCAAGGACTTATTGATGTCGCGACTGAAATACCTAGAATTAGGCTTACTTTGACCCCTCATAACTAGAGAAGGAGAGTAGTTATGCCTTAAATGGAACCAAATTCCTTTAGAACATGTCCTAAGGAAGAGTTATTCATAACTTAATAGGGCCTATATTAGAAGGGGGCCTCAGGAAAAATTTTAGAAGTTTGGACATCCAAGGGGTAAGAAATACAGCCACAGCGGGCTCAAGGTTCGAATAGGGCTACTTCAAGGCTCATTAAGAGGCTCAAATGCCACAGGAACCCCCCAGCGAAGATAGATAACTCTTTAGAAGGGTCTTATGAAGAGTTATATGAAGTTTGGGCTTAATAGAGGGCCTATGGATTAAGTTATGAAGGGTAAAAGTTGACCTGTCAAGGCCAAGGACTTATTGATGTCGCGACTGAAATACCTGGAATTAGGCTTACTTTGACCCCTCATAACTAGAGAATGAGAGTAGTTATGCCTTAAATGGAACCAAATTCCTTTAGAACATGTCCTAAGGAAGAGATATTCATAACTTAATAGGGCCTATATTAGTAGGGGGCCTCAGGAAAAATTTTAGAAGTTTGGACATCCAAGGGGTAAGAAATACAGCCACCGCGGGCTCAAGGTTGGAATAGCGGTACTTCAAGGCCCACTAAGAGGCTCACTGCCATAGGAACCCCCCAGCTAAGATAGATAACTCTTTAGAAGGGTTTTATGAAGAGTTATATGAAGTCTGGGCTTAATAGAGGGCCTATGGATTAAGTTCTGAAGGGTAAAAGTTGACCTGTCAAGGCCAAGGACTTATTGATGTCGCGACTGAAATACCTGGAATTAGGCTTACTTTGACCCCTCATAACTAGAGAATGAGAGTAGTTATGCCTTAAATGGAACCAAATTCCTTTAGAACATTTCCTAAGGAAGAGTTATTCATAACTTAATAGGGCCTATATCAATAGGGGGCCTCAGGAAAAATTTTAGAAGTTTGGACATCCAAGGGGTAAGAAATACAGCCACCGCGGGCTCAAGGTTCGAATAGGGGTACTTCAAGGCCCACTAAGAGGCTCAAATGCCACAGGAACCCCCCAGCTAAGATAGATAACTCTTTAGAAGGGTCTTATGAAGAGTTATATGAAGTTTGGGCTTAATAGAGGGCCTATGGATTAAGTTATGAAGGGTAAAAGTTGACCTGTCAAGGCCAAGGACTTATTGATGTCGCGACTAAAATACCTAGAATTAGGCTTACTTTGACCCCTCATAACTAGAGAATGAGAGTAGTTATGCCTTAAATGGAACCAAATTCCTTTAGAACATGTCCTAAGGAAGAGTTATTCATAACTTAATAGGGCCTATATCAGTAGGGGGCCTCAGGAAAAATTTAAGAAGTTTCGACATCCAAGGGGTAAGAAATACAGCCACCACGGGCTCAAGGTTCGAATAGGGGTACTTCATGGCCCACTAAGAGGCTCAATTGTCATAGAAACCCCCCTCCTAAGGTAGATAACTCTTTAGAAGGGTCTATTGAATAGTTATATGAAGTCTGGGCTTAATAGAGGGCCTATGGATTAAGTTTTGAAGGGTAAAAGTTGACCAGTCAAGGCCAAGGACTTATTGATGTCGCGACTAAAATACCTAGAATTAGGCTTACTTTGACCCCTCATAACTAGAGAATGAGAGTAGTTATGCCTTAAATGGAACCAAATTCCTTTAGAACATGTCCTAAGGAAGAGTTATTCATAACTTAATAGGGCCTATATCAGTAGGGGGCCTCAGGAGAAAATTTAGAAGTTTGGACATCCAAGGGGTAAGAAATACAGCCACCGCGGGCTCAAGGTTCGAATAGGTGTACTTCAAGGACCACTAAGAGGCTCAAATGCCACGGGAATCCCCCACCTAAGATGGATAACTCTTTCGAAGGGTCTTATGAAGAGTTATATGAAGTCTGGGCTTAATAGAGGGCCTATGGATTAAGTTATGAAGGGTAAAAGTTGACCTGTCAAGGCCAAGGACTTATTGATGTCGCGACTGAAATACCTGGAATTAGGCTTACTTTGACCCCTCAAAACTAGAGAATGAGAGTAGTTATGCCTTAAATGGAACCAAATTCCTTTAGAACATTTCCTAAGGAAGAGTTATTCATAACTTAATAGGGCCTATATCAGTAGGGGGCCTCAGGAAAAATTTTAGAAGTTTGGACATCCGAGGGGTAAGAAATACAGCCACCGCGGGCTCAAGGTTGGAATAGCGGTACTTCAAGGCCTACTAAGAGGCTCAAATGCCACAGGAACCCCCCACCTAAGAATGATAACTCTTTAGAAGGGTCTTATGAAGAGTTATATGAAGTTTGGGCGTAATAGAGGGCCTATGGATTAAGTTATGAAGGGTAAAAGTTGACCTGTCAAGGCCAAGGACTTATTGATGTCGCGACTAAAATACCTAGAATTAGGCTTACTTTGACCCCTCATAACTAGAGAATGAGAGTAGTTATGCCTTAAATGGAACTATATTCCTTTAGAACATGTCCTAAGGAAGAGTTATTCATAACTTAATAGGGCCTATATTAGTAGGGGGCCTCAGGAAATTTTTTAGAGGTTTGGACATCCAAGGGGTAAGAAATACAGCCACCGCGGGCTGAAGGTTCGAATAGGGGTACTTCAAGGCCCATTAAGAGGCTCAAATACCACAGGATCCCCCCACATAAGATAGATAACTCTTTAGAAGGGTCTTATGAAGAGTTGTATGAAGTTTGGGCTTAATAGAGGGCCTATGGATTAAGTTATGAAGGGTAAAGTTGACCTGTCAAGGCCAAGGACTTATTGAAGTCGCGACTGAAATACCTGGAATTAGGCTTACTTTGACCCCTCATAACTAGAGAATGAGAGTAGTTATGCCTTAAATGGAACCAGATTCCTTTAGAACATGTCCTAAGGAAGATTTATTCATAACTTAATAGGGCCTATATCAGTAGGGGGCCTCAGGAAAAAATTTAGAAGTTTGGACATCCAAGGGGTAAGAAATACAGCCACCGCGGGCTCAAGGTTCGAATAGGGGTACTTCAAGGCCCACTAAGAGGCTCAAATGCCATAGGAACCCCCCAGCTAAGATGGATAACTCTTTAGAAGGGTCTTATGAAGAGTTATATGAAGTTTGGGCTTAATAGAGGGCCTATGGATTAAGTTATGAAGGGTAAAAGTTGACCTGTCAAGGCCAAGGACTTATTGATGTCGCGACTGAAATACCTGGAATTAGGCTTACTTTGACCCCTCATAACTAGAGAATGAGAGTAGTTATGCCTTAAATGGAACCAAATTCCTTTAAAACATTTCCTGAGGAAGAGTTATTCATAACTTAATAGGGCCTATATCAATAGGGGGCCTCAGGAAAATTTTTAGAAGTTTGGACATCCAAGGGGTAAGAAATACAGCCACCGCGGGCTCAAGGTTCGAATAGGGGTACTTCAAGGCCCACTAAGAGGCTCAAATGCCACAGGAACCCCCCAGCTAAGATAGATAACTCTTTGGAAGGGTCTTATGAAGAGTTATATGAAGTTTGGGCTTAATAGAGGGCCTATGGATTAAGTTCTGAAGGGTAAAAGTTGACCTGTCAAGGCCAAGGACTTATTGATGTCGCGACTAAAATACCTAGAATTAGGCTTACTTTGACCCCTCATAACTAGAGAATGAGAGTAGTTATGCCTTAAATGGAACCAAATTCCTTTAGAACATGTCCTAAGGAAGAGTTATTCATAACTTAATAGGGCCTATATCAGTAGGGGGCCTCAGGAAAAATTTTAGAAGTTTGGACATCCAAGGGGTAAGAAATACAGCCACCGCGGGCTCAAGGTTGGAATAGCGGTACTTCAAGGCCCACTAAGAGGCTCACTGCCATAGGAACCCCCCAGCTAAGATAGATATCTCTTTAGAAGGGTCTTATGAAGAGTTATATGAAGTTTGGGCTTAATAGAGGGCCTATGGATTAAGTTATGAAGGGTAAAAGTTGACCTGTCAAGGCCAAGGACTTATTGATGTCGCGACTAAAATACCTAGAATTAGGCTTACTTTGACCCCTCATAACTAGAGAATGAGAGTAGTTATGCCTTGAATGGACCCAAATTCCTTTAGAACATGTCCTAAGGAAGAGTTATTCATAACTTAATAGGGCCTATATCAATAGGGGGCCTCAGGAAAAAATTTAGAAGTTTGGACATCCAAGGGGTAAGAAATACAGCCACCACGGGCTGAAGGTTCGAATAGGGGTACTTCAAGGCCCACTAAGAGGCTCAAATGCCACAGGAACCCCCCAGCTAAGATAGATAACTCTTTAGAAGGGTCTTATGAAGAGTTATATGAAGTTTGGGCTTAATAGAGGGCCTATGGATTAAGTTCTGAAGGGTAAAAGTTGACCTGTCAAGGCCAAGGACTTATTGATGTCGGGACTAAAATACCTAGAATTAGGCTTACTTTGACCCCTCATAACTAGAGAATGAGAGTAGTTATGCCTTAAATGGAACCAAATTCCTTTAGAACATGTCCTAAGGAAGAGTTATTCATAACTTAATAGGGCCTATATCAGTAGGGGGCCTCAGGAAAAATTTTAGAAGTTTGGACATCCAAGGGGTAAGAAATACAGCCACCGCGGGCTCAAGGTTGGAATAGCGGTACTTCAAGGCCCACTAAGAGGCTCAAATGCCACGGGAACCCCCCAAATAAGATAGGTAACTCTTTAGAAGGGTCTTATGAAGAGTTATATGAAGTTTGGGCCTAATAGAGGGCCTATGGATTAAGTTATGAAGGGTAAAAGTTGACCTGTCAAGGCCAAGGACTTATTGATGTCGCGACTGAAATACCTAGAATTAGGCTTACTTTGACCCCTCATAACTAGAGAAGGAGAGTAGTTATGCCTTAAATGGAACCAAATTCCTTTAGAACATGTCCTAAGGAAGAGTTATTCATAACTTAATAGGGCCTATATTAGAAGGGGGCCTCAGGAAAAATTTAAGAAGTTTCGACATCCAAGGGGTAAGAAATACAGCCACCACGGGCTCAAGGTTCGAATAGGGGTACTTCATGGCCCACTAAGAGGCTCAATTGTCATAGAAACCCCCCTCCTAAGGTAGATAACTCTTTAGAAGGGTCTATTGAATAGTTATATGAAGTCTGGGCTTAATAGAGGGCCTATGGATTAAGTTTTGAAGGGTAAAAGTTGACCAGTCAAGGCCAAGGACTTATTGATGTCGCGACTAAAATACCTAGAATTAGGCTTACTTTGACCCCTCATAACTAGAGAATGAGAGTAGTTATGCCTTAAATGGAACCAAATTCCTTTAGAACATGTCCTAAGGAAGAGTTATTCATAACTTAATAGGGCCTATATCAGTAGGGGGCCTCAGGAGAAAATTTAGAAGTTTGGACATCCAAGGGGTAAGAAATACAGCCACCGCGGGCTCAAGGTTCGAATAGGTGTACTTCAAGGACCACTAAGAGGCTCAAATGCCACGGGAATCCCCCACCTAAGATGGATAACTCTTTCGAAGGGTCTTATGAAGAGTTATATGAAGTCTGGGCTTAATAGAGGGCCTATGGATTAAGTTATGAAGGGTAAAAGTTGACCTGTCAAGGCCAAGGACTTATTGATGTCGCGACTGAAATACCTGGAATTAGGCTTACTTTGACCCCTCAAAACTAGAGAATGAGAGTAGTTATGCCTTAAATGGAACCAAATTCCTTTAGAACATTTCCTAAGGAAGAGTTATTCATAACTTAATAGGGCCTATATCAGTAGGGGGCCTCAGGAAAAATTTTAGAAGTTTGGACATCCGAGGGGTAAGAAATACAGCCACCGCGGGCTCAAGGTTGGAATAGCGGTACTTCAAGGCCTACTAAGAGGCTCAAATGCCACAGGAACCCCCCACCTAAGAATGATAACTCTTTAGAAGGGTCTTATGAAGAGTTATATGAAGTTTGGGCGTAATAGAGGGCCTATGGATTAAGTTATGAAGGGTAAAAGTTGACCTGTCAAGGCCAAGGACTTATTGATGTCGCGACTAAAATACCTAGAATTAGGCTTACTTTGACCCCTCATAACTAGAGAATGAGAGTAGTTATGCCTTAAATGGAACTATATTCCTTTCGAACATGTCCTAAGGAAGAGTTATTCATAACTTAATAGGGCCTATATTAGTAGGGGGCCTCAGGAAATTTTTTAGAGGTTTGGACATCCAAGGGGTAAGAAATACAGCCACCGCGGGCTGAAGGTTCGAATAGGGGTACTTCAAGGCCCACTAAGAGGCTCAAATACCACAGGATCCCCCCACATAAGATAGATAACTCTTTAGAAGGGTCTTATGAAGAGTTGTATGAAGTTTGGGCTTAATAGAGGGCCTATGGATTAAGTTATGAAGGGTAAAGTTGACCTGTCAAGGCCAAGGACTTATTGAAGTCGCGACTGAAATACCTGGAATTAGGCTTACTTTGACCCCTCATAACTAGAGAATGAGAGTAGTTATGCCTTAAATGGAACCAAATTCCTTTAGAACATGTCCTAAGGAAGATTTATTCATAACTTAATAGGGCCTATATCAGTAGGGGGCCTCAGGAAAAAATTTAGAAGTTTGGACATCCAAGGGGTAAGAAATACAGCCACCGCGGGCTCAAGGTTCGAATAGGGGTACTTCAAGGCCCACTAAGAGGCTCAAATGCCATAGGAACCCCCCAGCTAAGATGGATAACTCTTTAGAAGGGTCTTATGAAGAGTTATATGAAGTTTGGGCATAATAGAGGGCCTATGGATTAAGTTATGAAGGGTAAAAGTTGACCTGTCAAGACCAAGGACTTATTGATGTCGCGACTGAAATACCTAGAATTAGGCTTACTTTGACCCCTCATAACTAGAGAATGATAGTAGTTATGCCTTAAATGGAACCAAATTCCTTTAGAACATGTCCTAAGGAAGAGTTATTCATAACTTAATAGGGCCTATATCAATAGGGGGCCTCAGGAAAATTTTTAGAAATTTGGACATCCAAGGGGTAAGAAATACAGCCACCGCGGGCTCAAGGTTGGAATAGCGGTACTTCAAGGCCCACTAAGAGGCTCAAATGCCACGGGAACCCCCCAGCTAAGATAGATAACTCTTTAGAAGGGTCTTATGAAGAGTTATATGAAGTTTGGGCATAATAGAGGGCCTATGGATTAAGTTATGAAGGGTAAAAGTTGACCTGTCAAGACCAAGGACTTATTGATGTCGCGACTGAAATACCTAGAATTAGGCTTACTTTGACCCCTCATAACTAGAGAATGAGAGTAGTTATGCCTTAAATGGAACCAAATTCCTTTAGAACATGTCCTAAGGAAGAGTTATTCATAACTTAATAGGGCCTATATCAATAGGGGGCCTCAGGAAAATTTTTAGAAGTTTGGACATCCAAGGGGTAAGAAATACAGCCACCGCGGGCTCAAGGTTGGAATAGCGGTACTTCAAGGCCCACTAAGAGGCTCAAATGCCACGGGAACCCCCCACCTAAGATAGATAACTCTTTGGAAGGGTTTTATGAAGAGTTATATGAAGTCTGGGCTTAATAGAGGGCCTATGGATTAAGTTCTGAAGGGTAAAAGTTGACCTGTCAAGGCCAAGGACTTATTGATGTCGCGACTGAAATACCTGGAATTAGGCTTACTTTGACCCCTCATAACTAGAGAATGAGAGTAGTTATGCCTTAAATGGAACCAAATTCCTTTAAAACATTTCCTGAGGAAGAGTTATTCATAACTTAATAGGGCCTATATCAATAGGGGGCCTCAGGAAAATTTTTAGAAGTTTGGACATCCAAGGGGTAAGAAATACAGCCACCGCGGGCTCAAGGTTCGAATAGGGGTACTTCAAGGCCCACTAAGAGGCTCAAATGCCACAGGAACCCCCCAGCTAAGATAGATAACTCTTTGGAAGGGTCTTATGAAGAGTTATATGAAGTTTGGGCTTAATAGAGGGCCTATGGATTAAGTTCTGAAGGGTAAAAGTTGACCTGTCAAGGCCAAGGACTTATTGATGTCGCGACTAAAATACCTAGAATTAGGCTTACTTTGACCCCTCATAACTAGAGAATGAGAGTAGTTATGCCTTAAATGGAACCAAATTCCTTTAGAACATGTCCTAAGGAAGAGTTATTCATAACTTAATAGGGCCTATATCAGTAGGGGGCCTCAGGAAAAATTTTAGAAGTTTGGACATCCAAGGGGTAAGAAATACAGCCACCGCGGGCTCAAGGTTGGAATAGCGGTACTTCAAGGCCCACTAAGAGGCTCACTGCCATAGGATCCCCCCAGCTAAGATAGATATCTCTTTAGAAGGGTCTTATGAAGAGTTATATGAAGTTTGGGCTTAATAGAGGGCCTATGGATTAAGTTATGAAGGGTAAAAGTTGACCTGTCAAGGCCAAGGACTTATTGATGTCGCGACTAAAATACCTAGAATTAGGCTTACTTTGACCCCTCATAACTAGAGAATGAGAGTAGTTATGCCTTGAATGGACCCAAATTCCTTTAGAACATGTCCTAAGGAAGAGTTATTCATAACTTAATAGGGCCTATATCAATAGGGGGCCTCAGGAAAAAATTTAGAAGTTTGGACATCCAAGGGGTAAGAAATACAGCCACCACGGGCTGAAGGTTCGAATAGGGGTACTTCAAGGCCCACTAAGAGGCTCAAATGCCACAGGAACCCCCCAGCTAAGATAGATAACTCTTTAGAAGGGTCTTATGAAGAGTTATATGAAGTTTGGGCTTAATAGAGGGCCTATGGATTAAGTTATGAAGGGTAAAAGTTGACCTGTCAAGGCCAAGGACTTATTGATGTCGGGACTAAAATACCTAGAATTAGGCTTACTTTGACCCCTCATAACTAGAGAATGAGAGTAGTTATGCCTTAAATGGAACCAAATTCCTTTAGAACATGTCCTAAGGAAGAGTTATTCATAACTTAATAGGGCCTATATCAGTAGGGGGCCTCAGGAAAAATTTTAGAAGTTTGGACATCCAAGGGGTAAGAAATACAGCCACCGCGGGCTCAAGGTTGGAATAGCGGTACTTCAAGGCCCACTAAGAGGCTCAAATGCCACGGGAACCCCCCAAATAAGATAGATAACTCTTTAGAAGGGTCTTATGAAGAGTTATATGAAGTTTGGGCCTAATAGAGGGCCTATGGATTAAGTTATGAAGGGTAAAAGTTGACCTGTCAAGGCCAAGGACTTATTGATGTCGCGACTGAAATACCTAGAATTAGGCTTACTTTGACCCCTCATAACTAGAGAAGGAGAGTAGTTATGCCTTAAATGGAACCAAATTCCTTTAGAACATGTCCTAAGGAAGAGTTATTCATAACTTAATAGGGCCTATATTAGAAGGGGGCCTCAGGAAAAATTTTAGAAGTTTGGACATCCAAGGGGTAAGAAATACAGCCACCGCGGGCTCAAGGTTCGAATAGGGCTACTTCAAGGCTCATTAAGAGGCTCAAATGCCACAGGAACCCCCCAGCTAAGATGGATAACTCTTTAGAAGGGTCTTATGAAGAGTTATATGAAGTTTGGGCTTAATAGAGGGCCTATGGATTAAGTTATGAAGGGTAAAAGTTGACCTGTCAAGGCCAAGGACTTATTGATGTCGCGACTGAAATACCTGGAATTAGGCTTACTTTGACCCCTCATAACTAGAGAATGAGAGTAGTTATGCCTTAAATGGAACCAATTCCTTTAGAACATGTCCTAAGGAAGAGATATCCATTACTTAATAGGGCCTATATTAGTAGGGGGCCTCAGGAAAAATTTTAGAAGTTTGGACATCCAAGGGGTAAGAAATACAGCCACCGCGGGCTCAAGGTTGGAATAGCGGTACTTCAAGGCCCACTAAGAGGCTCAAATGCCACGGGAACCCCCCACCTAAGATAGATAACTCTTTGGAAGGGTTTTATGAAGAGTTATATGACGTCTGGGCTTAATAGAGGGCCTATGGATTAAGTTCTGAAGGGTAAAAGTTGACCTGTCAAGGCCAAGGACTTATTGATGTCGCGACTGAAATACCTGGAATTAGGCTTACTTTGACCCCTCATAACTAGAGAATGAGAGTAGTTATGCCTTAAATGGAACCAAATTCCTTTAAAACATTTCCTGAGGAAGAGTTATTCATAACTTAATAGGGCCTATATCAATAGGGGGCCTCAGGAAAAATTTTAGAAGTTTGGACATCCAAGGGGTAAGAAATACAGCCACCGCGGGCTCAAGGTTCGAATAGGGGTACTTCAAGGCCCACTAAGAGGCTCAAATGCCACAGGAACCCCCCAGCTAAGATAGATAACTCTTTGGAAAGGTCTTATGAAGAGTTATATGAAGTTTGGGCTTAATAGAGGGCCTATGGATTAAGTTCTGAAGGGTAAAAGTTGACCTGTCAAGGCCAAGGACTTATTGATGTCGCGACTAAAATACCTAGAATTAGGCTTACTTTGACCCCTCATAACTAGAGAATGAGAGTAGTTATGCCTTAAATGGAACCAAATTCCTTTAGAACATGTCCTAAGGAAGAGTTATTCATAACTTAATAGGGCCTATATCAGTAGGGGGCCTCAGGAAAAAATTTAGAAGTTTGGACATCCAAGGGGTAAGAAATACAGCCACCGCGGGCTCAAGGTTGGAATAGCGGTACTTCAAGGCCCACTAAGAGGCTCACTGCCATAGGAACCCCCCAGCTAAGATAGATATCTCTTTAGAAGGGTCTTATGACGAGTTATATGAAGTTTGGGCTTAATAGAGGGCCTATGGATTAAGTTATGAAGGGTAAAAGTTGACCTGTCAAGGCCAAGGACTTATTGATGTCGCGACTAAAATACCTAGAATTAGGCTTACTTTGACCCCTCATGACTAGAGACTGAGAGTAGTTATGCCTTGAATGGACCCAAATTCCTTTAGAATATGTCCTAAGGAAGAGTTATTCATAACTTAATAGGGCCTATATCAATAGGGGGCCTCAGGAAAAAATTTAGAAGTTTGGACATCCAAGGGGTAAGAAATACAGCCACCACGGGCTGAAGGTTCGAATAGGGGTACTTCAAGGCCCACTAAGAGGCTCAAATGCCACAGGAACCCCCCAGCTAAGATAGATAACTCTTTAGAAGGGTCTTATGAAGAGTTATATGAAGTTTGGGCTTAATAGAGGGCCTATGGATTAAGTTCTGAAGGGTAAAAGTTGACCTGTCAAGGCCAAGGACTTATTGATGTCGGGACTAAAATACCTAGAATTAGGCTTACTTTGACCCCTCATAACTAGAGAATGAGAGTAGTTATGCCTTAAATGGAACCAAATTCCTTTAGAACATGTCCTAAGGAAGAGTTATTCATAACTTAATAGGGCCTATATCAGTAGGGGGCCTCAGGAAAAATTTTAGAAGTTTGGACATCCAAGGGGTAAGAAATACAGCCACCGCGGGCTCAAGGTTGGAATAGCGGTACTTCAAGGCCCACTAAGAGGCTCAAATGCCACGGGAACCCCCCACCTAAGATAGATAACTCTTTAGAAGGGTCTTATGAAGAGTTATATGAAGTTTGGGCCTAATAGAGGGCCTATGGATTAAGTTATGAAGGGTAAAAGTTGACCTGTCAAGGCCAAGGACTTATTGATGTCGCGACTGAAATACCTAGAATTAGGCTTACTTTGACCCCTCATAACTAGAGAAGGAGAGTAGTTATGCCTTAAATGGAACCAAATTCCTTTAGAACATGTCCTAAGGAAGAGTTATTCATAACTTAATAGGGCCTATATTAGAAGGGGGCCTCAGGAAAAATTTTAGAAGTTTGGACATCCAAGGGGTAAGAAATACAGCCACCGCGGGCTCAAGGTTCGAATAGGGCTACTTCAAGGCTCATTAAGAGGCTCAAATGCCACAGGAACCCCCCAGCTAAGATGGATAACTCTTTAGAAGGGTCTTATGAAGAGTTATATGAAGTTTGGGCTTAATAGAGGGCCTATGGATTAAGTTATGAAGGGTAAAAGTTGACCTGTCAAGGCCAAGGACTTATTGATGTCGCGACTGAAATACCTGGAATTAGGCTTACTTTGACCCCTCATAACTAGAGAATGAGAGTAGTTATGCCTTAAATGGAACCAAATTCCTTTAGAACATGTCCTAAGGAAGAGATATTCATAACTTAATAGGGCCTATATTAGTAGGGGGCCTCAGGAAAAATTTTAGAAGTTTGGACATCCAAGGGGTAAGAAATACAGCCACCGCGGGCTCAAGGTTGGAATAGCGGTACTTCAAGGCCCACTAAGAGGCTCACTGCCATAGGAACCCCCCAGCTAAGATAGATAACTCTTTAGAAGGGTTTTATGAAGAGTTATATGAAGTCTGGGCTTAATAGAGGGCCTATGGATTAAGTTCTGAAGGGTAAAAGTTGACCTGTCAAGGCCAAGGACTTATTGATGTCGCGACTGAAATACCTGGAATTAGGCTTACTTTGACCCCTCATAACTAGAGAATGAGAGTAGTTATGCCTTAAATGGAACCAAATTCCTTTAGAACATTTCCCAAGGAAGAGTTATTCATAACTTAATAGGGCCTATATCAATAGGGGGCCTCAGGAAAAATTTAAGAAGTTTCGACATCCAAGGGGTAAGAAATACAGCCACCACGGGCTCAAGGTTCGAATAGGGGTACTTCATGGCCCACTAAGAGGCTCAATTGTCATAGAAACCCCCCTCCTAAGGTAGATAACTCTTAAGAAGGGTCTATTGAATAGTTATATGAAGTCTGGGCTTAATAGAGGGCCTATGGATTAAGTTTTGAAGGGTAAAAGTTGACCTGTCAAGGCCAAGGACTTATTGATGTCGCGACTAAAATACCTAGAATTAGGCTTACTTTGACCCCTCATAACTAGAGAATGAGAGTAGTTATGCCTTAAATGGAACCAAATTCCTTTAGAACATGTCCTAAGGAAGAGTTATTCATAACTTAATAGGGCCTATATCAGTAGGGGGCCTCAGGAAAAATTTAAGAAGTTTCGACATCCAAGGGGTAAGAAATACAGCCACCACGGGCTCAAGGTTCAAATAGGGGTACTTCATGGCCCACTAAGAGGCTCAATTGTCATAGAAACCCCCCTCCTAAGGTAGATAACTCTTAAGAAGGGTCTATTGAATAGTTATATGAAGTCTGGGCTTAATAGAGGGCCTATGGATTAAGTTTTGAAGGGTAAAAGTTGACCAGTCAAGGCCAAGGACTTATTGATGTCGCGACTAAAATACCTAGAATTAGGCTTACTTTGACCCCTCATAACTAGAGAATGAGAGTAGTTATGCCTTAAATGGAACCAAATTCCTTTAGAACATGTCCTAAGGAAGAGTTATTCATAACTTAATAGGGCCTATATCAGTAGGGGGCCTCAGGAGAAAATTTAGAAGTTTGGACATCCAAGGGGTAAGAAATACAGCCACCGCGGGCTCAAGGTTCGAATAGGTGTACTTCAAGGACCACTAAGAGGCTCAAATGCCACGGGAATCCCCCACCTAAGATGGATAACTCTTTCGAAGGGTCTTATGAAGAGTTATATGAAGTCTGGGCTTAATAGAGGGCCTATGGATTAAGTTATGAAGGGTAAAAGTTGACCTGTCAAGGCCAAGGACTTATTGATGTCGCGACTGAAATACCTGGAATTAGGCTTACTTTGACCCCTCAAAACTAGAGAATGAGAGTAGTTATGCCTTAAATGGAACCAAATTCCTTTAGAACATTTCCTAAGGAAGAGTTATTCATAACTTAATAGGGCCTATATCAGTAGGGGGCCTCAGGAAAATTTTTAGAAGTTTGGACATCCAAGGGGTAAGAAATACAGCCACCGCGGGCTCAAGGTTGGAATAGCGGTACTTCAAGGCCTACTAAGAGGCTCAAATGCCACAGGAACCCCCCACCTAAGAATGATAACTCTTTAGAAGGGTCTTATGAAGAGTTATATGAAGTTTGGGCGTAATAGAGGGCCTATGGATTAAGTTATGAAGGGTAAAAGTTGACCTGTCAAGGCCAAGGACTTATTGATGTCGCGACTAAAATACCTAGAATTAGGCTTACTTTGACCCCTCATAACTAGAGAATGAGAGTAGTTATGCCTTAAATGGAACCAAATTCCTTTAGAACATGCCCTAAGGAAGAGTTATTCATAACTTAATAGGGCCTATATCAGTAGGGGGCCTCAGGAAAATTTTTAGAAGTTTGGACATCCAAGGGGTAAGAAATACAGCCACCGCGGGCTCAAGGTTCGAATAGGTGTACTTCAAGGACCACTAAGAGGCTCAAATGCCACGGGAACCCCCCACCTAAGATAGATAACTCTTTAGAAGGGTCTTATGAAGAGTTATATGAAGTCTGGGCTTAATAGAGGGCCTATGGATTAACTTCTGAAGGGTAAAAGTTGACCTGTCAAGGCCAAGGACTTATTGATGTCGCGACTGAAATACCTGGAATTAGGCTTACTTTGACCCCTCATAACTAGAGAATGAGAGTAGTTATGCCTTAAATGGACCCAAATTCCTTTAGAACATTTCCTAAGGAAGAGTTATCCATAACTTAATAGGGCCTATATCAGTAGGGAGCCTCAGGAAAAATTTTAGAAGTTTGGACATCCAAGGGGTAAGAAATACAGCCACCGCGGGCTCAAGGTTCGAATAGGGGTACTTCAAGGCCCACTAAGAGGCTCAAATGCCATAGGAACCCCCCAGCTAAGATAGATAACTCTTTAGAAGGGTCTTATGAAGAGTTATATGAAGTTTGGGCTTAATAGAGGGCCTATGGATT
The DNA here is from genome assembly GCA_963942565.1 of Maea johnstoni. Lineage (NCBI taxonomy): Eukaryota > Metazoa > Annelida > Polychaeta > Spionida > Magelonidae > Maea > Maea johnstoni. Next base: position 6,410,970 of record OZ012695.1, read on the forward strand.
AAGTTATGAAGAGTAAAAGTTGACCTGTCAAGGCCAAGGACTTATTGATGTCGCGACTAAAATACCTAGAATTAGGCTTACTTTGACCCCTCATAACTAGAGAATGAGAGTAGTTATGCCTTAAATGGAACCAAATTCCTTTAGAACATGTCCTAAGGAAGAGTTATTCATAACTTAATAGGGCCTATATCAATAGGGGGCCTCAGGAAAATTTTTAGAAGTTTGGACATCCAAGGGGTAAGAAATACAGCCACCGCGGGCTCAAGGTTCGAATAGGGGTACTTCAAGGCCCACTAAGAGGCTCAAATGCCATAGGAACCCCCCAGCTAAGATAGATAACTCTTTAGAAGGGTCTTATGAAGAGTTATATGAAGTTTGGGCTTAATAGAGGGCCTATGGATTAAGTTATGAAGGGTAAAAGTTGACCTGTCAAGGCCAAGGACTTATTGATGTCGCGACTGAAATACCTGGAATTAGGCTTACTTTGACCCCTCATAACTAGAGAATGAGAGTAGTTATGCCTTAAATGGAACCAAATTCCTTTAGAACATGTCCTAAGGAAGAGTTATTTATAACTTAATAAGGCCTATATCAATAGGGGGCCTCTGGAAAAATTCAAGAAACTTAGAAGTTAGATTTGAAGGGAAATGGACAGCTTTCCAACGGTTTTCAGGCCTTAAGTCGGCCATATTGTTTTTAATTTTCAATATCTTGGTACCAAATTGAAAAAGATATTATTCTTAACAACTTTCGTATATATTTCTAATAAGGAAGATCAATGGTTTTTGAATTTAAAAGTAATACAATTGAATATTTTAGAGGTTTTTAGGCCATAAGTCGGCCATTTTGTTTTTGATTTTCAATATCTTGGTATCAAATTGATGGAAACATTATTCTTAACACCTTTCTATTATACTTATACTAAGAAAAATGTATGGTTTTCAAAATATAAAGTCATTAGTCAAAAAATGGCATGTTTCCCCTTTAAATGACCTTGTGACATTATTTTCCATAGCAAATAAAGCTCAAATATTAAAACTGAAGGTGTTTCCTGTTAAGTCATTATATTCTGAGCAAGATAACACAAACAGAATGTAATTATAAGTTAAAACAAAAAAATTCTGCCAAAAAAGCAAATGATTATCATGTTTAGCCATGATTGAGGTCAATTTTGACAGTTTTCAGGCCATAAGTCAGCCATTTTGTTTCTGATTTCACAAATGAAGGTATTTCCTGTTACGTCTCTCTATTCTGAACAAGTTAGCACAAACAGAGTGTAATTATAAGCTAAGATAAAAAAAATTTGCCCAAAAAGCAAATGATTTTCATGTTTTTACCATAATTGGAGACATATGACCCCGTAACTCAAAAACCGTGCCCTTGTGAAGGTCAATGATGACAGATTTGGACTCAGCATGTCAAACTCACCCCCTACACCAAGTTTGGTCCTTCCATTCCTGCTAAAAGTAGTAGAAATAAGAAGCTTACCCCACGCTACCTGATGCTTACCCCACGCTACCTGGAACCTTACCCCACGCTACCTGAAAATTAACCCTAACCCCGAATTTCAACAAGTTACCATGACAACTAGGAACAATATTCTGAAACTTCAAGATGATATTTGGTGCCTCCTAGGTGACCTCTATAAAGTTCCATCAAGGTCATAAGCCCAGCTTAAACTTTTGGCGGTGACGGTAGCGTGGGGTAAGCTGAGGTAGCGTGGGGTAAGATGAGGTAGCGTGGGGTAAGTAGCGTGGGGTAAGATCTTACCCCATGCTACCTCCAGGTAGCGTGGGGTAAGATTTCAGGTAGCGTGGGGTAAGAAGACCCTAACCCTAACCCTAACCTAACCCTAACCCTAACCCTAAACCTTTTGTGCTATTTATAGCTAATTCAAGCTAACAATGAGCGATAGTACAAGTTCAGGAGTATAGTCCATTCACTCTGCACAAAAGATTGATAGACCCTACAGGTGGACGTGTGACCTCTACATGTCCACTTGTAAAGTATACAGATGGGTTCTGCCAGTAGTTATCTCAAGTACCACAATCTCTACATCTTATTTAGACTACTAGTGTCCCATGTACCAATTGCCCCTTTAGTTCCCCCTATGTTCTAGTTCTCCACACTCAGAGACTGCTAACCACAAACTGACCAAGATTTCTATAAGTAGACAGATGTGTTTGGCCTGAACACCAATTGAGGACAAACCTGTTCTTACAGGCACACAGTTGAAACTCACAAACCCATTCACTTTGCTCATTGTTAGCTTAAACTAGCAATAAAGTCTTTGGACATTTAGCATCTGAACTGCTTGCTGGCTTGATATTATTTTGAAGTTCACACCTCTGCCTTCATACAAGAAGTATATTGCTGTTCAAAAACATCCTAACATACAAGAAATGGAGGCACTGGGAGCGGTAAGGCAGCTGCTATTAAATGACATATGTGTACCAGCAGCCAGAGATAAGCTATTAATAGACTAAAATAGCCTCTCCCAGTGTCTCCATATCTTGTATGTTAGGATGTTTTTGAACAGTAATATACTTCTTGTATGAAGGTCGGCAGTCAGAGATTCTATTTAATGATTTTTTTAGGATGCTATAAGGCATACATAGGTCAAATTAACTATGGTTTTTACTTAGGACTTCCAGGGCATACTAAGCATGATTAGTTTAGAAAGTATTTAGATAGAAGACTTAGTTTCAATTGAAGGAATAAAAGACTCTGTAATGTAATCTTTTTTTGTGAGATTTCTTAAAACTTCTGGCTTGGTAAGTCCTTGCTAATAAGAAATCAACTGAAGTTTGTTAATCTGAATTCAAACTTGTTGTGCTATTTAACGTCTTTGGACATTTAGCATCTGAACTGCTTGATGGTTTGATATTATTTTGAAATGGCTCTACTCTCTGGAGGAGTCAGCTCTGTGTAACATTGCATTTTAAAAGGGGGTAGTGTTGCACAAGTGGCCTGATCCTAAATCTAACCATCTCCTATCTCTGACTGCTGGGACCCGGCCTGACATTTATACTATAGGTCAACTTGGATATGACGGACCACTGTATGACGGACTTTTGTCTATAACGGACAATATGCTTGGTCCCAGTCCCATGCATATCAAGTATTTGTCATATGTATATGACGGATATTGCATATGACGGACCAATTTTCCTGGTCCCATTGAGTCTATCATATCCAAATTCACCTGTATTATCCACTGCACCGGAAAGATCTTTGTACAGTTTCATGACCATGTATCTTTGGTCCATTTTCCTGAGTGCACAGCTATGCTCATGTCTTAGTTTTGTCAGTGACCTATAGGTGACCACCCGAGTTGGCAGATTTCATTACAAACAAACTGTGTACAGGTTGTGATAGAATTGTGTGTCGATAAGGGAGGCCACCCCAGACAACAGTGTGTGTGAAATCGGAGGGGGAACAACCCTGACTACAGTGGCCAGAAACTTGACAGGCCATTACACCCTCCACCCATTTTGTAATATTTATAAAAAAGGTGTGATGCTCTTGTTTGAGCAATGTCACCACTCTTGGGGGTGACCACATGAGAACACTGTTTTCAGGACAAACTAACTGCGGAAAGTTGGGACTGAATTGATGGTGATCCCTGAGGGTATCCACCATAGGTTGCAGTTTCGAGAGACCGGTTAAATAGCCACTCACAAATCTCAAAAATATAAACCTATGATAGCGTGAAGTACCATGACTTCACCCAGGCCAAGAAGAGATTATACTGTTATGTGACCTCCATGGACGAGGTCATATAATTACTTTTGTAAATATGTTCATAACTGCGCTCTTTGGGTGCATACTTCGACACGTTTGTTATATCTATATTTAACTTTGCCCATCAAACTCCTAATGTGAACATATGAAATTGTTCATTATAGCTTCCAGCCAAGTCGGTTGAATCGTTATGCGTTTTTGTACTCAAGCCATAGTGCTATACACCTGTTATGTGTTCAACCAGGCGAAGGCGATTCTTCCATTTGTACATATGTCACCGTTGCGATAATTTATTTGAGAACTACCTCATTTAGATAACCCAACCCAATCAGTTAATAACAGCGTAGTTATGTCTGATCAGTTAATTTAACTTTAACGAACACCGTCACAAATACTTCCTTGTAATGAATCTACTTCAGGGAAATACTCTGTCAGTGAGCACTTCTTGCCGGGAATGACGGGTGATGTGTATCCACCCCAGGTATGACAGTTAAACACAGATATTAATGGTCAGCCAAGACGGATAAATCGATATGCGTATTTGTTCTCACGCCAAGTTGTTATACTCATGTTTTTGTTCAACCAGAACGATGTCATATCTTTCCTTTAGTACATATGTCACTGTTGCGATCATATATTTGAAAACTACCACATTTAGACAACCCTATCAGATAAAACAGCGTAGTTATGTCTGATCAGTGAATCTAACTGTATCGAACACCGTCACAAATACTTCATTGTAATGAATCTACTTCAGGGAAAAAACTCTGTAAGTGAGCACTTCTTGCCGGGAATGACGGGTGAGGCGCATCCACCCAAGGTATGATTGTTGAACACATGTAATTCTGGTGGCCCCTATATAATACCCCTCAAACACAGGTTATACACCTGCCTCATGTTCACTGTCCAAGGATTTTAGAACACTTACTAACCCACGAAGTGGGTGAACTTTTTGAGAAATACCACCACAAATACCTGTGTTCACAATATCAAGAGATCAGATGAAAAACAACTGGTGTAAATGTGTCTTTATTAGTGTGTATTTCGTTTTTTCTAGCAAATGTATGTGGTACAGAAACAGAAATGATGAAAAATAACTGGTGTAAATAATTCTTATTAGTGTGTATTTCATTCTTCCTAGCCAATGTATGTGGTACAGAAAACGGTAAAACTGGAACAACGGTGCCTAGAAACAATTAGCGTGTACCACTGATCTGGAATGCCCTAATGACGTACTGGCTGCATAACACTTCAATCAGGCGCTGCTTTCCTGTCGGGCAAAACATTTTTCAAAAACTCATGATTTCTCATATTTAAGGATATAAAAGTTGCTTTCCCTTTTGGTAAAAAAATTTCCAACCCAAACATTGGAAATCTGGTATATAATTTTAAATGGAGACATAGGTCTAAATTCCTCACTCCCGCATCTTGGCCGCTAACAGCTACAAACAGCGCCGCTAGGCAGCGGGGCTATGTACTAGCTCAAACTGATAAGTCCTTTCAATGGAGCCATAGGCCTAAGTTCAACACCCCGCAACTTGTACACTTGTCAACTGCTATGAGCAGCGCCGCTTGGTGGCAGATTCTGTACTAAGCGGATTCTGGATGCGCCCAGTGCCGTGGTGACGCACATACTCACCAGGGGTATTGGTATTACCTGAAAGGGGAAAAATAAATATTTAGTAAACAGAACACAATGGCTGGAGTATGTGAAATTAGACAGTTTATATTTATATTTATTTATAGTTGGTTCAATTATTCATATAATAAAAATTTATTTATATAACAGACATAGCGAATTGTTCTCATTCAGTCCTATGCACTCTATCAAAACACGAAAATGACAATAATACAGGAAATTTTCATGGAAATGTCAACTTACACAGACGAAATGAGGTTTACTTAGATGGGGTAACAGACGAAATAAGGGTTATTTAGTTGGGGCATGCACAAAGAAACAATGAACAATGAAAACTTAACATACTACATGCATTTATACTGAGCGTCAACGATAAGAAGAATTCAGAAGATGACCATGATTTCAGTTACTTAACACTACTCAACATAAAGCTAAGTATTTCAAATACTCACGTTCGCAAAGGTGCTTTCAGCTCACTCAGAAACGCCGACCATGGACTCCTGCCCCCGTATTAGTCAAAAAAGTTAGACATGCACTCGGTTGAAGATTGTTGTGAATTCATTTAAACATGCACGGTTAGTGGAACGACATTAAAATAACAGAGGAAAATCAGTAAACAGTCGTTGGAGTTTTGCGTGATGTGCAAAAATTACACATCACACAAGACCTCAACCTCTTAAACCTATATACTGACCAATACAATGACATGTACAACGAACACTACATCAAAGACCTACAAAAGTACAACAAATCATAACTATAAGTGATATTTAGACAAATAAAGGATAATGAAGGAGCTTTAGGTGTGGGAGCAGTGAATTTGACTTCGTTATTAACATAGTGCGGCCAGGTTTGATAATTGAGACGAAAAAAAGGGTACAGATTTTGTTAGGGTGCCATTAGATAGAAAGCACATTAAGTAATATCATGTTTGGAAAATAAGACATTACAAATTTAAGGGGGGTGTGCGGAGGAGTTAACGTTGTGTGGGTGGGAGCAAAGATTTCATACAGGTATCATGTGTGGAGGATATGCAATAGTATCAGGATTGCGGAACCTTGTTTAAAACCCCTGTTAGGGAATTTTTAAAGTTCTCATGGGTGGAAGATATTTATAGGTATCATAATTGGGGTAACCTTGTTTAAAACCCCTGTAAGGGATATTTGGTATGATCCAGAGATGTGGTGAATGGTCTCTGTCAGTACTTGACCTTATCTCGAATTCAAATTCCTAATAGACACACACACTTTGCAGCAATTTTAAGGTCAAGATATAAATAGAATAGGTCAGGTAGCAACAGCAGTCACCAACTGTGATAGTATGATCAGTTTCCCATTGGCTGAACAGACGTGAACATATGGTCACACAGAATTTTTAACGTCACTTGTTACAACTTACAACCCTCAAGAGCATGCTAAAACTCCTATATTAAGCTACACGCCAGAGTATCGTATACTTCCTAAACTAAATATACCACTTTCTTGTAGTCATTTCTATTAAAACCGCTTTTATACTCAATTTTCTGCTGCAAGTGGAAATCTGTATGGCTGTCACATCTAGCGTCAACACTCCATCCTACACTGCTACTAGCTGGCTGCATTTGACCCATATAGATAAGGACCTGCATGCCAGTGCCGGCCAGGTGGGTAGCGTTCTCTAGGGAGTGCGAATGACAGGAAGCACAGTGTGCAATCGTCCTGGAGACTACAGTCGGACATAGTAATGTGATGAACATCTACCGGAAAAACCGGGATCAGCGACAAAGATTACGGTATAAAAACTAAGAACGGATTACGGATACAGAAACGCCGAAAACGTAAGTTACTCTTTGACACCATGTTAGACACTGTTTAAAAATGTCACCATCTAAAATTAACCAGCGAGTACAACACAAATTCTAATCGACCTGCCACCTCGCGGATTGCGGCCGGCTGACCACGGCTGGAGTGCAGTAGCTTAGATTTCGTGCAATGGACACTAGCTATAAGTCCTCGTTGTAGTATCTACCTATGTGTGAGAAAGTAACGATGTTTGTGAACAAAAAGGCTTAAGATCTAAATGGGAACATCAATCAATTTGTGGGCCGGTCCCGATACCGCCTCTGCGAACGAGGCGGCCGCGGCAGCGGATTCGGCAAATTTTTTTCTTAGACCGTCACCATGCTTCAATCCATAAAAGTTCAAGTTCCCAAGTGGAGAAAGTTTTTGGAGGTATTCATCAAACTAAATAACACGATATGGCCATGCAGGGACTAGCTGGGAATTAAATACACTTGGTAAGAGATTTCCGGGGAGCTGAGTTCAGTTATGATAATACCATTGTGTGAGACACAGCGACAATACAAAAAATAATACAATGTGATTAAAAATAAGGAAAAAATAAAATTGACGAAGTAAATAGGACTGACATAGACAAAAGACATTCAATAGAAGCACACTCAGACCCTCAGACACTAGTCACACACAATGGAGACCACACTAGGCTGTACTATCAAAAATCAATTAGGAAATAAATCGCAGAAAAAAACAAAACATTTCAGAAAATATTAAATTATTAGAATAAGAAATGTACAGAGATTAAAATAACTTGATTAAAAATAAGGAAAAAATAAACCTGACCAAGTAAATAGGACTGACATAGACAATAGAAGCACAGTCAGACACTAGTCACAAACAATGGAGACCACACTAGGCTGTACTATCAAAAATCAATTAGGAGATAAAATCACAGAAATAAACAAAATATTTCAGATAAAAATAAACCATTAGAATAAGAATAGTACAGAGATTAAAATAATGTAATTAAAAATAAGGAAAAAATAAAATTGACCAAGTTAATAGGGCTGACATAGTCAATAGAAGCACAGTCAGACACCAAGCACACACAATGGAGACCACAATGGGCTGTACTATCAAACATCAATTAGGAGATAAAATCACAGAAATAAACAAAATATTTCAGAAAAAAATAAACCATTAGAATAAGAAAAATACCGAGATTAAAATAAGGTGATCAAAAATAAGGAAAACGTAAAATTGACCAAGTAAATAGAGCTGACATAGTCAATAGAAGCACAGTCACACACAATGGAGAGCACTATCAATAATCAATTAGGAGAATAATGGTAGTAGTGTAATGCAATACAGGAATTTTGGATTTGATCAGAGAGGATTCTCTCGTAGGAGAGAACCTCTCTAAAAAGAGTAAGTTCTCTACCACCAAATAACCAAAATTCATGTACAGCAATATGCAAACTATGCTACAACTTGAAAACACCTTTCATGTAATATTATTCATAGTAAAATTATAAAATCAGACTTTGTATCTTTTTAAAGATGTAATAAAGTATTCATCCTTAGAAGTTGAACTAGCCTATGTTATACTGTTTTGATAATTTTAATTTAATAAAACATTGACCCTCAAAATGCAGGAGCTTGTTATTATTCTTTAGCCTGATGAAGAACAATTATGTTATATTAACACTTAAATTGGTCTGACGTTTCTTGTGAATATCTGCTATTTGCTAGGTTAGTTTCTTTTATATTCCACAGGTCTGCAGCAAATTATATATTTGACTTATTTGTGAAAACGTCCTAAAAAGGGCAAAATGTGAATATTTACAAAACAAACAATTTGTTAATTGATGTATTTAGTAATCATTACAGAATGGCATTTCCTACAATATGGTACAAAGATTATGAAAATTAGATATAGAATGGCTAAGATAAGACTAATTTTAAGAGCAAATATGGCATTTCCTATGGGGAAATTTGCTTTTTTGGCAGACTTTTTTTGTTTTTTAGCAGATATATTTTGATTCTGTTAGTGCTAAAATACTCAAAACGGGACTGTGTAAGAGGAAATATCATCACATGAAGCACAAGAGCTTTTTTTCTCAATTCTCTATATGACCATTTTCAAGAGCACGCCCCACAATAACAGCTTTAGAGATATTAACACATTTAGAAAGCTCCTTGTGAGGTTTTATCTCATAAGGACTGTGTTAAAGTGTGTTTAGGTGTTTCATGCACCTTGTAAGATAGTGTCACATTTGGGAAGAAATATGGCATTTCCTATGGGGAAACAGGACTGTGTAACAGAAAATATATTCACATATAGCATAAGAGCTTCTTTTCTCAATTCTACATGACCTCAGAAACCTAAAAAACACAATTGACCTTCAGAAAATTTCCCAAAATAAAAGTTGTTTATTTCTTTCAAGTAAAAGATGAAATAATGGTAGAATCAAGCAAGGAATTGCAACAGATGAGTTTTGGGCTGAGAAAATAAAGCCTTCTTAGGTTACAAGGTCATTTCAAGGTGAAATCCTCTAATTTTGCTCCTTTTGGGCCTATATTTTCACAACTAACAATAATTTGTTAATCAATGTATATAGTAATCATTAGGGAATGACATTCCCTACAATATGGTACAAGGATCTTGGAATTCGGATACAAAATGGCTGAGATATGACCATTTTTAAGAGCAAGCCTACCATAACAGCTTTAGAGATTTTAACACATTAAGAAAGCTCCTTGTGAGGTTTTATATCATAAGGACTGTGTTAAAGTGTGTTTTGGGTTTCATCTCACAAGGACTGTTAAAATGTGTTTTGGTTTCACTTACCTTGTGAGATATTAGCACAATGAGAATGGCACCTTGTGAGGTTTCATCTCACAAGGACTGTGTTAGAGTGTGTTTGGGCGTTTGTGTTCCTTGTGAGGTTCTACCTCACAAGGAACATTTTGCAACCTCACAAGGACAGTAGGCGTGTTAAAGTGTGTTGTCCTTATGAGGTTAACCTCATAAGGACACTTGTACCTCACAAGGCATACCTCACAAGGCACCACCTCACAAGGCAGGTTCGTCCTCCTGTGTGTGTGTGTGTGTGTAGTATAGCTACACATTGTCGTACACGATTATGTAAGATCTCTCAATAAAGAAGTAATGTTTTGGGAAATAGCTGATGGAAAGGATTAGTTCCTGTTAGGTTCAATAGTCTCTCTCGAAATACCTCTCAAATATTACTCTTATCTATTATAATTTATTTATAAGGGTTATAATCATAATTGTCAGACCATGTCTGCATTCCAGATACAAATGGGTAAACGGCAGTATTTTATTGCCTTTTATGGAAATACAATTATAAATAGCAATAAAATATATTACGAATACATACAACTAAGGGGCAATAATAACATTGTCTAACGTATATCATTTCCTGGTGACATTGCCAACCATGGGAAACCATACAACTAGACCGTTACAGGACACGACGTTACATTTCATAACATGGGACTAGTGTCAAACCTTCATGCTTGCGTTTTAGTATTCTTTAAGGGGAATTGGCGTCAAGGATGCTATCTTCGCATATACCCTTTCATTTTCTTCCTGGACTGAAGATGCGTTTCTTCACGCTTGGTGCAATAGCACAAATATTGCTAACTAACAACCCCCCCCCCCCCCTGCTGTTCTTATCGGCACATTTAACCCTTATGGCTAATTTGGCCAACACAAAATGATGCAAACAACATGGAAAATCATTGAAACCCTGGCACATGTGAACTCATCTGAGAGTACCCAGGGAGAGCTATCCAATGAATACAATATGATAGGATTTAAATGGTTTTCAAAAAGCCAACTTTGCGTACTTGTGCTTTGGACGAAAGTAGTCTCAGCTGATTACCCATGTGCAACAAAGTCACGAATTTTAGATGATAAAACATACATAGAATAAACCTGTTATAGTTCCTGGTTCTCCTGAGTATAGTATTTCAATGTCACGTTCACATTTTTGGCCTTGGTTACATTTTTGCACGTGGTGTATTCTAGACAACTGTGTGAATAAAGAGTCATTTACGATTATATTTTGTAACGGGATTGAAGGTTCAAGGACACGTCATATATGGTATGATTTTGGGGTAGGGATAGTCAAATCAGTACAGATATGTTTACTTTACATTATTTTATGAAAATGTCGTAGCTATACCCTGCGCCAACTGCAATTAATATACCTTACACAAAGTGGAAATCACGATTATGGGAAAAAAGACTTATAGAAAAACTATTCTGTAATCCCACCGAGGGAGTTCATTAAAGACGTCACCTTCTGGTTCGGTTAGTAGTTTAGGACACGCTATTCCCAAGTGTGAGATATCGGAGGTGTCTTCAGTTGTGAATAGAATTTAGACTTCAATTTCGAGACATTAACACCTATAAAATAATGAATCTTAACCCGATTTTTCTCCATTCGTTTTGCTGCGTTTGGGGACTTATTACATGTACATCCGTGGGTTTCACTACATACAGTTTCGATAATAGATTCAAATGCACTTTTATTATGGAAATCATTTGAATGAGGACTGTTAATCTGAACGAAACTGAAAAGTTAACACGGTTTGCTATATAACCTTGCTCTAATCCATAGTGTCAAAAGTCAAAAAATAAAACACACTTTACTGATGGTAAAATGCAACAATCCTTTTACGTGAAACGTCCAACATCGCATGGGTGTTGCTATCATTACAAACGTCAGTGTCTCTTAGAAAAGCGATCATTGACCAGTTATTGTATAATTGTAAAATATCTAAGTCTCGCTAATAATTACGTGTTTTGCATTGTTATCATGCTCCTAAGGGGGCTCGGGACGTTCATTCTTTAAGTTAGACTTCCATGTAAAGATTGACCAATACTTCAATGTACAAGAAAACCCCAATAAACCCAATATATGCAACTGAGGGACAATAATAATATTATCGAACAAATATCATTTCCTGATGACATTGCCAACCACGGGAAACTGCACAACTAGACCGTTACAGGACACCACTTACATTTCATAATATGAGGCTATTTTTGCATTATAGAATTTTCTAAGGGGAAACTGGTATCAGGGATGCTATCTTCGCATATGCCCTTTCATTTTCTTCCTGGACTGAAGATGCGGTATGCGTTTCTTCACGCTTCTTGCAATAACACAAATATTGCAAACTTACTACCTGGTCGCGGCTGTCTTTATCGGCATATTTAACACTCAGCTGACTACCCATGTGCAACAAAGTCACGAATTGTAGATGATAAAACATGCGTAGAATAAACCTGTTATAGTTCCTGGTTCTTAAGATACACTACAATATATAGAATAAACCCGTTATAGTTTCTGGTACGTCTAGTGTAGTATCTCAAAGTCACGTTCACATTTTTGGCCTCGGTTCCTTTTTTTGCACGTAAAACTGGTATATCCTAATAAAGGGTCATTTAATAAAAGGTCATTTACGATTATAAATTGTAATCGGGTTGTAGATTCAAGGACATGCCATATATGATTATTATCATTTTTTATTATTATTATTATTTTTTGTTTTTGGGTGGTGGGGGTGACGGTCCTCCCATTTTTTCGGAGGGGGGGGGGACATATTCAGAATACCTTTTTGAAATTGGCTGATTTTAGTCTCTCCAGTAGCATGCTCACCCTGGGCAGGTGATAAAGTTACCAGTGACTTGAGGTTTGGCGGTGGTTTTCGCCTGGTACTGCGGTTTCCTCAACCAGGTAAGCACGACTCAGCCGCAATATGGCGGAAAAAGTGACGAAAAAATAAATTCCAAATACCAGCTAGCAGCATGGGTGTCGAAAGACTCAAAATCAGTCGTGCGCGAACGTCTAGTTAACGACGTCGACTCAACCGACACATAGGGGTAAATTTCCAGTAAGACACTTAAAAACTACTTACCAGCTGCGATTCCTCCATTTTCCGTGAAATTCAACTCCACAAACTTGCCAAAACGGCTGGAGTTGTCATTCATGACAGTTTCCGCATTCCCGAAGGCCTCTAAAAGAGGGTTCACCTGTCGGGCGAACAGGGAAGAAAGAGTAAAGATTTACGATGTGCGTACAGCATGTGGGAATATACAAATTACCCCTAAATGACCGTAAAACATATGTTTTCCACAATCACGTTCAACTTTTTTTTTATTTTTCAAAAATTATGGGTTACCCAATGTTCATTCATTTGCATATATGTATACATATTGTATTATAATTAATACAATATCCTTAAATATGGTCATCAAATTCATCATTTTTCACACAAAGTTTTGGACATATGCCCCCAATATCTTAAACTTAAAGGACACACGATGGGGGTCTTTGACACATATGTACCCACCATATCTTATCATGCTTAATTCTATATATCCAAAAGGAAAGTCCAACTTAACAGCACATGGGAATTCCAAAACCATCACAAACTCGATGGTTACACAATGGTTGTCATTAGACTCATTAATTTAGATCAAAAAGCAATATGTAAGTGATATGATTAGAGGTTTACTTTACATTTCCTTTTATATTATAAGTAGACATATCATTGCTGCTGTTTTTTTACCTATTGGATTGCATGTGTTGTTTTAGCGTTGTATTGGATACCCCGAACATGAAATCATATATATGTCTCAAAAGGGTGTTTTCGATGCGAAAGATATGACTCAAAATGGAGTTTTCGATGCGAAAATTCAATTAACTAATATGGTTAGAGATTTACTTTACATTTATGTTTTCATTAGCATCAGACATTAATGCTGCTTTTCCCCTACACAGGTAAAAATTGACGGGCCCGAACGGGCCCGTTATATTGACGGGTCCGAACAGGCCCGTAACGGGCCCGTTACGGGCCCGTCAACCCGTTATAACGGGCCCGTTACGGGTTCGTTACGGGCCCGTTACGAGCCCGTTACAGGCCCGTTATAACGGGCCCGTAAAACTAATAAAAATAATGGGACCGTTACGGGGTTTCAAGCAGTGAAATGTCGTTATATTGAGGGATCGAAAAACGAGCCCGTTACGGGCCCGTGTCCAAACGGACCAGTAACGGGCCCGTTACGGGGCCGTACGGGCCCGTGAACTTTTACCTGTGTATTGCATTAAGTTAGTGTTGATTTAGCGTTGTAAGTTAAAATTAGAATAAAACCAAATAAGAATTTTGCTCTGAAAGGTGCCTTTGATGCGAAAATTTAAATAAAAATGATTAGAGATTTACATTGTAACACTTATATATTTACATTAGCTTTAGACATTACTACTGCTTTTTATCTATTGTAAGATATACCTAAAATAAAACTAAATATGACTCAAAAAGGTGCTTTCGATGCAACAGTTAGTACACCGGATCCCTCTCAATACACAAAAATAGGTAAAGAACTACCACACCATCTCTATTGCGAATGTCCTCAAATGTTCAATTCTTCATGGATGCAACAATAAAAGTATGAATATAATGATGTAATAATATGATATCACAACTTAGTTTCAGATTTAAGCTCATGATACTATACTTTTACAATATCTGGCCCCCACACCGGATACAGCAGGAGGTCAACAGCTGTTAAAAGGCGATGAAATCTTAGGCCAAATCACGGAATGCTTGAATGTGTGCATTACACCCGACTATATTGCATGCTGTATTGTATGATTTTTTTATATTTGAACATTGGAATTATAAAAAAGATATTTGGAAACTGGGTGTTTTAGCCCTCCAACTCGATTTGATTTCCTATAACGTAATCGTCTGGTCGACCACTATTTTGCATATTAAAGTGGTATTCAACTGAATCCCATTTTCCCCAAGATACTTTCTTGAAACTTTTTGTCAACATGAATATCACAATTGAGAGTAATTGCAATGTTTCCAACTTTATTTGATCATATTTACCTATTTTGAAAGTGTTTTAGCGAATTTCAGCAACGCCAATGCAGTTTCAGCAAAGATAGATATCACCGGCAATTAGGATACGTAGGGAGGAAGATATTTACCCGTATTATTTTTTCATGGAGGTCATTATGTTGACCGTTGTCTTGATCAGCAAGTCCCACTATATGTTTGATCATCAGTTTTGTACTTTCCGTTTTCCCGGCTCCTGATTCGCCACTGACGAGTATCACGTGATCCTTGTCGTCTTCACGCATGCGCTGATAGGCCCAATCAGCGGGCCAGAATATATGGGGTGCCTGTTTCGACCTTTCCTTGATATTGGAATATTTTTCATGGTCCTGAGAAAAGATAACATACGTAGTACTAAAATCGGTGTGAGTTTGAGATTAGAATTGGGCGTTGGATATCGTAGATACAATGCCTGCTTGGGCATAAATAATTTCCTGAGAGTTTACGGTAATATAAATAAGACTGAACACGTACAATTGTCAACACCTTTGTGAACATTTTGTGTTAAGTTTATTTGTGATTTTTGTGCTGTTTAACATGGTTATCTTATGCTCTAGTTTCTACAACTCTGTGTATTATATTTTATGCAATCTTTCCAGATAGAAAGAGCATCAAAGATGCATATGGAATAGATATATCCTACGAACATGAATATCAACTTTGATAAAGAAAACAGGGGCAAACAGGTCAATTACTCGCATGGGTTTGGGGAAGTGTACCACATCCGACAGATCGGTCGAATACGTTGAGAACAGAGTCTATGGATCCATAGTTGTTCCAATTCTTTAAGTGTATTATTTTCATATAAGCTAATATGTATGTGAGGCTTTAGTTCCCCTTTAAACAAAAAATGGGATAGACTAGTATCTAGCAGATTCAGCCTGGCCCTCGTTACGGGCCACAGCAGTGGATGAACTGATATACCCTGCTTGCAACCAATAATCATTCTCTATTCTATTTAGCCCGCTCCTGAATGACCCGTAGCAAACATCTCTCGCGCCATTAATCTGATCACGAGGCAATGATAAGAATATATTTGATTAGATAGAAAATAACATATTTAATATGATAGTACCACTTATTTTAAATACTTACTTCCTTTTGGTATATATAGAGAGGCTTGTATGGATTGACAGCGATCGTGACGTCACCAACGTACGTCTGAAAGAACAAGAGCAGGCATTCATCAAATAACAGTTACTAGTATATTTGTTAGATATTTGGAGAAAATGAAAAGTTGCAGCGCTTGTAAACGTACGATTCACCTTGAGAATAAAGACATTTTCATTGAAAACTGATATATGAATAGGCCAACCATGACAATCTTACAACAATCTTGTCCGTCGTGCACTCATAATGGTTGTTACAACCTCCCCCCTATATGTATGTATGTATGTATGTATGTATGTATGTATGTATGTATGTATGTATGTATGTATGTATGTATGTATGTATGTACGTACGTACGTACGTACGTACGTATGTATGCATGGGCATCTTACACCTGTTTCGCATGGCTTGCCCACGCTAAGACTGTGCCGGGAAAATAGAGGAGATGCGCCAGGCTAATATATTCCTAAGGGTCAGAATTTTGGGGGCTACCGATTAAAGGGTAGAATTGCATCACCCGACAGCTTTGGTCTATAAATCACCGTATAAGTTGGCACGTTGAATCTTTGCCCGCAGTATTACAAAAGAAAAAAGCGTTCCTTGAGATTTTCCATAGTGCGTGCTTAGAATAAAAAAAAACCTCCCACCGCACACAGCTTAAATGCTCACCTAATGTAGCTTCCACTACACCTTGGCTGAATACATTGCATGCAAAGCTCGACGTTTCAGAATACATCGACATCTTCATGCGTGGAACACGGAGTCAGTATTCCGGTTACGTCAGCCATGAATAATTGTGTCTTAGCCGCTATATGGCGTTAACCTTATGCTGCTGGTGGCTTTTTTGGCCAATCCAAAATTATGAAAAAAATCATGAAAAATGACTGAAACCCTACCACATTGCCAGTCATCTGAGAGTGCTGGGCGAGAGTTATCCAATGAATACCGACATGACAGGGTTAAGATGGTTTATAATAATTGTTGCATCCTTGTGCTTTGGACGAAAGTAGCCATCGGTTAAAGAGATACTTAATGTTAAAACTAGCTTAACAGGGAGCACCTACTTGCTGCTGCCCCTGTGCCTATATAACCCATAAATGCCAGAAACTGCCTGACAATGCGGATGAAATCTTGAAAGGCAAAAGTATAGTTTGGAGAAAAATGTAAACGACAAATGTTAATCAAAAGATAACCTACAACTCTCCTTCAAATATTTTCTAAAATCATTCTCTATTCTAGAATTGATATCAAAGATATCTAAGATACACCCGACAATTTCTGCAGGAACCTTTAAACATGAATAGGTTAAGTTTTGTTCTCTGGGAATTCGTATTACGACGTCACTGCTATTATACTATATAAGGTACGTGTAACGGCATAGACATATTGAGAAGGCT
>OZ012695.1:6431075-6436075 GCA_963942565.1 Maea johnstoni
TTCACTTTTTTTGAAACAATTGCATTTAAAAAAAAAACAGTGAAATATTTTTGATAATACTGTCTCTTGATGTGTCTTGGTCTTAACGATTGCAATATGGGCTAATACAGTAGTGCCACCAGGTGACAATATGCATAGCAGAAACCGATTCAAAAACAAGTGTTATATGTGTTCACCCATTAATGATAAAAGGTTATTATTGAAATTGTCGTCTGTATCTTTGATACCAATGACAATAACTTTGCAACTAAAAATGATTTTAGAAAATATTTGAAGGAGAGTTGTTAGTAATGTTCTGATGAACATTTCCTATTTAAATATTTTCCCAAATATGCATTTGCCTGAAGGATTTCACCAAAATCGTCAGGGTGCCATTGGCCTCTGTGAATGTTAATGGGTTAAGAATTACATTACTTACGTATATTTGATCATTGTCATATCTATCTTCGATTGTCTCCAGAATGTCACTCTCCTCAAATCTGTCTAGCATAGACAGGTCATTGGTTTCCATTGTTCTTTTTTCTATTGTTCGCTTGAGGTGTTATTTCTCAATATGTAGTACATCCCCATATGAGATTTCAATACCTCTTCCTCGATTGGTGCAGATCAGATCATTGAAATGAATATTTCCTTTTCTCTTTTCCCTTTTGATTAAAGAGTTCTACACATATGTGAATAAGTTAATGACCACATTTACCAGTGGTATATTTTCATGTTCTGCAGATCACAAACAGAGTACATGTACTTGACACATGAGTCTGTTTTAAGGTAGGGTTGTCGTTCTGGTATTCCATCACATGGCTCTGTTCTGTTTGACCAATGGTATCTCGGCTTGACCAGTTCCACTGTCTCATCAACCAATCGCCAGCCTTTGCCGCTTGACCGTTTGACCACTAAAACAGGTGTCTATCTATGTACGTGCAGTTCGACCTGAAACATGAGGTATAAAGTCGTCCCTACCGGGGTATCCTCAGTTTCAGACTGTTCTGATTACCTTTCTAGAATGACATGGCGTGGTTTTCTTTCTTCAATTTATCTTATTGTAATTGCCCCCATAGGGTCGTGTTTTTCTGACGTCACTTTTTATTTGGATGTTGTCAACCAATGAGAATTGACTTCCTTGATCTGTGAAGCGTGAATATGTATCTGTCCTTCCTTGATGGTTATAAAGTCACACACACACACGCATCTAGACGCAATGTTTAACCCTTATGCTGCTGGTGGCTACTTTTGTCCATTACAAAACGATTCATAAATTCTGAACAATGACTGAAACCGTGGCACGTGCGTACTCATCTGAGAGTACTCAGCGAGAGCTATCCATTGAATACCAACATAACATTTAGTAATACTGTCTATTGATTGGTCTTGGTCTTAACTATTGCAATAAAGGCTAATAAAGTATTACCACCAGGTGGCAATATTCATAGCTATCAGCGAATCACAGTCACCAAAAATTGCTATGCTCCAGGACTGATTGACTGTGCTCATATTTGGACGCGCGTGTAAAGTTGCATAGATTTTCATGAGGGCACAGCTTCACACGATAATGTTTTCTCTCTGTGCATTATAACGAATCATACGCATAGACTGTCACGTGCACGTGACAACCAGTAGCTACCAGCCTATGGAAACAAACGGACCTGAGGCAATTTTTACCGTGTCTTTAAAAAACTGCATTGTCACTAAACGAGCCGTGAATGAATGATGTGCAATAAATCAAAGGTGAATACTTTGAAGATGTTGCTAGTTTAGCTAAGCGAAATACGTTGGTTGTTCTATGCTAAGCCTTTCCTTTAAGCTATTTATAAACATATCATCATAAGTGAGATATAAATAAAACTTACTACATTTTTTAACCCTTTTGCTGCTGGTCACTAGTACGAAATGATGCATAAATTCTTAAAAATGACTGAAAACCTGCTACATGGGTACTCATCTGAGAGCAATCCAATGAATATCAACATGGCAGGGCTTAGAATCTTAGCATTCTTGTGCTTTGGACGAAAGTAGTCTCAGCATTGAAAGGGTTACTTCTCGGTAAACAGACCGTGAATGGATGATGTGCAAAAAATTAAAGACGCATACTTTGGAAGTGTTGTTAGTTTAGCTTAACAAAGTACGTTGGTTGTTTCTTTGCTAATCTTATCCTTTAAACTATTTATAAACAGATGCATTTCCGGTCATCGAGAGATATACCTAAAATTCAGAACTTTTTAAAGGGGAGCTAGGTATTAAGATTGATTTCCACTTTGATCAGAATACGATACCATCTGCGGCACATGGAGGAATTGCCGATGACTTTAGGATAGTTTTTGCTTTCCTCCGGATACTCAAGTTTTGTTAGAGCATTTGCAACTAGTTATTTGGGAGGAAACGCGCCTAAAGTGATTATATTGAAAAATCCGTTCTTCCTCAGGAACTTGGAATTTAGTTTTCCGTTAATTTTATATTGCGGCAAAGTTGCGAATAGCCATTTTTAACTGGTAGAAGGAACCGGAATACCCAGCGAAAACCCCCGCCTAGCCTTGTCACTGACAACTTTCACACATGCCCCGGTTGCGATTCCAACCCGAACAGGAGAGAGATATAGAGCTCTAGTAGTCAGTGGCAACGCTTCAGACCACACGGCCATTAGAACAGACACCTCCTTTCGTCTTCACTCTGATTACTTGAGAAGCAAGAATTACCGGTTAAGCAAAGTTAAGAATGTGTGTCTAGTTGTATTTCTAGGAAAGATAAAAACAGTACCAAGATACCCGTCGGATGGTCCCAACACCAACGCAGGTCGGAAAAAGCTGATTGCAGTATGTATCTGGCACAGGTAAGTACTGTTATTGCTGATAGCCGGCAGCAAACCATGGCGTCACTACCAATGCATCTAGTAATCACCCATATCGCGGGATATGGATGACTTCGGGTGGATATCAGGCCGGACCGCACTTTCAAACAGGGCGTAACTAATGGTACCACTAGATGAGACCAGACATTTCAAAGTACAAAGAACATACAACAAAAACCTTCCTTCCCCTGCATATCACTAGGGGAAGGGCTGCTTGAACCCATCTAAACCCTGTCATGTTGGTATTCATTGAATAGCTCTCACTGAACACTCTCATATGAGTAACCAGGTGCCAGGGTTGCAGTCATGTTTAGCTTTTTGCATTTATCGTATTGGCGGAATTAGCCACCAGCAGTATAAGGGTTAATACCCTTCTGAATTCTCGCTGTCTCTCACCACCCCCAGGGCTCGAATCCCATCATGGGCATGTGAGAAAGTTGCCAAAGACTTTGGGCTAAGCGGTTGTTTTCTCAGAGTACTCCGCTTTTAATATCAACAACTGGTTATAGTCACGATTTAACCTCGAAAACGGCAACAAGTGACGATAAATGCAATTCCATATCCTAATTCACAGCTAGCGTGGTATTCAGTTGTACTTTTTAACCCATTAGAGTTTCATGATAAATTGTCGTCTGGATCTACATCATCTTTGACAATAACTTGGCAATCGACAATCTTTTTAACAACATATTTGAAGGGGAGTTGTTGGTAGTGTTCCAATCAACATTTCTCCTTCAAATATTTTCCCAACTATGCT
This sequence comes from Maea johnstoni, assembly GCA_963942565.1. NCBI lineage: Eukaryota > Metazoa > Annelida > Polychaeta > Spionida > Magelonidae > Maea > Maea johnstoni. The sequence continues at coordinate 6,434,675 of OZ012695.1, forward strand.
ATCGGTGGAGGGATTTCATCAAATGTGTCAGGCCGCTTTTGGCTGCTGTGAGCATTAATGGATTAATGATTGGTGAGGTGAATGTTTTTTTGTCATTTTCTCATCTTCAAACTAGTCAGTTAACACACATAAGGCAAACTCGTCAGGTTACAGTGCCTTTTTTCGTCTCAGGTCAGTTAACACAGACAAGGCATACATAAAGCTATAGTTCTCGGAAACTAAAAACAAGAGGTTTTGCATAAGGAGAAATCCAAAATTAGCATGAAATTGTGGGTCCGCCCCCAATGCCTAGCGGTCTAATGTCTTGTGTACTATTACTAGTTGTCTAAGCACTGCCGAAGGTCTGTTGTTTAGGTCCCACCAAAAGCACCGGAAGAGAGTTCGCAGAGGTCTGTGGTTAGACAATGGTCACTCCGGACTTCCCTGGTACTCTGGAATCACTAGTCATTGACTATTTCCACCCAAAGCATGTGAGAAAGTTCCCAGTGACTTAGGGATAGGCGGTGGTTTAGGCCGAGTACTTCTCCAACCGTTATGAATGGCTGTAGTCACAACTTAGCAGTAATATGACAGAAAAAAGTGACGATTAACGAAATTCCAAAAGAAGCCATTGACTCGTCCTGGCACTCACAATTTAGCAGAACATGGTAGAAAAACCGACGATGAAACAAAAGAATCCTGACTGAATAGTGTGACTAGGCTTCACAAAACTCTCAAGCTTGAACGTGTCCTTGGCGCGTACACGTGTGAATTTAGATATGCCAAGATAAACACACAGGCGAAATAATATACAGTTTGTACCCGAGAGGATTTTAGGACCCACCGCTACAGACAGGTTTGGAACTCAGAATTCAGAGACCGAGTTCGCAACTTCGTGCCGTGGATGATTTACTGTGACGAAAATGGGCTGAGATGTAATCTTACCATGTACGCATGAACCGGAACGGGTTGAGTACCCACAAATATATGGCGAGAGACACATACTGTGGTAGGGTATGTCTCTAAACATAGTGCAATTACTTGAAATTCCCCTCCATTATGGAAGTAGCAATGATACTTTTGTATAGCTATACGAATACTGGTATAATGCATGGGCATTTCCTTGAATTGGGAATTAAGATAATGCTAAAGGTGTGTTTTATAATGGCAGTGTTCGCATGGACCAGGTAGTTTCGTGAACGCCTGTTTTATATAAAGACAGTTAAGAGTGCATACATTGTGGGTGTAACCATGGGCAGTAGCCAACGCCTAAAAGTGACCAAAAATGAAGAAATGCATGAATAGAACAGCTCAACCCTTATGCTCTTATGTGGGTGTAACCAACGCCTAGAAGAGACAATCACATAAAGAAATGCATGCATAAAACAACTTAAAACAATAAAAGTGTCTCTTGCTATCTAT
>OZ012695.1:6438575-6535238 GCA_963942565.1 Maea johnstoni
GTCAATTGGAGACAGACTCTTTCATTTGTGATGTGACTTAACACCAGTCATGAGAGCCATTCAGTAAATTTCCCCTTCTGCGCTAGTCGAATTCTCAGAAATCAACACTTTCAAGTCTGCTTATAAGGTGAATTAGATAAATAGAGAGGTTCTTCTTTGTCTTTTTTCTGTTTTCTAAGAAGTAATGTACACCTTAAATTGTATTTCTTTCATTTTATACATGCACATTTTTATATCTTATACATTCAAGACATAAGACATATGTGCGTTAGGATATTGAAGGCATATCAAACCACTCTTAAACTAACCCCGAATAATATGCTTATTGCAAATGAATAAGACTGACATCAGTTAAACATAGTCAACAAATAATCGGCACTTAAGTTATCACCTACTTTCTTAGAGTGCCCAGATTGTTAAGCCACTTCAAAAGATGTTAAGATGTGGTTATTTATTTATCTGTTGGTTTGTAAGGTGTTTAAATGTGTTTTTTATATATCTGTTGGCTAGTAGTTAGGTAGTTTTCGACATAGGTTTTGGAGGATTCAAGTTATCTAGAAGTTTGAGAATCAACGAACCCCCCCCCCCCCCCCCCTCACCTAACAAACTTCAGGTTTTCAAAGCTATTCTTAGTCTGCAAACGACTTGACTGTAATTCTGTATCCGATAGACTAAGGAATAAACTGAGTGATCTAGAAGTGCGTTTGAGATTCAACCACCAGTCCCCTCGAACAACCCCCCCCCCCCCCCCCCACCCTGGATCCGCCCCTGTTGTTTAAAAAACTTCTAACTGACACAATAACAACGTGGAGGCACTGGGAGCGGCCATTTAGTCTATTGATAGCTTATACCAGCAGTTTGTGCACATATATGACATACCTTACTGTTAATACCACAGTGCCATATATTACTGTGTCAGTTAGGATGTGTCTAAACAGCAATGTACTTCTTGTAAGAAGGTTGGCAGTAGTGGGAACTAGGGTTTAAGTAGAGAATATCATAGGAAATTATTTGGGCCTATTTCTATTCATGGTGGAGTTGTCCTTAGAGTAACCTAGAAAGATAGGAGGCCCCAAAAATAGATAACAACATACATGTTATACTAAGAAAATCCCTGCTTTGTCAACAATGGATTAAAACTACGGTGTACAAATGTCTTATTCGAAAGTATTTGTGGACGTGATCGCAAGAATTCTATCGATACAAATAAAAGTTCATATTACAAACTCGGGCAGTATTTTTGTAATGTACATGTACTAAATACATACATAGACACTGTCAATAAAAAAGGTTCTTTGTAGGTTGCTTGGTCAGTCTACCATCTGCTGTTAATCGTATGTCCAAAACACATATTTCTTTTTTGTCCCCCCTCCCCCAATGGGTTCGGCTAGAAGAGAGAAAATACGGTAATCCAGCCATGGGTGAATCATGATACAATATCATTAGACGCTGTACGTAGACGCATACTTGTGTTGCCTAGCACGACCAACGTGCAGCATAATGAGTGCAGCACTCGGATCATTAAGGGTTGATACCTGTTATTTTTTGTGCGCCTATAAACTGCAAAATTGATATACCGTTCGAGGTGATGAGTACCATTGCAAGCTAGTTAAAAGCCCCGTCCCAAAACACACCTCACAGCAGCATAATCATATAAAAAGGTGTATCGCTAGATTCCAGAGTGTTATCAGGGAGAGAATATCATAGCCAACCGTCCTTAGTCAACCGATATTCTATACCATTTCAATATTTACAACTTTTCACTCAAATGACATATTCTCATTTCTTTCAAAGGTAATAGGGATACCATTGTCTATGCCCAATAAGAAGTCAATTTGAGATTGTTGACCTCTAAAGACTTTTACAGGCCATAACATTGGAAATTTTAGTAAAAAATCTTCACACCAACTACACTTGGTAACCTCACGGGCTCATAGCTAGCACCTATTTATATCATCCTGACCACAAGCCATTCTCTTGAGATCGTCGAGGCGTATCTTTGTGCAACTGTCTTTTGTTTCCAGTGCTCAGAAGTGATCAGCCTGGTATGTCCACTACTATCAATGGGGTTCCCATGTCTCCATACACGAGATATCTCACTAAAATTTTCAATGTAATGGCCTGTAAAAATCTTTAGCGGTAAAAGATCAAATAATTACTTCTTATTGGGCATAGGCAATGATATCCCTAAGGTAACTGTGAACCTGTAGTGACCATCACATGCGTAAGTAATGAGAATATGTCATTTGAGTGAAATGTTGTAAATATTGAAATGAATTAGAATATAAGTTGACTATAGACGGCTGACTATGATATTCTCTCCCTGATAACACTCAGGAACCTGGAGATACACCTTGCTATATGATTATGCTGCTGTGGGGTGTGTTTTGGGATGAGGCTTTTAACTAGCTTGCAATGGTACTCATCACCTTAAACCCATGCAGCTACCCGTAACCCAGGTTCATGCAGCGAGATTTGTTGGCCACATAGTTACGTGGTAAAGGCGATGGCAGTCTGTTTGTTGGGGGGCCTTCAAAATTGTCACCTGCATGATGACATTTTTTATTTGCTGCTGCTGGAAAATTCAAAGTTAAAATATCGATTTCTCCTAACTCCAAGAAAATTCAGGAGCATTGTGATCCTGTGGTCTCAGGAAAGGGGTATGCACCACAATCAACGATATGTGTATCTTTGTATTTTGCGGTGTGGTTAGGTCCATTTTCTAAACATCTTTTTGTCTATTATAGCCTATTGACTAGACCCTCCGTGCCGTAACGTTACGGCCCTATGCTATTGTTGCTCTGACGGGCCTCACCTATACCACGGCAAACGGAACGGACAGCCTAATGCTGCTCTCCCACATACGAATTTTAAGGTGCGACAAGGTGCGAATTAAAAAGTCGTAGTTATTCGAGTGTTGTCGTGATGTATCGTGGTTGTTCGCAGCCAGTCTTAGGTTTTCGTAGGCAATGCCGCGAATTTAAAAAAAAGTTTTACATGTAAAACGTTTGGGTGCGACAACAATTCTGTCGTAGGGAAGTATTTTTTGGCGAACATTGTTGTACATTTTCGAATATGCTGTCGCAACATGTTGTACATTGTCGTATGTTGTCGTACATTGACGTACATTTTCGTACACTAATCAAATCTTCGACAAGGTACAACAACCTACGAAAGTGGTTGAACGTACATATCTAACGAATGTGGAAAACACCAATTTTACAGCCAATTCGTGGCTTTAATCGTAGATGTGAGATCGTGTATGTTCGCACATTAGAGAGCAGCATTAGGGGGCAAGTCTCCTGGTCTACCTATTGACCGGCTAATGTTATTACACGATCTCATAATGTTTTAACACATCAATACTCGGAGCAGCCAAAACAGCCTGACAATTTGGGGGGAAATCTTTCAGGCAAAAGCGTAGTAGGGATTATAATTGAAGGAGAAATAATCATCAGATCTCTACCAACAACTCTCATTCAGATAGTTTGTAAAATCATTTTCAATATCAAAGGTACTGTCAAAAGTATCATAGATGCAGACGACAATTTGTAATGGAACTTTTGAGCATTAATGTGTTAAGAAGACATAGGAAGACGCCAACAGTTCAGGCCAGCCCTGATTGTATGGAATTGAGTGTGAGAAACAGCAATGATCTGAATAATGCGAATAGTTTATTATGATTGTCTCTTGTATTTATTTGTTTAATTATATTACTTATTCATTTATATATTACCAACGGCTAATGATATTTGATACTAGTATCACATCATCATGTCTTATTATTCATCCACCTATTAATTGATTTATTCATTTGTAAATATATCTATTTTTTTTATAATACAATTATTTTTCTTTATTCTTGTATCCATTTATTTCTTCGTTCCTGAATGCATTTCTTTAACATGGGTTTGTGTGACATGTCTAACAATAACGAACTGCACTATTTCAGAAGTACCGCCTAGAATTTTCTTTCACTGTGTGCTATTTGATCCTTAAAATATGTACTTAACTTGGCCCAGCGTCTAATATTTCAAAAGACTGTTACTGGTGTGTAAACATGAACTATACTAACACATAAATGCATGCTTGATTGCCTACTGTATTCCTCTTTCTAAGCGTGCTGTTAGTTGTTTTTCCAAAAAGAAAGACTTCCTGGTTCTTTAAAAGTAAAAGGTATTATGCTTCTTTTAAATTGCTCAGTGGCAAGTAATGGACTGCACAGCAATGTCTCTGGTTGTTGGATGGTTAAGAGCCATGCAGCAGTCAGTGTACGTAATGGCTGAAACACGTTTTCCACTTAAGGTGGCTGTAAACGTTTCCCGTGGAGAGCAGACTTTCCCTCAAATAATGGCTGATTTCTCATTATTTGTACACTAAACCCCTAGCAAACTATATATTTTTAGAAAGCTGAGATTCTAAGGAATACATAGGATATGGATAGGTTGTATGTGCTCCAAATATTTTAAAGAAATTGGGGTCAAAACTTTGACTAATCAATTTTCAGTACATATGTCGCGGCTGACGCAAATCTAAGAGCAGGATCTAAGATAATAACCTGATTTTTTAAAACATTGAAAAAAACCTTTGTCTCTTCAAAACTAGACAAGGGTTTTGTAAAATATGGCCCCTAACTTTTTTTATGGCCATTTATCTTACAACATTTTAGGAAAAAAATGCTTTTTTGGTTTCTTGATTTTTGACTCACTATAAAAAATTAACCAGATAAGATATAGCAATATCCCCGTCTAGATTTGTAGAGAACATGTTTTAGAATCTATATACAAAGTTTGAAGCTAATTGATTAAGATTTGTGTCTAAATTCACGTCAGCCGTGAGAGTAAAACTATAGAAAACTAAGCTGAGAAAATGGCAGTTTTGTGTATTTCACAGTTAAAGTTACTGTGCAACTTTTTGCTACTACTTTAATGTATTTATTTTTGTCCAAGTGGAAAGATAAAGTAACCTTCCATTGTATTTCACAACTGTCAACATTTTTTCTTCTCAATTACCTCAAAAAAAAGTATAAATGAGTACATTTCTGCAACCTGCCTAACATCCCTGTCAACTGGATTCCATATATGGGCATATGACATCACCCAAGCCCCGCCTACTTAGAAGCCTGGCATCTTGTTTGCATGCTAATGTATATGTATTATAGCTCTTGAATTCTTAATAATTCAAAGAACTTTGCCATCAAAATCAATTTTCAGCTATCTAGTGTGTTATGCTGGCAGACTCTTTGACTGCAAGTATATTGATTTGGCAAATAAAAGCTTGTAATGCTCTATATGGGGTTTTTAGCTTCATTTATCTAAGACAAACATGTTGCAGGGCCAATTCTGAAGCTATCCAAACTTCCAAAGCATAGCTTTCTGACAAGGTGGCTTTTAGATTCTGGGCCTTGAAAGAAAGATAATTTCACAAACCTCTATTGCTGTATCTCCACTCCAGTGATCCAAGTTACATAATCCAGAATGAGTAATCCATACATATTTTGCAGCAGAAATGGCAACTTTCCCTGAGGTCTGACACAGAATTCCTTTGTCTAGTGAATCCCATATGAGTAGACTGTCCACATTAACTACTACACTGCTTGAAACGCTTAGAGGAAGTGATCTTCATCCGTTCCTATTACCCATAGCAAATCTTATTTTTAGACATTGGTTCCTGACTCCCATAATCCTTGAGGGGATTATGAGTGACACCACACTCATTGTTCTAGAATGGGGAGTCCTGAGGGGATTATGACACCACACATACCTGTATCTATTTCCTCAGAACTGAAGCCACAGTGCTAATCTATCAATAAACCCAATTATTCACCTGCAATTTCAATCTCCTTTGTGTCTCCAACTGAATTGACGACAATTGTTGTGTAAAATACAATCCAGGCTTCAATTAGTTAATAGCCAAATTATATTGGTGTTATTGTACTTTGGGTAACTATATCATGATTGCTGTATTATTGTTTGAGAAAAACTTGTGTTTGAAGATGAAACCAAGTTGATAAATACTATAGTATTGTTAGTTAATAATAATAATAATATAATAATATTGTCATTTGATATTGCGCCCTTTCCATATAAACATGCTCAAAGGCGCATTACATTCATTGTCAGAGGATAGATGTTGATATCCACATAGTTATTTGATAAATACATCTTTGAATAGATGTGTTTTCAATTGTCGTTTGAAGATTGCCACACTCCCAGCTGCCCGAATATTATTTGGGAGCTGGTTCCATAGTTTTGGGGCACAGGCACTAAATGATCTGTCACCGTAGGTTTTCATGTTGGTTCTCGGCTCGCAGAGTAAGTTCTTGGATGTTGATCTCAGTGTCCGTGGTGGGACATACTCTTTCAGCATTTCCCTCAGGTAAGAGGGTGCAGTTCCATGCAAACACTTGTACGCCAGGAGAAGAATCTTGAATTCAATTCTCTTCCTGACTGGTAACCAGTGAAGTTCCTTTAGTACTGGAGTGATATGGTCATACTTCTTTGTGAGTGTGATCACCCTGGCGGCATTATTTTGTACTCTCTGGAGCTTACATATTAGCTCTTCAGGTATTCCACAGAGAAGTCCATTGCAGTAGTCGAATCTTGAGGTTACCAGGGATATGACAGCACCTTTAGTTGATTCTGCAGTCAAGTATTTTCTGATCCTTCCAATGTTTCGAAGGTGATAGTTTGCAGATTTGACTGCCTTTGACACATGTGCGGCCATATTCATGCTTGGATCAAAAACAGAGCCCAGATTGCCGATAGGTATATTGAGAATCTTAACAATCTCACCATTTACGGAGATGCTAGGCACAGATATTTTGGCTCGCTGCTTAGGGGTACCTAGCACTAGGACTTCCGTTTTGTCTGCATTCAGTTTTAGCTTGTTCTGTGACATCCATGTATATATGTCAGTGAGGCAGCCCTCCAGCCTAGCAACTCCTATGTCCACAGCTTGTTGAGTGATAGGTTTTATTGCCAGATAGAGCTGTGTGTCGTCTGCATATATGTGAAGCTCTAAACCATGCTTTCTGATGAGTTTTCCAAGGGGTAGGAGGTAGATCAGGAACAACAATGGTCCTAACACTGATCCCTGTGGTACGGACCACAGAATGTCCTGTAACTCAGAGAATGACTTGTAAATCTTGATGCGGAGTGTGCGTCCTGACAGGTAAGACTTAAACCAAGCAAGTGCTTGACCCGTAATACCTAATGTATTTTCCATTCTGCTGAATAGAATATCATGGTCGATGGTGTCGAACGCCGCACTCAGATCTAACATGACCAGTATAACTACTCCATGCTGGTCAATGCTGGTTAGAATGTCATTCTGTACTTTCACTAGGGCAGTCTCAGTGCTGTGACCAGTTATCCATAGAGCATAGAGTGTCTGTTCCAGCTGAAGATATGAGACGGATTGACCCAACATCCTCCCAAAAGTCCAGGTTTTCCCATCAAATACACACATTTTTTTACTTGAAGCCCCAAAACTGGGATGTTTCCTGTTTTTCTCAGACAGCCGGAGCCACATTTTGATTAAGACTAACCCCCAATACACTATTTTTGAATTAATCAAAACATCATTATCTGTGGTGCCATTCCATTTCCTGCCTCATCTTCACTTGGCAGGTGGGAGGGGCTTATCAGGTAATTGGTCACATGACCAAAACATGGCAGCATGGCTTGAGCCTGCTTCCTGATTTATCAGCTGTCACACAAACAAATTTCACATTTCATGGAGTTTGGAGTGGGGTAGAGCTATGGGTTTTTTTTCATAAGGAGGGTAAGACCCGGTTCATTAACATAATACATATATCTCAAAACAGGCTTCCCTGAGGACGAAACGTTTACGGCCACCTTAACTCTTTGCGCTCTGCTGGCCATCAAGGTGACTTTGTACACGTACGAACACTGCTTAGGATATTATATCTTGTTATGAAGATCGTCATACTATCTTTCTATCTATCCATTATATGTATATATACATTCATACATATTCAAGTACATACGGATATAAGCACGAATGTACGTGTACAGATGTACATATATACAAACAGATAGATAGTATGAACATTTTTCAAACAAGACAACAATTCTTAAGCAGTGTGCATACTTGTCCAATATATATATATATATATATATATATATATATATATATATATATATATATATATATATGTATATATATATATATATATATATATATATATATATATATATATATATATATATATATATATATATATATATATAAATACATGCTACCTTATATCCCCCTCTCACCTACTTCGTCAAATATCAGTCATTTGTAGCCGAACCGCGACCGTTTAAAACCTCAAAGATACTTTCCAGATTTACTTGCCTATTCCTGTAACCCTTAACGAAATGCTTCATCTGGTACAAAACTATGTGGCTTACAACGACACCTACCGGTTATTGGATTCATCCAAAGCGCTACCTGAATCCCAGTACAACCATTTACACCAAGTGGCGACACCAAACGACATGGATTGAAACTAAATATACATCTGTACCATCATCATACTGCCTCAAAATTGAAAAGAAAATGTGTAAGTCATATAAAAGCTATCAGCATGAGTGTTTACTATGGAGTTGAGCATAGAATGAAATTGATCCATTTATACCAATAACACTCTAATGATCCCCGACCATTTGCTGATATTTGTGGCTAAAGCTTTTAGGAAACAATCTTTAAGGAGATACTAGTATGTATTTGAACCCACCCCGAGTTGCTTTTACCAGTATCATGGCTGGCAGTTGGCATATGCTTAAGGCTGTGATGCTGGTGACACACTCAAAATAAGACAACTCCTAGTTTAGCACTCCTGTCCCCTCTCTAACAATAGTTATCTAATCCCTGAGGTCTTGGTTTTTCAAATAGAAGTTTTCTTTAACTTATAATTACAGTTTCTATTTTACAGTGTTTTACCTCAAATGAGGTTTTCTTGATCAATAAAGGTAAATTTGATTTGTAAATACCATACATGTCTGCTAAATATACTGGGCTAGGGCAACTGGAAGGCAAATTTGGAGTTCCTGCAAGATAATACCTTATAGCATGCGATTTGGGTGAAAATTTTACTTATGAAAGTAGGTCAACATCGAAACCATTGTGACCTACTTTCTTAGGTAAAAATTTCCATCTAAGTCGGGTGCTGTAAGGCACTATCTTGCAGGAACTCCAAATTTGCCTTCCAGTTGCTCTAGCCTAGTATATATAGCAGACATGTATGGTATTTATAAATCACATGTACCTTTATTGATCAAGAAAACCTCATTTGAGGTAAAACACTGTAAAATAGAAACTGTAATTATATCGAGGTCAGGTCAAGCAGATGAGTTAAAGAAAACTTCTATTTGAAACATCAAGACCTCAGGGATTACATAACTATTGTTAGAGAGGGGACAGGAGTGCTAAACTAGGAGTTGTCATATTTTGAGTGTGTCACCAGCATCACAACCTTAACACATCTATACAGTTTGGCCTTGTTTTAGCCAGCTAGGCATCTGGGCATCAATTGGACACCCAATCCTTCTCACTCCGAGCATCATTATTTCTGTGGGTAATTTCATAAAATGTCATTTTCAAACACATATATTTGTTATAATATAATCAGATAATCTCTCCCATTGTATAAGCCTATAAGGATATTATGCCTCATATCAATAAGTACCCTCCAATGTCACCCTCAGGTCACCCTTTATTTTTTTTATTTATTTATTTTTTTTTTTGGGGGGGGGGGCAATTTCTTGAAATGTCATTTTCAAACTTAAAATTATAATAGTTTAAACGTTAATCATATTACCTCATGAAAATTATAATAGTTTAAAAGGTAATCATATCTCTAAGATGTATATAGAGAGAATCAGAGAAGGTATAGGGTAATTTGTTGTATTACCTAGGGACAGTTTTTTCGGGTACTGACCATTGCTTGTTTAAAGGATTTTCTCTCAGTACTGTGTCTTATTATTAGTTGTGTGAGCCCTTATGGTTCCTTCTATAGTTGCTTTCTTGTAGAAGTCCAGACTTAATCTGGCAGTGTAACTGGCTGGTCTAAGTTCCTATGAGTCCACCTTAAGTCGGCTCTGTGAGTGTAACACTGTGTGACCACCTTAAGCAACCTACAGTTGACCTATCCGTAATTGTAAATGTCAGTTCTGGTTGCTAATCTACCAGTGCTACCAGTTATCGGTACCACCTTAACCCTGCTCCTGGGGGGGAGTACAGCTGCGGGCACACCTTAAGTGTACGTGTTAATCCCTTAGCCTCACGTTTATAGAGGTATGGATTTATCTTTTGTATTATGCTACTTTTTCTTTTTTCTCTACTTGTTCTTTTGTCGATTATTATGATTTTCCATGTATTGTGTTTTTTGCACTGATGCGCGGTCAATAAATATACATACATATTACCTCATGACATTGTAGAAGGATATTATCCCTTATTTCGTGTACATATTCAAGGATATAATCTGAGTTTATTGTGGCCTACCTTGAAAAATAGGACATCCAAATATTTTACAATTGGCAATTCTAGGTACCCAGTTTTTAGATTCTGGCTAAGACCCTGACAAGGTGGGTGGTGCATACAAGATGGATTTGAGTACACACCTGTTCAGAATAAATAAAACAAGAAAATAATGTAATACATTTCAATTTATTCAAAAAAAATATTTTTTTTTCTATTTCTTAAATATTCTTTTTGTACCTTGTCGTACAGAATGTGTTGTAAAAGTATGAAGTAAAGATACTAAATGAAGTGTTGTAGCGTCACCAGCATTAGCCACCAGCAGCATAAGGTTTAATGTCTCTGCTAATAGTAATTTCACAGCGTTTAACAAAAATCTTCCCTAAATGCTGATAACTTACATTCTTCATAAATGATAGTGGGGGACAATACATTTCTCTAATGTAGTAGTACAAAACCTCTTCCTTATATACAAACCTGAGTTAAACAAAATCTTCCCTAAATGCTGATAACTTACATTCTTCATAAATGATAGTGGGGGACAATACATTTCTCTAATGTAGTAGTACAAAACCTCTTCCTTATATACAAACCTGAGTTAAACAAAATCTTACCTAAATGCTGATAACTTACATTGGTCATAAATGACAGTGTAAGACAGTACATTTCTCTAATAAATAAATGACAATGTAAGAAACTACATTTCTCTAATTTCTCTTCCTTATTAGTCCCTGCATGATGGACATCTATATCTTGTAGCTGTTTTGAGATACTGGCCCCCAAAGGTACCGGGTAATGTCCCTTTTGATGCCAAATTGGACAATTCACAGATTTCAGGGCCTGGTATTTCCTGAACTAACAGTCATTTATCAGTTAAATACACAGGTCTGAACAAGTATGATCCATAGATGCTGTAAACAGAAAATATAATTTCAAGATTGACCCTTTGGTGAAATAAGATCATTTGAAAATGGCCCCTCAACTGGCACCAATTTGCTAAAATATTGACCCTGGCCCATGGACTATACATACAAACTTGCTAGAACTAAATCCCCTACTAGCTAAAACTATCTGTAATACCACTGTAATCCAACCTGTTAAATGACTTGATGTTTGCCTTGCAGAGGTGTCCAGATGTCACATTATTGCACAAGCATGCTACAGCTAGAGGCTACAAAACGTGTGGCAGGCCAAATCCATCAAGCACTGCTTAACTAGACAAATTATCAAACTGCATGGCAAGTGGAGCCTTTCATTTGTTCTCAAATGTATAAGTTTATGCAGATTGCCTTAAACATGGGAAATCCCATCTTTTTAATGAAGCTATATTTTGCTCTATTGTGGTCTACGTTATTGGTACAGGTGAACTTGGATATGACGGACCACTGTACGACGGATTTTTGCATATGACGGACGATATGCTTGGTCCGAGTCAGATGCATATCAAGTATTCGTCATATTTATATGATGGATTTTGCATATGACGGACCAATTTTCCTGGTCCCATTGAGTCCGTCATATCCAAGTTCAACTGTATAAGGCTAACATGACAGTGCCAACTACTGAAAAGATTATGAGCCATTTGTCGCACTGTAGATGCTGTGCTCCACGACTGATAGTCCATGCTCAAGACTTTAATTCTAGAACACCGCTGCCTTGCAAACAGACCACACAACTGACGTGGTTGTACAATTCTACATTTCATCCTATACCCTTCCCTCTATTCACAAAATACTGAAGTAACTTTATCTCATATAGATAGTTCATAGTAATCATTCTGTTTTATCAGTGAGTGTGTGCTTTGGGTCTGCAGCATGTATAAACCAAACTTCATTTATTAAGTGACTTTATCTTGTATAGATATTTCATAGTGATCATTCTGTTTTATCAGTGAGTGTGTGCTTTGGGTCTGCAGCATGTATAAACCACACTTCATTTATTAAGTAACTTTATCTTGTATAGATATTTCATAGTGACTATTCTGTTTTATCAGTGAGTGTGTGCGTTAGGTCTGCGGCATGTATGAACCGCACTTCATTTATTGAAGTGTAGATACTTTATTTTACAAGTATAGATAGTTCATAGCAATCATTCTGTTTTGTCTGTGTGTGTCTGCGTGGAGTCTGCTGCGTTTATAAATCACACTTCATTTCCCTGACCATTACTTCCTTCCACAAAACACTGAGTATTGATAGTTCTTAGCGGTCATTCTGTTTTATCAATGGGTGTGTGCGTGGAGTCTGCTGCATGTATAAACCACACTTCATTTCCCTGACCATTACTTCCTTCCTCAAAACACTGAGTATAGATAGTTCATAGCAATCATTCCGTTTTATCAGTGGGTGTCTGCGTGGAGTCCGCTGCGTTTATAAACCACACCTCATTTCTCCTGTTGAACATCTTGAAGGGGCTGTCGTAGCCGGCCGTGTAGTGATAGTCTGTGTGGAATTTCTCCTTGCCTTCGATGGCCTGTGCGAGATTTTGAGCCTCAGATAGCCACGTCTCTTCTTTGGCAAAGCCTCCAAATTGCCTGAAATAAACCAAGTGGTACATCTGACCAATGCTGCATACCATTAACCCTTCCAATGCTGAGGCTCCTTTCTTCCAAAGCACAAGGAAGCAAAGAATCTTTAAACCATCCCCATAGTCATAACTATCTAATCATGGAAAAGCAGCATTTCGGTCAAGCTGATCAGGCCCGGAAGTTGCACGAGTTGACTATAATCTATCACTACAATTAAAATTGAGAGGTACATTCATTGAATTCGTAACAGGGTCTTTGGAATATCAATATGGTTGACAGTAACCTTGAAAAAACATTGAGGGTAATTGCGGAAATGAAATGGGTAAGAAAATTATACAGAAATAACATCAAACCTTAAGTTCAAAAAATTCCGGAAACTTTTATTGTCTCTATGTCAAGGTTAAACGAGGTAATTGATATCATATTTGGCAGGCCACTTGAAAGCCTGGCGGGAATATCTTATCTTGGGTACAACTTGCCCCGCCTGACCACCTAGGTTGGCCAGGTGGCAGTACTGTCTCCTGAAAACCTCCTTTTTGAACAGGAAAACTTTTCTATGAAGAATTTTCAATTTTGACTTTTGGAGGGTAACAACCAAATATTTTCCTAACAATAAACCATCTGCTAGGACATAGACGAAATGTAAAAGGCCATTTTTAATGCAATAGGCTATTAAATATAGTTAGTAGAATTTTAAGTAGATAAGAAGTTATATAAATATGAACCGCCAGAAATTTTGGAATTGCTGTTTGGGCAGACATTTTTGAAATCCTGGCTAAGGCCCTGGCTAGGTTGGCCGGGTACTGTTAAGCCTACCTGGTATATACCGTCATGGCGGGCAGAGTGGAGTGAAAGACCTCAGGGTTCGACGGCGCAGGAGGATCAACGTTCTCAGCGGGGACGAAGAAGGAGATTGTGAAGGAACTCTCGCAGTTGGGTCCAGCCCCGGGGTCGATTTTAGTGATCACTGGTGCAGTCATCTCTATCTTCATCTCTGGAAAATAAACACATCGTTAGAAGAAATTAAGCACAGATTAATTCAACCCTTCCATTTCCAAAGCTGAGGCTACTTTTGTCCAAAGAACAAGATTTTTGAAAACCATCTTCAAGTGGTTATGTTGGTACTCATTAGATAGCTCTCAGATGAGTACCCACATGCCAGGGTTTCGGTAATGTTTCAGTTTTTTTGCACCATTTTGTAAAGGAAAAATTAGCCATTAGCAGTATAAGGGTTAAGAATTTCTCAGGAAAATGTTGTGTGATTCTGTAATACTTTTGAGACAAACTTTGGAATCAAAAATTACTTATCAAATTATCTATTGTTGGTAATGTACTGAATGACATTTCTCCTTCAAATATTATAACCTTGCTGTTGCCTACAAGATTTCCTCAAAATTGACATGTTGCTTTTGACCCCTGAGCATTTATGGGTTAAGAGGACTTATTCACAATACACAAGGATATATTATTCACATGGAAAGAGAATATTAATCACAATTGTAAAAGCATCTTATCATCAATGTGAATGCCTCCATCAACTACAAATGGCTAGACAAGACTTAGCCCCTTTGCGGCGGAAAAAGTTCCTTATGATGCAAATCAAAATGCAGCATCAACTAGTGACCACTACTGTCTAGTCATAAATTAGCCATATGCAACCAAAACCTCACAAGTGGTGATTATTTTACTGAATTGCCAAATTCAAATCCATTAACTACCAGTGAGTCACAATTCACTCAAATGGTTGAAAATGAAGAAAAACAAAAATCAAAATTAATTTCTCAAAGTGCCAAAATGCCAAATTCAAAACCATCATTTTCTAGTAGCGATTTAGCCTCGAATGGCAGAAAATATATGAAAAACAAATTCAAAATAAATTTCCAAAATTCTGCATTCTATCACCATTCTCTCTCTCTCTCTCTCTCACCTTTTTCATTCTTTCCCTGTATGTAGTTGAAGAGTCTCCAGAAGCCCTCCCTCTGTGCGTCTCTCGCCTGCATGGACTTGATGGTGGTGCTGACCCACCTGGACTCCGGGTACTCTCTCACCTCATAGTCCTGAAAAATAAATGTACAATATCAACCTACTATAAATTAATTAGCAATTAGCAAGAAAGGGAAAGCCAGGCTTCCCTGTTACTGCTATCTCTTAAGCACTGGTGCTTCAGGCTGGTGCTTAGAAGATGAAAAAAACCCAGAGTGCATCTTGGAATACATGGACGCCCCCATATGGCTGCCTCAGGCCTGTCACTTGGTCACTTCTGTAAGCTTTAACTGAGTAGTGCTGAAGAGGACAGGTTCGGGGGAAGTCTTATAATTTGAAAGGTGACATGTATAAGCTCATTTTGAACCTAAATCATTCTGATGGTGCATTTGCCATTTAAGGGATCATATTTTGTGAATTACCTGACTTCAAAATCTCACCATCCCTCTTTCTAATATCCATAGGATATTTCACTAAGCATTGTCTTAGCTAGCAGGATGTCTGGGTGCATTTTGGACACCTAACCCTCAAAAACCACCTCTTATGTCACCCAAAACCTTTTGCAAGTAAACTCGTGAAATGTCACTTTTAATAATATAATTTATTTTTATTTTCAAATTCCATGACATTGTTTATGAATATCAAGCCTTATTGCAATGAGTAAATACATGTTTGTGGTTGTAATCTAATTACATTGTTGCGTCCCTAGAAAAATAGGAGATATTACAATTGGCAATTTAGCCTTAGGGCACCCAGTTTCTAAATCCTGGCTAAGACCCTGCCACTAAGTGATGAGTCGTTGTCAAACCATGCATTCCAGGACAAAATTATTTAGAGTAATTAAATTACCTCATGAGTAGCCTTCACTTCGTAGCTAGGTGTCTCGATGCCCTTGGATGTGAATGCCGATTTCACTGCACCACCAACATTCTTGATGAACTCCATTCTTTCAGCTGATATCTCCTAGAAATCCTAAAGGAATAAGCAGAAAAATATTTTCAAAATATGCTTAAAGATAGCAATATATGAATTAAGAGAACATGGATACATCACCACAGACAAACTACCATTTGGCCTATAGTGAATCCCTGGACACACCTTATATACCCTTACGAAAAAATCTAGTGTTGTCAGTGTGTTGTCAGTGTGTAGTCATTGTGTTGTCAGTGTATTGTCAGTGTGTTGTCAGATCTGACAATAGACTGGCAATATAAAACCAGTGTATTGCCAGTGGTTACCAGTTATTGTCAGTGTGTAATTTTCATTATCTTTAGAGCTCCGGGACTTAGCATTTTAAATTCTCAGACTTCTTTCTGTACATATTTTTCTTGACTGAGAGTTTAAAATCATCAGAGTGACTTTGAAATTCACTGAGTTTTATCTGGAATCCAATTTTAATCAATCAATAAATGGATTTATCGCTGTTCTCCATCAAGTTAATGATATAGAACAGTTATGCTCACTCATTTTAATATGAGTTCCATCAGTTTAAACTGACAACAGACTGACAATAGACTGGCAACACAGTTTCAACTGACAATACACTGACAACAGACTGGATTTGGCCAAATCCAGTGTGTTGTCAGTGTATTGTCAGTTGTTGCCAGTGTATTGTCAGATCATCTGACAATACACTGACAAAACACTGACAATAATAAGCAACATGAGCGGTAATAGGGGATTTTCCACTCAACAAGTACGGCTCTTTAGAACCAGTCAGAATCCTCGCAGAATCAGATGTCTCCAAAACTTCAACTTGGAACCAGCTGGGTGGTCACAATAATTACAGACACTGGGCAGAAAATTCCAGTTTTAATAAGTTGGTCCTATAGACAAAGCTGTGTGAACTGTTGAGTCTGTCAGTCTATCGCAGTGTTCAAAATCTGTCACAAGAATGGTAAGGCCCCAGTTCTTAAATTTGCTTCCTTACATAATAGTCTGGCGGCCAAATCCAAAAATGTGACTTTTGATGGCAAAATTTGTTACAAGCTGCCATCCATGCTAAATCATATCTTCAGAGGATGGGCTATATGGTATGGGTGGATGGCGGGATTTCTTTTTTCGTTTAAGATGTTTTTGGGGCAAAAAATGCAAAAAATGAACTAAAATGAGTGATTTTTGTAATTTACGTCAAAAAAATATTTATTGTCGACCTAAGCTCATGAAAGTTTGTACATATATGCTTGAGGACATATTCTTTGAGATGGTAGAATTAGATTTAACAAAATATTAAGCGTTAACCTAAAAACTGATATAATATGGCAAAAATGGCTTAAAACAGTCTTTTTTCAAGATTTACGTTAAAGAAAAACGTCCATAAAATTCCATTGGAAAAAGCTAGGATTATGATACTTGGCCAAAAATATCCCTGATGTGTCCCAATAAGAATATGATATTGGTATACTGTGTATGTGACCTAATGATCCTGTACTGGTGTTGTTGAATTTGAGATATATACAATTAATGAACATTGGCGCCATACCATATATTACACTTATTACAATAATATGTCATAATACATGACCCTCATTGATAGAGAACTTGTAATATAAGGTTAGCCGCAATGTTTCATATATTTTATGGGTGGATGGCAGGATTTATTTTGCTGTTTAAGGTGTTTTTGGGGCAAAAATTAGATAAATTGAGTGAAAAAAGTAATTTATATCAAAGAAATACTTTTTGTCCACCTAGGCTCATGAAAATGTGTACATATATACTAGAGAACATGTTATTTAAGGTACCTGGGTTAGGTTCAACAAAAACATATGTGTTATGCTAAAAATGGCTAAAATCTGGCCGAAAAATGGATAAAAACGGTCATTTTTTTAAGATTTTTGTCTACAGAAAAACATTAATTTAATCATCATGCAAAGAGCTAGGAATGTGAAACTAGGTCCAAAATATTCCTAAAGGGTTCCAAAAAAGATGCTTTCTAGCGTGTGTGCTTATTTCACCAAATAATCACAGAAGTTTGTTCAACTCGGAAGATGCAAAAATCAGCACGTGTAGCATATGTTAAACATACTGTTTGCTATTGATACTGAATGATAATATTATTTATTTGGACATTGTTCTAATGGAGTATCAAGCCTAGTCTGATAAATTTGGTGATGGCAGGAGTAGTGTCTAAGTATAATGGCAGCACCAAGATGTTTGATTTTGTTAGCTTCAAGACAGAGGGCCTGAGAGGGGGCTACTGCAGATGTTGTGGAAGTTCATAATATCTTGGGCTTGCTCTTGAACCTAAAGGGGAGGCTCTGTTTTAAATGACCTCAGAGATCTGATGGACCTTCACTCCCAAAGATCTAGCTAACTCCAAGTACCACCTCAGTGACAGGGCAATGAACCTGGTTGTATGGTGAGAATTCTTTATAGGGCAAATGCACCATCATGATGATTTAGGTTCAGGGAAGGAAGGAAGGAATTGGGTTTTACATCGCTTTCAACAGCTTAGGTCATACTGTAAATCACTTAAATATGGCGTGAACATTATATAGCGCAATTACGGTACTGCCCTGGACAGCGTGATCTAAGTATAGCGGTGGAAGAGCCCCAATGTATCTTTACCCACTGTAGATTCTGCAATTTTAAAAAGACAGGGATTTTACAATAACGCATATTGGCAGGGCGCTATTATCGCTATCTTATTGTTCCCGCTATACTTAAGTGATGTACAGTATTGCGACGAGATAGAAACCCGGAACCGGAAAGAAATTCCCTAATCTTCACGAATAGTTCCAAGGGGTCTTTCAGTTGCAGAAGGACCATAAACAGTCCCCCACAACGCCGCACATTTATATAGCGACCAGGCCAACCCTCTTGAGGATCAAGCGGAGACTCGAACCTGCGAACTCACGCTTGGGAGAAAGGCATCGTAACCACTAGGCCACGGCGGATCCCCGATTTAGGTTCAAAATGTGCCTATATGTGTCACCTTTCAAATAAGACCACCAACAAGTCTGTCCTCCTCAGCACTCCTCAGATATGGCTAATAAAAGTGAGTGTGCCTTCTGATTGGTCGAGAGATATCATTGGCAGGAAGTGACTGCAGGGGTTCCTTCATTCTCCTACCCAGAGATCCCATTACGCATAGTATCTCTGCCACTACGTCGGGACTATTTCGCGGAATATTTTGAAAAGTGACGTCATTAGATATATCCCATTGGTCACAACGTGTGATTCACGCGACGCGCGTGGTCAAAATTACAATCAACAATGACGTCATCCTCGCAGAGGCCTGTTTGTTGCGAGAGCGCTGGTCGGCCGACTGGCCGATTGGTCAATGCAGGACTTTTCACCGCATTTTCTCATGAGCTATCGCAAATAGTACTGAGGCATTACACCCGAAATGTCATAAATATCATAGTTTGCGCAATTACAAATAACTGAATGGCGAATAATGCATGAAAGCTTCATATTTGGTATAGTTTTGAAATCGTACCATGAAACAGAACGAAACTTCCAAAGCATGTAGGGACTACTAGAGTGATCGTGCCGTCGGGAGCAGAGATACTAGTCGTGTAGCAATCCAACCGGAAGACGGTATCGTCGCCCTGGCAGAGTGGGGTTCCTTATCTTCCTTTACTACACAGATTTTGACAAGGCAAATTCATGTTTGGATTATCAGCTGATGAAGAAAAAGTCATTTGCAGGGCTTTTTGCAGGGCTTTATACTCAGGCCTTGTTTTTACTCACTTTCATAAGCCATATCTGAGGAGTGCTGAGGAGGACAGACTTGCGGTTGGTCTTATTTGAAAGGTGACATGTATAGGAACATTTTGAACCTAAATCATCATGATGGCTGGATAGAAACACCGAGTTAGGTGTGAAAGAAGCCAATTGATTCTTATCTAATAGGAGGAATGGGAGGAAGCGAACTCCTCCATTCTCCCACCATAGATGACCAATGTCCAATTTGCTAAATACTTATAAAAAAACTATGTACTAATTCTTTTTCATCATACATTTGTGATCTTATTGACTGTTGGATATTTTTATTGGAGCATATCAAACTTGTCTATAAGGTGCATAAAGATTCCCTGGAAATTTGTTTCTGAAATCATTTAACCTGTAACATATCATTTAGATGACTGGCTTTGTATAGAACAGTCTCAGAAGAGTCTTCCATATGACTATATTCAATCTTTGAGTGATGTAACAGAAGTTTGTTCTCTGAGAAATGTTTTATGTATTGAATCCTTCCCCTTCTCTACTTATGACAAAAGTT
Source organism: Maea johnstoni (assembly GCA_963942565.1). Lineage (NCBI taxonomy): Eukaryota > Metazoa > Annelida > Polychaeta > Spionida > Magelonidae > Maea > Maea johnstoni. Next base: position 6,458,801 of record OZ012695.1, read on the forward strand.
TCCTGTCTGCAACAGTGTATAAGTTCCTTCTGAAACACTGAATAAATTCCTCCAAAATTTCATGAAGGTGATCAAATTTTGAAATATATGCATGAGAAGAGACTTCGGGACATGGGCTACATTGACCATATGCTAAACTTCATTTTTCTGTGAAGGTATCTAAAATATCTGTTGAAGAGCTTTCCTGTCCACCACAGATATAAATTCTTTAAAATCTACTATAGTCTGGAACAAATAGGGTTCAGATGTGATATTTCTATTAGATAAAACAGCCAAATGAGGGAGCACGTTTTCCTGAATTTGAGAAAAAATATTGAATTTAATATTCTAAAATTTTGTCCCCAACAATTTGAATAGCTTAATATGGCCCATTACAACCATGAACATGCATGTACTTATTGAAATAAATGCCGTAAAAAGTCACTGAATTCACACTGGAGTAAAAACAATTCAATTATATGTTTGAAAATGGAATTTTGAAGGGTTACACAATTTTTTTAATTGTCCTGTTGGGTGATTTTTGAGGGATTGGGTGTCCAACTCTGGGTGAGATGCACTGCATGTCAGCTTTATTATACTCTACTTTAAAACTGTGTGAATGTTTTAAAAAGGTAGTTTGGTGGTATGACACATTTGAATAATTGTACCTTACTCAAAATCACCTATGCGTTAGAACTTCAGATACTCTTTTTTCAAACTATTGTGCACAGTGTCTAATTCTAAATATGGAAACTATCAGTTATTACGTATAGATAAGATAAGAAACTAGTCCATTTAAAGAATATTCAAGACATCTATAGGCTTGAACCAGTCAATTGAGCAAATATGTGATTCCGTAACTGTTATGGAGTCACCAACTTTAACCCCCACAAAACACTGTTTGAAAATCCATTTTTCAAAAGTGTACCCCTTATAGTTAAATTAATGTTAAAATGCTATTTTCTATGAAGTTTCGTGGTTAGGACCCAATCTGAACATTTTCAAAAGTAAAAAAAAATGTTACGGAATCATAGATCACCATATTTTAAAATTCATGAAAAACACCCCAAAACATAATATTCAATCCTGTATCTATTATCACAGACTTCACAGGTCTAATTGTATCATCAAAAACAATATTGAAGTTCAAAATACGGTTTTACAAGAAAATATGGTGGTTTTAATATTTTGTGAAATGTTACTGTCAGAAAGCCATTGAACAAACAAGCAAACACCCTGCAGTAAAATGTTTATAACTTTTTCATAAACGGGGTAACAGTAAATCTGACCTAAGATCCAAATACGTAAGACTTCTAGCATTCTAAATATGTAAGATACATATTGCTACTATATAGTTTATTTTTTGTCTTAGATGCTGAAATCAACTTGACCGAGCCTATATGCTATACATCCTGACTTTTGCAACTTCCAAGTTGAACAAACTTCTGCATAATAATTTGGTGAAATATAGACACATCCTATAAAGTACCTTTTTTGAAACCCTTCAGGAGTATTTTGGACCTAGTTTCATGTCCCTAGCTCTTTGCATGATGATTAGATTAACATTTTTCTGTATACAAAAATATTGAAAAATGACTCTTTTTAGCCATTTTTTGGCCAGATTCTATCCATTTAAGGAAAACGCTTCAGTTTTTATTAAAGCTAACGCAAGTATATTAAAGAACATTTTCCCTAGCATATATGTACAAATTGTCATGAGCCTAGGTGGACAACAAGTATTTTTTTGACATAAATTACTTTTTTCACTCAATTTATCTAATTTTTGCCCCCAAAACACCTTAAACAGCAAAATAAATCCTGCCATCCACCCATACAATATATGAAACATTGCTGCTAACCTTATATTACAAGTTCTCTATCAATGAGGGTCATGTATTATGACATACTATTGTAATAAGTGTAATATACGGTATGGCGCCAATGTTCATTAATTGCATATATCTCAAATTCAACAACCCCAGTACAGGATCATTAGGTCACATACACAGTATACCAATATCATATTCTTAGTGAGAAACATCAGGGATATTTTTGGTCAAGTTTCATAATCCTAGCTTATTCCAATGGAATTTTATGGACGTTTTTCTTAAACGTAAATCTTGAAAAAATACTGTTTTCAGCCATTTTTCGCCATATTATATCAGTTTTTAGGTTAACGCTTAATATTTTGTTAAATCTAATTCCACCATCTCAAAGAGTATGTCCTCAAGCATATATGTACAAACTTTCATGAGATTAGGTCGACAATAAATATTTCTTTGACGTAAATTACAAAAATCACTCATTTTAGTTCATTTTTTGCATTTTTTGCCCCAAAAACACTTTAAACGAAAAAAGAAATCCCGCCATCCACCCATACCATATAGCCCATCCTCTGAAGATATGATTAAGCATGGATGGCAGCTTGTAACAAATTTTGCCATCAAAACCATTTTCTAGAGGCTTTTTTGGATTTGGCCGCCAGACTATATAAGTATTTGACACCCTACATATTATACATACTCTACATATTCTTATCATGCTGACAGTGCAAATTATATAGTAGATATTTATTTGATCTATAAGGGTAAACTTACTCACCTCTTTTTGCCAATGTTGGTCATGATCAATTTTTCCCGCTCAAATTGTCTGTTCTATTCAAAACTCGGTACTCTGTATCACAATTGTTTCACATAACAGTGAGGATGGAGGACAAAATTCATATTGTATATAATTTTCCATGATAATTATCAATGACTATTTTAAACCTATTTTGCTAGTTTTCTGAAGAAAAGAGTCAATTTAAAAGGAAAGAAAGATCCGTTCCAGAGTGAGAAGTGAGAGAGAGAACCATAAGTGCCATGATTCATGGTTTTCAATCTTTCAGTTTATTGCCAGTCTGTTGTCAGTGTATTGTCAGTGTATTGTCAGATGATGATAATAAACGAGGACTCATTTTTCGGGTGGAAAATGAAAAATATTCTTGCCAGTGTATTGTCAGTTATGCCGACTCGCGGAAAAACAATGTCAGTGTGTTGCCAGTGTATTGTCAGATGCTGACAATAGACTGACAATATTGCCAGCTTATCGTCAGAAAGGGAGATTTTCTCGTCAGCCTGTTGTCAGTCTATTGTCAGTGTGTTGTCAGATGTGAGGTTGTGTTGTCAGTGTGTTGTCAGTCTATTGTCAGTTTGTTGTCAGTGTGTTGTCAGAAACCTTTTTGGTAAGACTCACCGAATCTAGTCTCAGTGTGACGTCACTTAGAGTCAAAGACCTTGCAATGATCTGGGCTCTTCTATTTCTTTACATTATGGAGGTGGTTCATGCACATGCAGAAGGTGGTCTTATTTGAAAGATGACATACATGTAAGCTCATTATGAATTACATATCATTCTGGCGTTGGACTTGCACTTCAATGATCAATATTTGCTGCCTCTCATTGTCCGAGTGTAAACATGCATTAATATATATAGTCATCTACAAAGACTATACCACAAAGCCCTAGCTTCCTTTAAACCCATACCCCTATCAAACATATATAACCACAAGTCCTGCTCCATGCTCCTTACACAACCATATGCCCCATTGCCCCTTACTTGAACCTTGACATATAAACCAAATACACCCCAATAACTGATGAAAGGTCTGGAGCTTGTTATCTATAAACCAATATGATACTGCATGATCACTTTCACTGAAATCAGCTGCTTATAAAATCAAATACATGATACAGTATGTGGAGAGAGAGAGAGAGAGAGAGAGAGAGAGAGAGAGAGAGAGAGAGAGAGAGATGAGAGAGAATGTTGATCACCAGATATGCAACCAGCAGATCTCGTTCAACATTATATCATGTTGCCATAGCAATACCTAGCCATTGTTTTCCCACAGAGTGCATACCAAAGTGTATTCGGTTTACTACCCTCGTTCGTTGCCCTCGTTCGTTGCCCTCGCGCGGTGTCATGGCAACCATATGTAAACAACTTTTAAATAAGGCCTTTTTTCATAAATCAAATGTACCTTTTCCAAAAAGTGATCATAAAAAATATGGCACATTGCCATAGTAATGTGTAGACATTGTTTTTTTGCCACACAGTGCAACTAGGGCTGGAACAAAGTGTTTTTAGTGTCATTTGTTCACCTCACGCGTTGTAATGGCAACCATATGTAAACAACTTTTGAAAGAACCCTGGTTTCCACAGGTTAAAGGCACTTTTCCCATAAATTAAACAGCAAAATATATTTTTTCATGATATAATAGCCATTAAGACCTCGCCAGGCAGCTGTGTTGGAAAACCCAAGGCCGAGGGGATCTGATCCATCTAAGCTCGATCTTAATCCCTATAGCCTTAATTGGCACGACTCCTAGCCCAGGTGTTGATGAGAACCACTCAAGAGGTGCATTCTGCGCATGTGTGTGCAGCACTTGTAAGCTGGTAAGAGAATCCTCATTCATCAGTTGCCTAGTGACATCACACTGAGGCGAGATTAGGTGTGTCAAGGGCTTCACAATGGGCCCTATAATTATTGAGTGGTCAATGGTGACAACTCCATGTTCCCTTCATTTAGAGAGAGAGAGAGAGAGAGAGAGAGAGAGAGAGAGAGAGAGAGAGAGAGAGAGAGAGAGAGAGAGAGAGAGAGAGAGAGAGAGAGAGAACCTTCACCTTCAGTTCTGTTAGCAGCATTGTGTCTACTACTACTACTACTAGTGGCGCCCCCTATTCAAAAATTTACATCTTAGTCCTGACTCTTCAGTCTCTTGGGGTGTTTATAGTCTTTAAAACCAGTACTCACCTGAATGCGCCCGGCCTGCAAACAGCAAAAAAGTACGAATTTAAAACAGAGAACCACTGTGCATGGCTGACAAAACCCTTCTAATTTATGAGGAGTTTCTAATACGGGCTGTTACCAAAGCAGCAAAATATAGCTAGTTGTGTAAGCATCGATGAAATGCACTATAACTAGGCCGATTGTATTTGAGCGCTGTTGTTATTGTGCTCCGACCCAATAGAGCACCGCAGCACGTGAAGCGACATGTGCAGCATTGGACGAGTTGATTATAGCTCTATAGAGGGGGAACAGGTTTGAGTACCACTTTCGCCACATCTCAATTACCATGAATACAATGGGTATTTCTATACAACTTCTCCTAATGTGGATGTATTTGCATAAAATGTATTTATAGATACAATTGTCTTAAGTGTGGGCCAATCACATGGGGACATTTTGAGAAGCTGTAAGCTAAAACCCCTCTAAATAGAATAACCCAACATCAGGGACTACCGGCTTCAGCTAACGTTCAGGAGCAGAAACCATTTGCAGTGCAGTAGACAACTTCTCCGTCTGAACATTCAACATAAAAAGCGTTTCTGTCACAATAGCACCACAGCTATTAACAGGTATGTACTGAGATAAAAGTGCTGGTTATCTTTGGGGATAGAACATTTTGTTCACTTCGGCGTGTTTTCTGAAAAAGACCTAAATGTTCCAATGTAATGGTACAGAATGTCGCGGTAATTGTTCGGTGCAGTTAGGTCAGGTGCTCACACCTGCATCACATGATGGCTATTTCAGGACCTGTCAATCATTGTCATGAAAGGAACTCTTAGTGCCAAAGTGGTTTTACCTCTTATTTGGGGAGGGTGCATGCTGCATTGTGAAATCATTACACACATAATGTTACCAGTTATTGACCTTCACAATAAAATAAGCATTATATATTATTTTCTTGAAATGGAACTTTAAGTTTAATTGTTCTATTGAAATTGGTACAGGTCTGTGTTGTATTAAAGAAGCCATATGCAACATTGTTGCAATTAGTTAAACATTTATAATTTGTTACCATCTTTTAGATTTAATGCAACATTGTTATTAAAAGTATCCTACACTTGACCCTGTATAGAACCAGTTATTGAAGTCCCTGATACTGGTACCAGGGTTCTTTGAATTGTACTATAACTAAGGGGGGGAGGGGGTTAGGGGAGGGATTGACCATCAGCCAGTGCTATCATATTTCTGCAACCAACTCTTGAAACTGCTGCTTGTAGGGTATTCCATATAGTGATATATGTTACGATTAATCGTTGATCTCACTATTTTGGGTGTGCGATTATGATGATCAGTTCTCATTGATGATAATCAACTTTCAACTTGATCATCTCCACTTTTGATGATGGATCATGACACCATAGGGAGATGCTAAATGTCGCTAGCTAGTACCTACAATGAAGTAATTTCCACATTTCTAAGACAAGAAAGATTTACAAACTACTAAATAAAAAATGTAAGGCTTATAGTCTTGTTTGACTACTGCATATACTTCCTATCTTCCATCTATTTTTAAGCAAGTTATAAACATTGATCATCGAAAGCTGGCGTCCCTGCAAGTTCGTGCAAAAGCATCTCTGATTAAAAACTGATCATCGATCAGTCTTTGATCAGTCTTTTGAATTAGGAGTGATTCCCAACACTAATTCCACAGATTTTTTGCCACAGACCAAATACCATAGCACTCATTATGAAGCCCTGGACACGCCTTATCTCACCAAATCTAGTCTCAGTGTGACATCACTAGGAGACAGACCAATGAGGGCTCTCGTATTGTTTACATTATAGAGTAATTTGCGCACTAGCATGTGTAGGGTGCACCTCAGCGGTTCTTGTCAACATCTGTGGTATGAGTGTGAATTGTGTCCAGACCGTTTTGACCAAAACAATTAATCATTTATTAGTTGATTGTGTTAACCCTTTTCATCTTACTTTTTTCAGAAGGAACCATGAACAAGTTGGTATTATTAGGTGTGCTTCTGGTTGCCATGGCGACTGCCTCAGAAGCTGCCTTCAAGTCTGATGCTTCCAAGCTCCTCTTTAAGTCGTTCAAGTCGCTACGTAACGGTGTTGCTAAGATGCACCAGGTGGAGGCACTAGCGGGTGAACACAAGTCTGTTTCCAGTGGAAAGAAACCTTCCTTCTGCAGGAGTTTGGCTTGCCCTACTTACACTGTAGTGATGAAAACTAAGGTATGCTCCTTGACTTTAAAGATTTTACCTATTTTCTTTTTTACAATATTTTGATCAGAACTGGTTTGCGATTTTTAAAGAAATAGCAGGTCGCTTTTATGTGTTGTGGGCAAATTAATATTTCTAAATGTTTAAGGTTTAAATATACATATTCTTAAGTGAAAGAAAATTTGTCTTGCATTTGTTTAAGTTTGATACTGAATAGGCTACCACCCAAGTAGTCACACACATACACAAAGCCAGTCTCAAGATATGTCGCCCCATCATTGTTCAAAGCCGTATAACTTTCATGCTAGCCTAAAGGATGAAATGGACGAAAATTCAAGTAGAACTCTGCTAAAACAACCAAATATTGGGTAACCAGTTCTCAGGAAGCTTAATCAAGGGAATTGATTTAACGAATGAATTTTTCGTAAAGTTGTACATCTACCTAATACAATGCTGTCAGTGCCAGGAAGCAAGCGCAGCGTCAGAGAAGCATATGTGCATCTAGTTCACCAGGTTGCAGGTAGATGGCGCTCGCTGCTAGTTCCCAGATTTACCTGCAATGCTTGTGACTGCATAATGCGCCAACAATTGCGAAAAATGGGAGACATCGAGTCCTTTACAATTTAAAACTGGTCCACTACAGATTGGATGTATTTAATTGCTTTACTTCCTATTAGTTTTACATATACTCTAAGTTATACACACACACATATATATATATATATATATATATATATATATATATATATATATATATATATATATATATATATATATATATATATATATATATATATATACACACATGCATTATTTGCGTACTTGTTATGATTATCCAGTAACCGCTGTATTGTTTCTGTCAGGATTACGAGGAGCGTAGATATGGCAGTGTCAACTGGGTGACAACCAAGGCCAACGGCACCAGCCTGGACAGCGTGCAGTACACCCTCTTCATGAGACTCTTCCAGTACATCCAGGGAAACAATGTACAGAGTAAGTACAGTACACTCTCTTCATGAGACTCTTCCAGTACATACAGGGAAACAATGTACAGAGTAAGTACAGTACACTCTCTTCATGAGACTCTTCCAGTACATACAGGGAAACAATGTACAGAGTAAGTACAGTACACTCTCTTCATGAGACTCTTCCAGTACATACAGGGAAACAATGTACAGAGTAAGTACAGTACACTCTCTTCATGAGACTCTTCCAGTACATACAGGGAAACAATGTACAGAGTAAGTACAGTACACTCTCTTCATGAGACTCTTCCAGTACATACAGGGAAACAATGTACAGAGTAAGTACAGTACACTCTCTTCATGAGACTCTTCCAGTACATACAGGGAAACAATGTACAGAGTAAGTACAGTACACTCTCTTCATGAGACTCTTCCAGTACATACAGGGAAACAATGTACAGAGTAAGTATGTAGCGTGGACCATAGTCTTAGCCAGCAGGGCGCCTGGTTGTCACTATGACCAGGGACTTAGCTGGCAGGGCGTTCAGGGGTCATTTGGATGCCCAAAACCCTCAATATTCACCCCTCAAGGCCACCAAGAATTTTTTTTAAGGAATTTCTAGAAAAGTCATTTCTCAAGCAAATAACTGAGTATTTTCCTTAAACATGATTCCTATGGCATAACAGAAGGATATTATACCTTTTCTGAATAAGTAAATACATGTCCAAAGGTAGATATCTAAATATATCAGGGTCTCCCCTGAAAAAATGGACACCCAAAGATTTTATGATAGCCATTTTGGACACCCAGTTTTGAAATCCTGGCTTAGTCCCTGACTTGGACACCCAAATTCTCAAAATCCACCCCTCAGGACACCCAAAAGAATATTGTGGGGAATTTCTTAAATATCAATTTCAAGCACATGATTAAATCTAGTCAACTCTATATAACTCAATGATATTGTGTTTGTAAATTATGCCTTATCTTGATAGGTAAATGCATGTTTATGGTAGAAATCTGAATATTACTAGTATTGTGGTCTCTGAAAAATTGGGATGCCCAGTCTTTTACTATTGCCAATTTTGGGTGGGTGGTCTTAATTAAATCTCTAAGAATGTACGGTAGTAAAAAAAGAAAAAAACACTTCAGAACTGCATTTGAAATGAGTTTCATTAATCTTCAACATTGCTCGCTGCCTAGGTCGTAGAGGTTCCTTTTGTTGCTAATATTTATTATTTTTTGTTGCAGGTCGTAAGATTTCCATGACTGTTCCCGTGAAGATGAAGATCACTCCCGGAGAGGGCCCCGCATGCGTCAGCTTCTTCGAAATGTCCTTCTTCCTGCCCAAATCTGTCGGTAAAGCACCGAAACCCAAGGATCCAGAGGTCTACCTGACAACCTCCAAACCACTGACTGTCTATGTGAAGTAAGTAAGAGAACTAAATGGGCATAGGCTTAGCCAGCAGGGCATCTGGGTGTCACTTTGGCACCCAAACCTATTGGAAACCATCACCCTAGTATAGGAATAACATGTACCAGGTACTGGTGTAGCGTTATGGCGCGGCCGAATATACAGCTTCTTTGATTTTGGTTTGACTGGAGTTTCCTGTTCATATTTATGGTTGTAATCAGATCAAATTGTGGTCTCCTGTCATTCCTGTAATAAAAAGGACATCCAAGCAGTTGGCAGTTTAAGGCACTCGCACTCAAATTCACAAACCTCTGTCAGCCACATTTGATAAGAGGTAAGGGTATATTTAAAATAGTTAATGAATGTGTTGGACAGGGGCTTAGCCGCAATGCGTCCAGCGTGTCATTTGGACACGCAGAACACTGTTTTTTGACAGTTTGGACACGCAAAAGTTTATGTCAGAATTTGCTGAAGATGACTTTTCTTAGAAGATAGAAGATGTAGAAGCTGTAGTGTCACTTTTTTAAGACACACAAAGCAGTATCTGGCCTAAAAAAGCAAAATCTGTAAAGGTATAGGGTCTATCTTAAAAGTAGTATGTATTTTGTACCACACTTTGGACACACAAAAGTCTTTGAAACCTTTATTTGGACATCCTGTTTCCAAATATCGGCTATGACCCTGGTGTTGGATAAGCATTTTAAAAAGTGAACAAACAAAAGTCATGAATACCAATTATGCATTTTGACTAATAAAAGACATTATTTAGAAAAAAGTTTAAAATGTTGGTACATGTATGTTTAATAGATTCACTCATTTTGCAGGAGTTTCCCAGGATTTGCCAAGGAGGCGGACTGGCCAAAACAAGTCAAGTCCCTATCAGAGGCCCTTGCGGGTAAAGGTTTCGCCAAGAATTACTACTACACCGCGGGCTATGACAGTCCCTTCACCTTCTTCCGTAGGCACAACGAGGTCTGGATTGCCAAGGTCTAATCAGGACTTTTGATCCCATAAATCAGTGTTTTTTGAACAGATTTGCAATTTCTCTGAACAAAAAATTATCTGTTACTTATGAGAACCAAAATTTGAATGAGGGAATCAATCACTAAGTTTCAAATTAAACATTACCTGGTATAAAGATAATTCAAAATATTTTTAATAAATTGTGATATTTTGATAACTATCTCAATTGGTGAAATGCTATTAAAGTTTTTTTTCCTCTAAAAAAGCATAAATATGTGCAAGTTTGCAGGTCATTTTTGTTTGGAACGAGCATATTAAATTTGATGAAAAATTAAGATAACTTTTTTGAAGGAGCACTTACAAATACTCAAGTTAATTTTTGATATTGCACCAGAATTTCATTTTTGAGTTTGGTGAGAGTGAAGTAGATAGCATTGAAAAAATATCTTGCCCACTACTGGTTTAGTGACAGGATTGGGGGGGGGGGGTGACGTTGTGTGACGATTCAGGGTTAGATTTATTTTGATGTGCAGCTTTGGAAGTCCGAGACTCTATGTATATATTCCTACACAAACTGTATAAGTCAAAGTGCATCACGTAATGCAATTGTGTGTGATGTAGTTTTCTTGTTTAACCCATTCTTGCTCAGTGCTCCTATTACAATTGCAACAGGGGTGCGATAACATTTATGGAAATGACTTCTGAATATGGAACAAGTTTGAAAATATGATAGAAGGAAAGATGTAGGGAAGGATCTGATCTGCATTTCTCCCTACATGATTTCAAAACATTCCTTACTAAGATGTCACCCAAAATGTTGCAAGATTTTATGGAATTAGGGGCATGAATTGACTAAACCTGGTTATATGAATCCGAGGAAAGGAGAGTTGTATATTTTCTTGATATAATATGTTGAAAAATTAACAGATTTCTATGTCTTCACACTATCTGTATATTTTGTTATAAGCTAACAAGGTTGTACAACTGGCTACGCACATCTGAACGCACAAGCGAATGTATATATAGTCTAGTTCAATGTTCTAGTTGTTTTCACTTGCTTTGATTTCAAAGAAAAGACTGGAAACGTTCGAGGGCTATACAAGTATAAACAGTATATTCAAGCAATTTCCACTGAATGGCATTTAATAGCTCAGGATTGACAGTACAAGGTAGAGACACATGATAGTAGAAATAAAGCTTCTTATTTTGAACAAAACAAAATTAGTTCTAAAATGATTGACCTCCCTGAGAAAGTAATAGCAATTCTTTTGTACAGATCTTAAGAAATTTTTGTCGTTTACCTACATTCCTATTTTAACTTATGTGGAGTTAATCTATTTGTACAAAGTCTTTGTTGAGTGTGAAACTATTTTTCATGATATGATTGAAAAGATAAGGAACTTTCTCCATGAATGTAATAACATTTCTTCACACAATTTTCGATAAAAGATACAATATACATTTAGGATATTTACAGGCAAACTGAGTGTGAATGGGGTGAAGTACCCTCTGAGCAATGTACACTGTGATAATACTCAAACTTTACCTGTCAATTCCACTCCATAAATATGTTGTTATGCCGAATATTTGATATATATCAAAAACACTATCATTGAAACACATATCATGCAATATAAAATGAACACAATTGTAATACTCTTGTCTCTATTTGATACCAAGGAAGTTATGTATATTTTGCAATCCATCAATGATAGATCAGTTTGTAATAAAACATCAATTGCATATTGTTTCTTGTCCTTCTTTACCAAATGAATCGATGGTGATTTCATATACGAAATAGGTGGCACTTATCGATGGATTGGAGAGCAGTCTTCGCCAACAGGGCATCTTGCTGTCATTTGGACACCCAAACTCTCAAATATCACCCTTTAGGACACTCAAATATTTGTTAGGGGAATTTCTAAAAATGTCAATTTCAGGCACATACTTGAATAGTTTTCACCTCAATAAAATTCCCATAGCATTGCCTATGGACATTATGCTTATTTCATTAAGTAAATACATGTTTATGGTTTTAATCTGTATATTGTGGTCCTTGAAAAATAAGATTCCCATAAATTTTAAGATTGCCAAGCGTAGCCCCTGAGTTTCTAAATCCTGGGTAAACATTTAATGGAGTGAGTGTTGAAAGCTCTATCTCCAAGGATATTGTCAGGAGATGGCTGTATGGTCCAGTTCAAATGCCCAATTGATGTCCCTATTGGATAAACTTAAGGAAAAGCCAGTTTTCACTTTATTAGTCTATACTCCAGGAAGAACATGCTGTTTGCTGAAGGCAATTTAAATTATTTGCCGACTCCTATTCCAGTCTGCAAAACAATGTACTATAGACAATGTACATTGTTAATATTGCAGTAGTCCAGTTAATGCTTACTTAACGCACCCCTTGAGTCTGCATTTCTTATACTGCGCACCAATATTTGGACATCCAAGCCCAATTTAGTGTCGCATGATGCACCGATATGATAGCTTGTGATTCAATGACATTGAAAATTTAAGGGATGCATTAAGTTGCCTGTCAAGCTCATTATTTTATATATGCAAAATTAAGACGGTGTACACTATCTCCTACCCTTCTGACTGGAATAATCATTTGAGGGTGTGCTTACCTCAAGACAGAAGTTTATCCAATCCACAACCCCCTACGAAGTTATTTTGCTCTTCAGATTTCCATACCATTGAATCCCACTTACTTTGGGCTAAGATGAGATACAAGAGACATCACTTAGATATAGGATTTATGCGGGTTATCTTCCATATATAGCAGTCTCTCCATTCTGGTGTACAATAGTGCCCATTTTTAGGGTTATTCTGCCATGTTATTGGATCTGCAGGTACAGTTTCTGTCTATTTATTTAGGGCTACCACAGTTAGTCAATGTGAAATGGTATTCTCCAGTGAAGGATCAACTGATGCTAGAATAGTTCAAAAACTTCTCACTAGACGGACTTCAGCTGTACTACATGGAGGCCACCTATTAGAGGTAAAAGGCACTACAGTAGTCTGAAATGATTATTGTAAAAACAGAGATTGGAGAAATCAAAAACTCGTGAAATAAAGGTAAGAGTATTGGCACAACTTGCTACTGGTATTATCACCATCTGTTGTATGATTGTGCAAACGATTACTCTGAACACTTAAAGGATGTCTATATAACCCAGAGCGGTCAGAAACAGCCTCACAATTTTAATATTTTGCAAGCAAAAGCAAAGCAAGGGAAATTTTTGATGGAGATATGTTAACCAGAATAGTACCAACAATTCTTCAAATACTAGTATAACTTAATTCAAAAGTTATTGCCAAAAGTATCATTGTTCCGGACAATTTCTATAATAGCTCTTGATCATTAATGGTTTAATGAAGGTTTCTTTAACCTAAAGAAACCCTCAAATTTGTGAATATGATTCTGGCAACTATTTGAAATCTCAATAAATTATCTTTGGAAAAAGACTGGTGGACATCTTTTTGTCTTATGAAGAGATGTTACAGTAGTGTTGAACTGAGTAAATAAGCATACTAGTATTTAGTTATTCTAGGAAGTGTGAAACCACTAAGTAAGAATGCATGCATCATCCTTCTCTTGGGTGGGGGGTTGGGAGATCTTCCTTTTGGCATTTGATGTAAGCCGCACCAGTAAAGAATTCAGGTATTGAAGTCCAGATATTTGAAAATTTCCAATGATTATATATTTTTTTATGATTTATCAATATTTCAGCACTTGTCATTTACAAGTGGAAGACATTGCGAAGTTATATTTAGGAACATCGCATCCTTTCTCTTTCCAGTGTAGCCTGTAGACTAGCCTAGCAACAAGGCCCTACTCTGTTTTAGTTTATTATATATAAATGCCTGCACCTGTACTTCATAGGGACTTGTGGCCCACTGTTGGCCCTTTAGTTCACACAATTGCCACACGAGGGCTGTGGTGGAAGTAGGTTCAACTGAACTCCTAGTATACCGCAGTGCCATCTATCCACAATGGAAGACATTTAAATATGACCTGGGAGGCAGGCTACCTCTCGACCAGCAGTGCTTTGTATTACTGGGCCCTGTAATACAAAGCACTCTTATCTCCAACGATCATCTTACACCTCACTTAGCACTTATGGCCAGTAAAACAAAGCACACTTAGGGCCTGCTATCCGCAAGATTCTCGCAAAAAGCTAAGGGTGAAATGGGGCTCCCCTAACCCTCACTTAACTCACGCAAGCTGACTAGACTAGTATGGCTTAGTTGAAGTAGTTCTGCCTTCAAACAAAATGGTTCCTGTTGTTGGAGTTCTGGTAGTGTAATTGTGCCCGGGGCGACTCTAAATTTTAGTTTCCTAGTACTTTCTTATATACCCTTTTCCTGGGTTGAGAGGGAGGAAAATACAGATAAGTTAAAAGTTCCATTTTAACAAAATAGGGAAGTGAAAATAATTCACTAGTCCGCAATAGAAACCTGGTTTCCTGCACCAATTTGCTTTAGCTTATCCTATATTTTGAGTGGAGGGCAAGAAAACTAAACTAGCTGTTGGACAACAAGAGGATCTTCTATGAATTTTAAAGAAATACTAATGTCTGCCTGTTGTTCAACACCAATTTATGAATTTAACCTTTTCGCTTGGCCCCATTTTTTCCATCGAAATATCTGTGAATCTTAATTTCAGAAAATTAATGAGGTAGCTGAAGGTAACTTAAACCTCAATTAACAAACAAGTGAATGACAAGGCAGAATATTGTGTACTTCAAGTATCAAATGTGAAAATGTTTTGATGTATGATGGATGCCTGAACATCTTGGCTTTAAAATGTAGACCCTTGGAAATGTCACAAACCTGGCTATGTCCATGGGATAGATGCCCATCTGCCTTGCCGTAAGAATTTTAAATTAGAAAAAATAAATTTATAATCATCTCAAAAGATAATCAGGTGAACATGTACATGCATGGATCAAAACTCAAACAGACTTGAGTATTTATAAATATTTTTTATTTTTTCACTTTTTACAA
This sequence comes from Maea johnstoni, assembly GCA_963942565.1. Lineage (NCBI taxonomy): Eukaryota > Metazoa > Annelida > Polychaeta > Spionida > Magelonidae > Maea > Maea johnstoni. The sequence goes on from OZ012695.1 coordinate 6,474,138, forward strand.
TATTTTGAAAATGTTCAAGTATGATACAATGACCATCAAACATACTAAGTCTGCCATAGCTCCATGAATACTCTTAACTGGACTTAACAGGTGGTTCCCATTCATTCGTCTGAAAAAAAATAGCCCACTATGAATTTAGAATAAGTCTGTAGATCTAATTTGAAATACAGCTTAACCCTTGTGCTGCTTGAGGCTAACTTAGCAAATACAAAATGATGCAAAATCACTGAAATCCTTGTACAGGGTAGTCACCTGAGAGAACTCATTAAAAGCTTTCCAATGATACCAACATGACAGGGTTTAGACGGTTTTCAATAACCTTTGCATCCTTGTGCTTTGGACGAAAGCAGCCTCAGCATTGGAAGGGGTAGGTCCTCAATGAAAAGCAGTATTTACACCATAACATAACTAGTGAATGTTCACACATACAAACACCTTTAACAAAAGAATGTGAATAATGCATACATTAATGCATGAAATGACTCAATATCCACCCAATATTCAGAAATCTGTAGTCTCTGTTGCGTCAGTGGTTTTCTTCTCCACATCATGTTGTTTGTGATATGTGTATCTTTGAACAGCCTGAGACGAAAATCACTGTGGCAGACAAATTGGAATGAAACAGTCTTCCGAGTTTGTATCGAGCGATGAAATATTAACTCAAGAATTGATGAAAACATGAGATGATGCGATGCTTTGGTCATAGGCCAGCGCTCGTCCTTTTATGAAAAGGAAGCAGCTTTAATTAAGGATCTTTGACAGACGTCGCCGCAATTTAATTACCAGCCTACCACCAAAGCAAGTGAGGATGAATGAAATGTTCCAAGGAAACCAGCCACGCCCTGTCACATAAAAGCAACGAGAACTTGACAGGTCGCCTCTTTCAGAGCACGCCAACAGATCTCAGAATTCACCCACAAACCATACAGCCGCCACCTCCTTGGAATTAATTAACGACGCACAACTTTTAAGATCTCGCGAATTCTGTAACCTGTTGGCGTCATAGGCATGGGAGTTAACCTAAGAAGCTCAACTTCTTAGTTCAATTGTCCTAGCGCATGTTCGCCTCCTATAACTCGTCCTTCTCCTCTGGCTTGGGTTCCTCGGCTCCGGCTCCCTCGCCGCCCTCAGGGGGGGCGCCACCGGCACCCTGGTATAATTTACTCATGATGGGCTGTACAATCTCTTCCAGCTCCTTCTTTTGTGTTTTATAATCCTCAGCCTCGGCGTCCTGGTTCGATTCTAACCACTTAATCTTCTCATCAATAGCTTTCTCGATCGTTTCTTTATCTTCGGAGCTGAGTTTTCCTCCTAGTTTTTCCTTATCGCCAAGCTGTGTTTTGAGTGAATATGCATAGCTCTCTAGTTCGTTTCTGCCCTCGACCTTCTCCTTAACCTTCTTATCATCATCGGCGAACTTCTCGGCATCGTTGATCATACGCTCAATGTCTTCGGGCGACAGACGGTTCTGGTCGTTGTTGATGACAATCTTTTCTTTGTTTCCGGTTCCCTTGTCTTCAGCGCTGACCTTCAGGATGCCGTTTACATCAATTTCGAAGGTGACCTCGATCTGAGGGACGCCGCGGGGAGCTGGGGGGATGCCGGTGAGATCGAACTTTCCGAGCAAGTGGTTGTCCTTGGTCATTGGGCGCTCTCCCTCGAATACCTGGATGGTGACGGTTGGCTGGTTATCCGCTGCAGTGGAGAAGATCTGGGACTTCTTGGTGGGGATGACGGTGTTTCTTGGGATGAGCTTGGTCATGACGCCGCCGACGGTCTCGATACCCATGGTGAGGGGGTTGACGTCGAGGAGGACGAGGTCTCCGGTGTCTTGGTCTCCGCTCAGCACACCAGCCTGGACGGCGGCACCGTAAGCAACAGCCTCATCGGGGTTGATACCACGGTTGGGTTCCTGAAACGGAAATAAATCTCTTTAGTATCACATGTCAATAGTCATTGGCTGACTTGTAACGCTCATGCTTGAGCCAATCTCTAGATCTTTGCATTAGCTCCCTCTTTTAACTAAGTTTCAGTCTAAATCACATGTCACATAGTTATAGGGATGCATCTCACCGCCCCAAAGCTTTTGCTAAGGCCGAATGCAGCGATGTGCTTAGGTGAGAGAGGCAACTGGTGTGTTCTCTCAATTCATAAATTTTGTCCAAGTTCAAGATTATCCCACAAGCTACCTCTGACAACAGCTGTTGTTGACAAGCGACAAATGACGTAGTCTAGATCTGAGAAAATTGTCTTTTGATATCTTACAAACTTCACACAATTGGTCCCATGGGTGTGTCCAATACAATTCAATGACATTGAGAGTTTAAAGGCGGTGGTTTAACTGTTATTGATATGGACATATTGTGTTATATGTCTTCACAGGAACTATGTCCACTTTTGCCAAGGTAGTCCGGAGAATGTGTTATCTGAGCATCTGTCTATGTTTTGGATACATTTGGATCAGTACCTGTAATTTCTGAGAAAAACGAAATTTATGTGAAGCTTAAGAATATTACTTGTCAGTTACTATTATGCGATGAGTTGTGTTGAACGATATATTGACCACGTGAAATCTTAAATGGTTTGAGAAAGTATCATTGCGATGCTCACCTTTCCGCCAAAGTATTCCTTAACAAGTTGCTGGACCTTGGGGATACGTGTGGAGCCACCGACAAGGATGATCTCGTGAATGTCGCTCTTCTGGAGATCGCCATCTTCCATGACTTTCTGTACGGGCTTCAGTGTGGATCGGAAGAGATCGATGTTCAGCTCCTCGAATCTGGCTCTGGTGAGAGTCTCGGAGAAGTCCTCGCCCTCGAAGAAAGACTCAATCTCGATACGGGCTGTGTGCTGGGAGGACAGGGTACGCTTTGCCTTCTCGACCTCGCGACGGAGTTTCTGCACAGCACGATTGCTCTTGCGCACGTCCTTGCCCTTCTTCTTCTTGTACAACTTGATGAAGTGCTCCATGACGCGCTGATCGAAATCTTCACCTCCTAGAATGGCAAGACAAAATTATTGATGAACACTCATGACACGTTGAACTAAATCTTAACCTCTTAAAAGGGCAAGACCAGATATAAATCAAAACTACATATAATACTGAGAATAGGAAATCCATCTGAGGTGCAAATTAGACGAATTTGTGATTTTGGACTTATACAAGATTTTTTATTCCGAAAAGTCAATATTGAAGATTGATATTCTTATGATAGGAATAATACTGTAGATGTATGGTACAATATATGGTTCGGCTGAATAAACCACCGACTAATTTCCTATTCTACAGTTAGCATTATGCCATGAATCCCAAGATTAACTTACAAAACTGTACAGTGTTCGAATAAAAGCTTCCTGAAATATAGGACTTCACAACTAAGACGATCTGCTAGTCTGAGGCTAGAGGCTAGTAAAAGATCCTCATGATACAATTATGGCCATCTAGACCACAAGGAAATTTTGGCACTCACAATGTTATCTATAGTTAGAGGTTTTAAGAGCAAAAGAATATCAGGTTAGAGCAAATGTTGGGTACTGTCAGGTTAAGGGTATCTCAATAAAAGCTACATGATGAAGAAAGTTATTTATTGTGAACGTACCCAAATGAGTATCTCCATTGGTGGCGACCACCTCAAACACGCCGTTATCGATGGTGAGAAGGGACACATCAAAGGTTCCACCTCCAAGATCAAAGACCAGGATGTTCTTCTCGCCTTCCTTCTTGTCCAGACCGTAGGCAATGGCAGCGGCAGTTCTGAAAGGTAGCAGGGAGAGTTGTTAGTTCAGAGAATTTGACATAACAGTGCAGCTTGTAACATCTTTTGGCATGAAAGTTGTGAGATTTCAACCTAATAATGGCTACAGGGATAGCTTGAATACAGAGAATATGACTAACAGTGCAGCTTGCAACATCCTTTGGTTGAGAGAATCCAACTTAATAATGGCTACGTCATGAGATTAGACTTGATCTTCTTTCAAATAAAACACCAAGGCATGGGATATTAAACACTGGACAAGCAAACCATCATCTTAAGAAGGCATATTGTAGCTTGGGAGATTAATTATTCACACAAGACCGAGGATTTAAGCAAGGGGCTGAAAAGTTACCCAGTGATAGACTTCTCCACGGACCAATGTATTTTGCTGTGGGCCCCAAGATTTTTCAGCTTAGGGGCCCAAAATAGTATGGATAATAATTAGAGATGCTGCAAACACTAAGTTTGATTGTTGGTCCTTTTCGCACCTCTCAGTAGCCTGAAATCTAAATGTCAGACCTGTAAAACCAGGACCACCATCAAACAACCAGCGAGCCTCAAGAAACACTTACGGTTCATTGATGATTCTCATGACATTGAGGCCAGCAATGACACCAGCATCCTTGGTTGCCTGGCGCTGGGCGTCGTTGAAGTAGGCAGGGACGGTAACGACGGCGTGGGTGACAGTCTTGCCCAGGTAGGCCTCGGCGGTCTCCTTCATCTTGCCGAGCACCATGGCGGACACCTCTTCAGGTGCGAATGTCCTCTCCTGAGTGCCGGACATCACCCTGATGTTAGGCTTATCGCTCTTGTTGATAATCTGTAAGAATTAACATACATCAATTGAATTATCATACACCTTTATTGTAGGTTTTGAACTATTCATTACTGAAAATCATAACCCATGACAGGCATTTCAAATAGACAAGAAATTAAGAATGCTATCACATAAATTGATTGAAAATATTTTTTGCAATGCTACTTGAGTGTCCAAAACTCCTAATGCAATGTTTTAGGAAATAATTACTTGTAACCGCCTCTAGGAGTTTAATTGTTCACACCCTACGGTACTGTACTTTCATTATCGAAAATAACATTGTTAATTAGCAAATATGTATTGTACTACAGTGCTGGATAAGTAGACTAATCCCAGAGCTCATCTTACTTGGTATTCATTAGATAGCTCTTGTTTAGTCCTATCAGATGAGTATCCTTGTGCAAGGGTTTCTAGCATTTTTCCGCATTATTTTTAATATGACCAAATTAGTCACCTGCAGCAAAAGGGTTAAGCGTGTGAAAGGGCATCTAACTTACGCTGAATGGCAACAACTTGATATCCTGCTGAACAGTTTTCTCGTTGAACGTGCGTCCAATCAGACGCTTGACGTCAAAGACGGTGTTCTCGGGGTTGGTGGTCAGCTGGTTCTTGGCGGCATCACCGACGAGACGCTCAGCCTCAGCTGTGAACGCTACGTACGACGGGGTGATTCTGTTACCCTGGTCGTTGGCGATGATCTCAACACGGCCATTCTTGAACACTCCAACACTGAAAAGAAATGCGGGAAACATGAGCACAGAATTCTCTACCTCGTGTCACCAACTAACAAAGCATTACGTACTTAAATAAAGCAAACTTGGCTACATCAATAATTGGAACTTTGGTCCCATCCTTGCGATCTGAATTCAATTTCCAGAAAAAAACGCCTCAGCATAGCATCAGTCATGCTTATATGACGTCTGTGCATGACAAGCAAGTAGGGAAATTATTTCTTACCAAAGAATAAGACCCACATCACTTGTAACCCTACTGGTACCTAATTCATGTACATGCAGGTGGCTGCTATCTTAGGCATTTTTAGGTATTCTTAGGTCTTATAAAGATTCGGATAGTGGGCTGATAAAATATTAGGTTAAAGAAGGAAAAAATATCCAGCAAAGTGACCAATAAGATAGACGTGCAAGAGTTTTATAGGTAACTTCTTAAGCCCCTTTCACACATACACGATTGTGAACACGACTGAACACGACTTTTCAGTCGTGTTCAGGCGTATGAAAGGCGTATGAAAGACGTGTTCACAATCGTGTTCAGTCGTGTTCAGGCGTGTTCGGGCGTATGAAAGACGTGTAGCGAAAATAATCGTGTTGGATTTTTGAGCATGTTCAAAAAATCAACACGACTTTTATCGCGTTTTATGGCCCATTAACGGGCGTATGAGAGGCGTATGGAAGGCGTGTTCGACCGTATGAAGGGCGTGTTTGGTCGTGTTCAGCCGTATGAAGGGCGTGTTCAGTCGTGTTCAAATTTGGCCATACGACTGAACACGTCCTTCATACGCCTCTCATACGGTTCAACACGTCTCCCATACGGTTCAACACGCCTCTCATACGGTTCAACACGCCCCTCATACGACCGCCAAATTCAGTCACGTGATACGCTCGCGCCCGCCATTTTGTTGTTTACATATAACAACATGAAGGGGCTGCGGAGAAGAAGGCCGTTGCGTATTTCGACCCAAAACACCCAAAATACCACGGATAGAGACCCAGTTTATACCTGTTTAGGAAGAAATATTAAGGTCCATTTCAATCTATTTTTAAATGTAATCTAACCCAAAATCGTATGAACGTCGTATGGCACACGTGTTCGGGCGTATGGCACACGTGTTCAGGCGTATGGAAATCGTGTTCCCTGACTCTAGTCGTATGAGCAACGCGTTCAACCGTATGACACACGTATGGACATCGTGTTGCACCGTATGAGAGGCGTATGGATAACGTGTTCAACCGTATGAAGAACGCGCACAACCGTATGAGAGGCGTATGACACACGTGTTGTACCGTGTTTACTCAACAATTACCCGTGACGAGTATTTTACGAGCACGACTGAACACGATTTTGTCAAAATTCAACCGTCGTGTTCAGTCGTGTTCACAATCGTGTATGTGTGAAAGTGGCTTTACTCTATACATGTCTGGGCCTTAGTTCCAGAAAATACAATTGACCTTACATGGGTTGTGGTTTCACTCAGAATCTGTGATAATGGACATCATTCTTACCATGAGTATGTGGTTCCCAAGTCAATGCCGATAACTGTTCCAATGCTGTCCTTCTTGTCTTTCTTCTCTTCCTTCTTCTCCTCCTCCTCAGCATGGGCGCTGATCGCCAGTGCCACCAGGCACAATACCACAATGTATTTCCTCATCTTCCTAAAGAATCAGAAAATATACACTTACAGATACAATACTGAAATATTACAGTACGGATGAAACGTGAAGTACATGTAGTTTGGCTAGGCCTGGCATCATAGTCTTAGCCAGCAGAGCGTCTGGGTCTTCATACCCCAAAACTTCAAAAATGACCCCTAAGGACAACCAATTTTTTTGTGAGTAATTTCTCAAGATGTCAATTTCAAGCATATACTAGAATTTTTTCCACCTCAATATACTTCCCATGGCATTGTAAAAGGAAATTGTGCCTTATTTCAATAAGTAATCAGTACTAAACGCATGTTTATGGATGTAATTTGGAGTATATTGTGTCCTACCTTGAAAAAATTGGACGCCCCAAAATTTTACAATTGGCAATTTTGGACACCCAGTTTCTAAATCCTGGCCAAGACGCTGATGTGCATTCCAGTTAAATGGGGGTCTCATCAAATATAGTTTAAATGTTAAGAAAAAAAAGAGGATGCAGTTATTGTGCCCTGCTTTTTAAAGGTAGCCACCAATAAAACTTTGAAATTGAAGACCGGGTTATTGAGCCATTTAGGTATTTTTATTATCAGGGATAGTTCGAACTTCCCATTTAAATATGTTGTCTACCCTGTCATTTTGAGCCCGACATTTTAACTCATTATTTAAGTAACCAGTTTACAACTTCGAAGAACATAGGTGCCCATTACCAACCATTGTAGCCTGGGACAGATGAATAACTACAGATGAATATCTACAAAATTCTTGACATGAGTCAAGCCCCTCAAGGCTAGACATGGTTTCAATTCAAATGGATGAGATCCATTATCCAAAATCAATTATGTTCTACATTATAAGCCAGCATTTTTATAAAGATCAAGTATGCTGTGCAGATAGGTAGATATATTTATATACACAACATTATTGGTTGAAGGATGCCCCGATCAGAATGAGAATATATCTCAAAATCTGAATGAGAACATCCTTCAATACTATACTAGTTGGGCAGAATGTAGAATTTTAACTTGTTTTACGAAGTGGAGGTAGGCCAGTAAAATGGTTGTATGGTTTAATTCTTGTGTTACAAACGGTAACAAATGTCCATGCTATGATCGGAGAAAAATGTGATACTTATATCAAGAAAAAGAATAAGAACCCGCATACACAGAAAACAGCTGTCAGATGCAATGTTCGCCGGTTAGATAAAAATGTCAAAACAGGATATGCTTAAAAGTACCATATAGATAAACAATTCACTTACCTCACTGTAAACAACGTCTGGTGTTGCTTCTATTTGTCGGGAGTTATAAACGAATTGGATCTAACTGATGAAACTTGACGCGAAACAGTCAGTCGACTTCCCTCACACGTTGATTCTGGATCTGTAATGGAGGACTGTCACGCCGGCTATTTCTCTACTTGCCGAACTCCCAATCGTGTCGGAAGCTGATTGGTCGGAGTGAAGATGGGTGTCGGAATCTGATTGGCCGATCGGAGTCACATGTGGGGGATCCTCGGTTAGGACACGTAAACCCTAGAATTGCGTCACGTCCGGTTTACTTTCTTTGATTTTCCCGGAATGTACTATGGTCGTTTCCACCACAGGGGCTTGTATCGTTGATCACAGTAGTCACAGCCGTACTAGTAATATAGACAAGGGGGGAAAGCAATTTGGTGCCCCAACAACTATGTTGTCAAACTTCCCCAAAAGAAAAATACTGAAACCCCAAACCTATCAGGTTTAGTCAAAACATGCATATGTCTGATCTAATCCAAGTTTTTCAATCTTCTTGTCCTTCTAAAGGTGAATAAAATGAAGTTAGGTGGGAGCTGTCAATGTATCCATCCCCCGTTGACAAATCTGCTCAAATGGTGTAATATTTGCCCACTAGGGGCGCTGTTTGGCTTGCTTAACCAAACCTATGAAACACATCTAATTTGCTCATTTATTTCATAATACATTCGAAATGAAAAAATCAAAATATTTAGTAACATGCGTAATTTTCTAATCTAATATATCATTGGCAGCAATAGGTTGAACTTTATTTGATATGTATATAGAAGCAGACTTTCAAAATGTGTTTACTGTATGTGGCATGGAGATGTCAGGTGGAATTTATCATAGTTAAATACTGCAGACATCTTTCAAACTATGTCATGTGATCGCTAGGGACCAATCAGAGGTCATGATTTGAACTTCTCTGAGATCTAAGTTGGATAATCTTGTGTGGAGCCTACTTTTTAGCAGTTTTTGGATGTATACACAATAAAAGTTTATGGTATTTACGTGCCTATCTGAAGTAAGTACATAATGCAACCACTTGATGACGACGAAAAATATAAAGGAAACGAAATGAGGAGTTAGAGGGCACTATTATCCGCATCAGTGATGAAGAGGCTTTCCCCCCTTGCTCTATTTCATAGTACCAGCCTCAGACTCACGAGTGACCGCTCAACGATACAAGCCCCTGTGGTTTCCACGCAATATTCAGCTGATTTTTGCATCTAGGACTTTCTCACTTTTATCGTGACTGATGAAATGCCATCATCTGTTAAGAAATCTTGGCAAAAAAGTCGATGATACGCTTTGAAAGGGAAAAGTGTGAGTCGTGCCGACGTGTACATGTGCCGGGAGGGCGCCCCGCCCACCTGTGCCTCTGACTGGAGGGGGATTTTCCCAACTCATTTATGATACACGGAATATCCGGGTCGCCACTCTGAGGTGAAGCATTGTACCGTACTCACGGAAAGTGCGCTTACGAGTTTCATAATTAGCATGGATAACTCGTCATTCCATGCAGTTTTACCAAAGATATGGAATTGCGTTTTTTTTATCACTTTCGGACTAAATATTGGCGGCCTTTTATTGGCTTTTAAGTCGGAATGAAGTTAACCCAAACCAACACGTACCCGCGGCCATATAACCCAAGCAGATTCGCACCGCAACAACAACGATGTTTTCTCGTCGACCTTGATCATATTATGAAAATAAAAGATGGCACTCGCATTAAGTAATGTTTATTCAGGAGAATATTGCAAAAATATATTTGTTTTTGCCTGGACTCATTTTAAAAGTTAGTAGACAGCTCATAATACAACTATGTACATCAGTTTTTTGCTTTATTTATTTATTTCATCTATTTTTTTTTTTGCTTGCCGTCTTCAACATGTTCGACCATTTGTATTAATGCTTGCTACGGCGTTTTGAACAAAAGATCAATAATATGCATGATGGGTACTTGACCAGCTTGGGTGAGAATAGGCTTTGATACGGGTTGACTTGGTTACGAGTTGACATGCTCCCAACTCGTATGGGTCAATAACAAAGGGAGTCTAATTATTACGTGAATGTGGCGATATGAAACGGCACCACATGGCACATCATTACTTAAACAAAGAAACAGATGTATACAGCAGGGGCTTAGCCGCAATACGTCCAGCGTGTCATTTGGACACGCAGAACACTGTTTTTTGACAGTTTGGACACCCAAAAGTTTATGTCAGAATTTGCTGAAGATGACTTTTCTTAGAAGATAGAAGATGTAGAAGCTGTAGTGTCACTTTTATAAGACACACAAAGCAGTATCTGGCCTAAAAAAGCAAACTCTGTAAAGGTATAGGGTCTATCTTATTAGTAGTATGTATTTTATACCACACTTTGGACACGCAAAAGTCTATGAAACCTCTATTTGGACACCCTGTTTCCAAATATCGGCTAAGACCCTGGTATACAGCTTTCTGGTTATTAGCACCTGCGGTCCGTAATTATAGGGGGTTGAACATGCATTAGTATGTATATATATGTATATATATATATATATATATATATATATATATATATATATATATATATATATATATATGTATATGTATATATATATATATATATATATATATATATATATATATATATATATATATATATATATATATATATATATATATATATGTGTGTGTGTGTGTGTATTAGATAAACCTGTTTTAAGCTACCCAAAAATATTTACAGCTTCAACTGAAAAAACAGTATGCGACAGGTGTTTATGTTTGAGTGAAGACCAATAGTAACTAGACACGTTAGTCTTCCCTTCAAGTTGTGTGACTACTTACATTAACTTAATAGGTCTACATCACGTATTATGTTTCTAATCCGTCACGCTGATGCCAGATCAGGGACCACTGGCATGTCCAGCCCTTCACTTAATAGCGCATATATAGTAATTGGTCTATCGCTACATATCCATTCCTTTCTTCATCTAAGACCAGAATGGCCTGGGCGGGATCGTGCTTGTGTGATTATTATCTCCGCGGCTACTTCTACAGGGAAATGGGTATTTCAATAACGCATTACCCTTAAAGTGTTACCCTACTAGGGTACGCTTGTTTACATATGCCTATGTTGACTTACTGGTCAGTCCATATGGAGTAGTGGCCTATTGTTGTAACGGATATGTAAGTATCCACATAACCCTTTTACGCCCCACGGGCACTCTCATTTGCATACGCTGATATGGACTTACTGACAGTCTATATGGAGTAGTGGCCTATTGTTGCAACGGGTATGTAAGTATCCACATAACCATTTTTTGCGCCCGAAGGGTACCCTCATTTGCATACGCTGATATGGACTTGTTGACAGTTCATATGGATGTAGTGGCTTGTACTGGCGATGGATGTGTCAAACCCCAAGAACCCTTGCCCGGCTAAGCCCTAATTTGCATATATGTGCTTAAACGTGGACTTACTAGCAGTCCGTATGGATGTAGTGACTTATCCTGGCAATGGATATGTCAAACCCCTAGAACCCTTGCCCGCCCACGCCCTAATTTGCATATATGTGCTGATGTGGACTTACTAACAGTACATATGAAGCAGCGGCTTATCTTTACAACTATGGCTGTACGCATAACATGCTGCACAGCTGGGTAAAGACAGGTTTTATGAAATGTATTGGAATTCCCTACGATACCATAACATGCAATATAAGGAAATTAAAACACGTAATGATTGACGGAGTTGAGCTTCTATAATGTATTAATTATTTCATCCCCGAAATGTTTGCTGGATTAAACTCACATCTTACGCGAAGAAAAGGGGTCTCATTTGTGCACGATGCTGGTTTGTCGATAGCTGATTTCAGTTATTTGGTCTCAGTTTGTACTGAGCTTGTGGACTCAAGGACCTGCAATCGATCGCATAACTCAATACGTAGCAGACCAAAACAAACACACGCTGCATACGTGTGTACATGTGTATATTTCAGGTGATATGTACAGTCAAACTTGCCTCAACGATCACTTCTCTTAAACGACCACTTGCCTTGAACGACCGTTTTAAATCCCCCCAAGGCTATTCCCTGTATATTTTACCTTGATTAAGCGACCACTTGCTTGACGCGACCAACGACCATGAAATATTATCCCTAAGAGTAAATGGTCCTTCATTCAACGGCCACTTGAATGCCTAGACGCCTTGTTTTAGGAAAGGGCACGATAAAATAATGAAATAATCGGTAAAAATTTGAAAGTATATCATTTCTGAGGCTCCTCAATTAATGATATAGTTCAACTTTTATTTTTCTGAATTGTTTATTCTTAAGATATTAATGAAGAAATTTCAACAAACGCAGCTAAACATAACAACCTCAATAATTCAAGGTCATTGTTGGAAATTCTTTGTTTTTTCATAACCTCGCTCAGACCCTCAACCCCTTCTTAAGAGACCACCTCTTTAAAAGACCACTTTTGACATTCCCCTTGAGTGGTCGCTTAATAGAGGTTTTACTGTACTTGTAATTTAACACCCGGATCTCTTTAGGTTGATATCCATAGGCGGGTGGGTACTGTGTTGTAGCTATAGGTGGGGCGTGGGTAAAGAATAGATTTTAATTTGTTACTGGCTTGAATTTCAATGAAGGAAAACGAAAATTTACGAGCATTTTTACAATTTGATCATTCAATTATATTTACCCCGTATCTTAGTACATTTGTTAGTCATTGATATACATTTGTATTGTACAGTATATATTTGTTTTAAAGAACATATCTTTACATAACAAAGTAGTCACGATTCAAATAAATGTGTACATTTTCTGTATTTTAATCGTATTTTGTCATAACCTTTATCTTCAAAATCTTCAAAATATTATTTGTAAATGACCTAAAATAGTATACAAAACTTGTTTTAATTGGTAGTTATTACTTATTAGTAAGTAATAAGTTATAGGTAATAGTGAACCTTAAAGTAGACTAAATCCGTGACTAACCTGTACTCTACTACCTCTACTGATATTTCCCATAACCTATATTCTGAGAGGTAGATTCCATCGAGGTGCAGGGAGACGATTATCATACGGTGATAAGTGCTCAGTGCGCAGTAGACGCATATGTGAGTTGCCTAGCGCGACTAACACCTGCAGTGTAATCAGTGCTGCACGCGGGTCGTTAAATGGGCGGCTTTTTAAAAATACATCACGCCTATTGGCTGCAAGTAGGGTATATCAGTTGATACCCTGCTGTGACCCTTATCCTTCGTCACACAGTCATACCTGTTGGCCACATTATTACTCCCTGTTATATTCGCTGCTATTTTTGAGTCTGGTTCACTTGCGTTTAGATCAAATTTCATGAAGGTTTCACTACCCTTTTAAGGGTGCCTGGCACAATCCTTCTGTACATGTGAACAACACAGATAGCATGAAAGTTGATGTGAGACTTTTTCTGGTAATTTCTTGTTACAATTGGACGAATGATGATAACGAGTAAGAAATGAATGTGTATGTATTCCGTGATTTCCCAGTTAAAAGATATACCAAACCCCCACCAACCCGACACGGCAATAACATGTAAAGCCCTTGCCACGTCTACTCAGATCGGCACTCTAACCACTGCCCTATTAACCCATTAATGCTGAAGAGTTCCTAAAGAAATCGTCGTCTGGATCTAAGATACTTTTGACAGTAACTTTGGAATTGAGAATGATTTTACAAAATGTTTGAGGGAAAGTTGTTGATAATGTCCTGACTAATATTTCTCCATCAAATATTTTTCTAACTATGCTTTTGCCTACAAAATTTCATCAAAATTGTTGGGCTGCCTATTGCCGCTGTGAGCACTATTGGGTTTATACTGAATTTTATAGTATGGGGACATAGATGTTTTCCAATCAAGAGGCCGCCAATAAAGATGATTATCAAAAGGGAAGAGAAAAAGCGAAATATATGCACCCGATCACAAATCGCTGTCTATCTTGATGCGCCTAGACGCATTGTCCATACCGTGCCGCGGAGCCGCTCGTAAAGTGAAACTTTCGCGAATGTAAAAATCTGAACACACCCAGAGCATGTTCCTATAGTAGGGAGACCGTAGAGACCGTGAAGTTTACGACATGTAAAGGCACACATATATATATATATATATATATATATATATATATATATATATATATATATATATATATATATATATATATATATATATATATATATATATATATATATATATATATATATATATATATATATATATATATATATATATATATATATACTATTGTCTCTTGCACAGGGATAAAGTCGGGAGATCGAAAAAGTTTGTTCAGTTGTTTTGGCGCTCGTAATCTCGGAATTGCTTTCTAACGACATTCGAGTGATCTACGGATGGGGCCATCTTAGTTATAGCATACAATGGATGATTACGGATCCATATGTTGACACGATGAGGGGGGAGATCGAATTCATTTTGGGGCCCTATCTAATAAAATACTTAATAAAAATGTATTTAATAAAAATGGCCAAATAACAAGATTTGTCTCGGTATGTTAGGCACGATCCCAAATCATGTACATGAATATCAATCTGTTTTTACACTATCGAGGGTTATCAAGACTCGGCGGCCTCATTGGTAGCTTGTCGGACTGTTCGATCGGGAGTCACAAGTTCCATCACCGACGCAATTATCTTTCTTTTTTTTGGCAAGATAGTTTATTTCTAGCTTCCAAATGCTTCGGATGGCACTTTAATCCTTATGTGCAGTCGGCAAGTTGAGCATTTCCTCAAGAATATATATAGTTTAATGGATGCAGTAATAGCCTTCACATAGAATATGAAATCTGTTAAGTGGTCAGCTTGTTGCTTTCAACATAAAAGATAACTAAAGTGATAAAGTTGAGAATTTCTTCAAGAAAATATATAGCTTAATGGATATTAGTTTTAATTTAGATATGTAAATGATGGAAAGGTTCCCGATGATGCTGGTCACTTGCTGCACATGCCTAATACTCAATGCAACTTCCACCCATTCACCATCTATCTGCCCTTTGATAAGTCCCCACCTGTTGATCAGTGCCCTATTCATGCACCTTCCATCTGTACTATGGGCTTGGATATGTGCGACCGCCACCCACTTTTTGGGAGCACGGATCCTTATTACAATGTCATTTTCTACTTATCCTGCGCTTGCCGCAACACTTGCCTTCCCCCTTCTCTGTAATTATACTGTCGCCCCAGTACGTATACCTCTTTCAACGGGGCCCTATATGGTTCCTGATAGTTGATATTGGCACCTTATTATAGTACCTTATTCCAATTCTTGTTTGACTCGCTCATAATTCATGGGCTTAGCATTAGATGAATAAAGAATGGGTATGTAGCGCGCGACCAATTACTGTATGTGCTATATTGAATGGCTGGACATGCCAGGTATCTCTGATCATGAGCGTGGGGTCACTAGGAGACAAAGACCAATGAGGACTCTCGTAACGTTTACATTACAGAGAAACCTGTGCGCAAGCATGCGCAGAGCATCACATTTGGGCTATTCGTTGAGGCTAGCCTGTTCAGGTTGACCGGCTGGTTTCATATTCACTTGATTTCATTTACCTAAGCTTATGAAATATCCGTAGACTAAACAGTCTCTCATTGTCTCACGAAATACGACACACGTCCTGTACACTGTATACATTCACATTGTATACAGACAGACAAGACAGTGCAAACATACAGATCACATATTTTGTCACACTACTCACCAATTTAGCCAAGTCTTCGGACATTTTCATTGTATATTCTTACTCTATTCGACCATAAGTCATTTACCCCGTTCTTTATTACCTTTAAACATATTTGCATTTATCATGATATTATCATCATCTGTACATTATCACCCATTGATTCCCAGAGCGGTCAAAACCAGCCTCTCAATTTTGATGAAATCTTTCAGGCTAAAGTGTGTCTGTCATAATATCTCAAGTTGAAATATTGATAAAAAGATTATCAAGGCCGACTCTCCTTAAAATAGTAAAATTCTTTTTGATTAAAAAGTTAAAGCTTAGATGAGCACCACACAAGTGGATTCGAAACCAGCCGGTCAGCCTGAACAAGCTAGCCTCAGCTAGATCAGCCAAGCTAGATCAGGTTTCTGCCAGGTAACTCTGTAATGTAATCGATACAAGAGCACTGATTGGTCCTTGTTCCCACGTGAACTCACGCTGATGGCAGATCTGTGACTCCTGGCATGAGTCCAGCTCTTCACTATAGCGCATATACTAATTGGTCTCTCGCTTAGTGGTAGACGGGATGTGGAAATGGGCACAGTATATGAGGACGGGAAAGTGTAGAGAGCTTGGATGGGGATATATATATATATATATATATATATATATATATATATATATATATATATATATATATATATATATATATATATATATATATATATATATATATATATATATGTATATATATTTATATATATATATGTATATATATATATATATATATATATATATGTATATATATATATTCATCCATTGATACTTAAAGAGTTTTTTCCGAAGTTGTCGTCTGTGTAGAAGATACCTTTAACCTTGGGTGAATAAAATATTGGATATGTTGGTCGTTAGAAAAACAATTTTGTTGTCACTTTTCCGACTTATTTAAATATCGTCACCAGAGATGTAGATACTCCCCTTTGAGATAGCACGAAGTAAGTACCCGGGTTAGGTTAGTTTGGAACTCATATGTGTTACCATAGACAGCTAACGTGTGTCCCCCTATAGGATTAATTCAGACCTAAACCTGGCATAGTTTTAGATCGATAAAGATAAACAGACATACTACATAGGAAGATCTTTGAAACTGTCGTAAGAATAACAGTAGAAGGCATATATCTTCGCATTGTGAAAAAAGAACAGATATCACCATGGACTGTAAGACTGTGGCGCCATCTATTGAACGTAAAGAAAACAGCATATTCTGACAAGCCAATACATACCGTAGTTAGGGTTTTACGATACTCTATACCAGGAGACATCTGTTGGGTAGCAGGCTAACTAAAATTTCAAAACTTTAGTGTCTCACCTGCCCAATAGGTGGGAGCACTTTGAACAGGTCAAGCCAATTGTTTAACACCCTAAAACAAAGTCGGTTTAGTCTTTCATGCTATAAGTCTAATTATATAGTATTGTCAAAATACAAAGTTCAACAATTGTTGATTGGAAAACTACCCCGGTGACCTCTCATTTGTTGTTAAGGGCATTGCGTAGAATATTAGGCACATTTTGAACACAATCAAACTGAGCGATTTGGACCTCTACTACTTTTGGGTTAAAACCTTGATTTTTGAATTCTTTTTATCTTGCTAAATTGGCACTACAGACTAGCCAAAAGTTTCTTTAATCATGGTAGATTATTATCAAATACGCATTAAAAAAGTTAATGATATTACTTTGATTTTTTTTCTAACATCTGTAAAAAAACTAAATCAATTAAAGGAAGAAAGGAATGGAGACAATAAAACAGCTGTTTACAGCGAATTTTAAAAAAGTGCGGATAAGCCTTGACATAAGAACTTGACTGTACAATAATATTCCATAGCTCTCAGATAGCTATGTATTAAAGACATTACTATACACATAGTGGATGTCGTACTTTGAGATGTAAAACAACTGTATCAAAATGTAACCGTTAATGCATCATTAATATATTAAAATATCCAATCGTTTGCAATTGCGAAAACCATAATAAAACGTTGTATTTTACGAAACCATACTGTACGAGTTCATACAGGCAACTCTGCGTAATCCGGATTGATGCGGACCGGGAATTTCTGTCCGGATTAGGCAAAATCCGGATTATACATGACATGAGCCGATGATCGGCGATGTTGAATACAGCAGACACGCACGGCAAAGCGTGTACATTTCCAAAAGTATAGACGAAATCCCGGCCCATTGACCATCCTACTTTACCTGAACGTCCCCCACTTCCCACCGTCTATTTACCTCTCATTCTTCCCCCTCTTGTTAGGTGAGGACATGTTTTATTGACGGCTAGAGCTTGGAGCAATGGCGTGGCCGCGCAATACACTAGTTGAGAGGGCGCGCTTGATTCATGAGATCGCCGGTCCGGATTGCAGTACACTTTTAAACCTTAAGGCTGTGATGCTGGTGACACACTCAAAATTAGACAACTCCTAGATTAGCACTCCTGTACCCTTTTTAACAATAGTTATCTAATCCCTGAGGTCTTGGTGTTTCAAATATAAGTTTTCTTTGACTTATCTGCCTGAGCTGAGCTCAATAAAAACACAGTTTCAATTTTACAGTGTTTTACCTCAAATGAGGTTTTCTTGGTCAATAAAGGTTCATTTAATTTATAAATACCATACATGTCTGCTTTATTTACTAGGCTAGGGCAACTGAAAGGCAAATTTGGAGTTCCTGCAAGGGAATACCTTACAGGACGCGATTTTGTTGGAAATTTTACTTAAGGTGATGGGTACCATTGCAAGCCAGTTAAAAGCCCTGTCCCAAAACACACATCAAAGCCACATAATCCTATAAATAGGTGTATCTCCAGGTTCCTGAGTCTTATCAGGTAGAGAATATTATAGCCACATGTCATTATTCAATCCATATTCTGTTTTATTTCAAAATTTACAACTTTTTTTTCGAATGACATATTCTCATTAATTACGCAGTTGATGGTTACTGTAGGTTCACAGATAGCTTAAGGATGTCATTGACTATGCCCAATAAAAAGTATTTTTTTGATTTTTTACTGCTGAAGACTTTTACAGGCCATAACATTGAAAATTTTAGTGAGAAATTTTGACGCCAAGTGCATTGAGTTCGAGCCGACTATTTATAGCAACTTTTTATAGCATGCCCAATTCTCGGCATTGTTTGACTGTGACGCGCGACCATCGATGTGTGTCTTTGACCAACTATCTTTTGTTCCTAGCCCACGTCGCCTGTCCTTATGTTGGTCTCCCACATACGAATTTTAAGGTGCGACAAGGTGCGAATTAAAAAGTCGTGGTTTTTCGTGTGTTGTCGTGATTTTTCGCGGTTGTTCGCAGTGAGTCTTGGGTTTTCGTAGGCAATGCGAATTTGAAAAAATGTTTTACAAGTAAAACTTTAGGGTGCGACAAAACACACTCAATATTTCCTCTAATATGCCTGAATAGACAACAATGGACACCTCCACCCCCCCTACCCCCCTTCTAGTTATTTGAGGTGAACAAACAGCCTTTAGGTTGGAGTGAAGCATTCAAACTGCATTGTCTGAATATCAATCTGTACCAAAAATTGAACTCAACGCAACCCTCCTAAGAAGCATAAAGATAGATACCTGTATCTTATCCCTTCTCTCTTTTCCAGGGTTAATCCTACTAAGACGTGTGTTAAAACGCATAATGTAATAAACGTTGCGAAATGTAATACCTACGCATAATGTAATACAAAATCGTTGCGAAATGTAATACCTACGCATAATGTAATAAAGAATCGTTGCGAAATGTAATACCTACGCATAATGTAATAAAAAATCGTTGCGAAATGTAATACCTACGCATAATGTAATAAAAAATCGTTGCGAAATGTAATACCTACGCATAATGTAATACGAAATTTTCACGAAATGTAATAGCACAAGGTACGCATAATGTAATAAAAAATCGTTGCGAAATGTAATACCTACGCATAATGTAATAAGAAATTTTCACGAAATGTAATCATGTAGGCTGGTTTTGCCCATATCTAACTATTCTGGTTATGTGGTCTGCCATGATTGCTATTTTCTAAATCAAATCAGCCTGCTGTATATGCTCCCACAAATAGTAGGAATTCACCCAATTCAGCTGACCCAGTTGAAAGCTCATGAATCTTTGATCGCCAAATATATACAGGCCACCAGTTGGCCTTAAGCTAGTGACATCAGGGAAAACTTGCAATGATTTCCTGATGCAAATCAAAGCAAAAATACAACACGAACAAGAACATAATCGACCCATTGTTAAAAGGCCACCATAGTTTAAAACAGCACACCTGCCAAAGACTAAAGAAATGATTTGGGGTGTTAATTTTTGATAACAAAAATATTTGACTTGCTACTGTATAGGGTCATTCCAGCTCAAGTGACCCAATTTTCAAAAGAGTCGCCAGGTGACCATCTCAGATTTTGACGAAACTTCACTCATGTGTGCCTTTATACTTGAGAAAATTTCACGAAAAATTTCAGTTCAAAATTCCAAAGGATTTTGAGAAAAGTGAGGTTAAAGGCATGGGGGTGTATTTTCACTCATGAATTTAAATAGTGTGTTGGACCATTTTCA
Organism: Maea johnstoni; assembly: GCA_963942565.1. NCBI lineage: Eukaryota > Metazoa > Annelida > Polychaeta > Spionida > Magelonidae > Maea > Maea johnstoni. The sequence goes on from OZ012695.1 coordinate 6,494,695, forward strand.
GATGCTCACAGTTTTTTTCTAAATTTGAGGTGCAAAGCCTACATTTGCTACTATCATTAACTGATACCTAGAGAAACACATTATGAATTTTCCTTTTTCATATCCCTTATGTGTACTGAGATAAAGAGGTCCAAAATGTGATTTTCGTTCAATTTCTTTATTTTTTCAGTTTTCAGGCCATTTTTACTTCCATGCCATTCATATTTGATGTAATGTTTTACTTGATTTATATTGTCTATTCATAGGGGATTCTATTAAAGTCAAGATGTTTTTCTAAAAAGGTCCAATTTTGACACAGTTGGTGGGCAAATGTTGGCCGGTATCAAATTTGTAGTAATTTTGCCTATCTTAAAAGCTGAGTTTGTCCATGAAGTGAAATTTCTAATAAGTTCAGCTTATAATATATTTATCTAACATATATCAGCTACATTTATACCAAGTTTTGTTTTGTGGTCTCAATTCCTTCACATAAAAAACTACTTTTACTAATGGACTAGGAAGACTGTTTCAGGTCTATCAGTCAACTTTAAGGCCTATGTAAAAATACATTTATAATTTCACATTGGTAGGATTTAACTTATTCAGTACACAGACAATTAAAATATTAGTAACATTAATTGGTTTTGTTGATATTTTTAGTGTTTTTGAGATAAAATGGTCTAAAATCATGCTTTTGTTCTTTTTTGTTAATATTTTTGTATTACTAGTATTCAGGGCGCTTGTTGCATGTTCCTCCTAATTCACATTGGGTGACTAGTTCTAATTGATCTATGTTATATACTTGTAATTGCTTTCTAAAGAAATTCAAGCTTTTAGAAATAAGTCCAAATTTTTGGTACATCTGCTTTCCAGATATTGGCCCTGAACAAAACGTACCTATATTGCCCCTGTTTTCATGGTTCAATTTGACCATGTAGTGAAATGCAAACTGCCGTCACATTGTAATATTTCCAATGTACTGAGATAAGCTGTTAATATGTTTAGGTGTCTTTTTGGTTGATTGGTCACTTAGAAGTCATCCGTTGTAAAGTATGTAATGCTAATATTACAAAGATGATATTCACTATAGTTTTAGTACATCAACTAATAGAGAATCAGATTTTGAAATCAATTTATTTTTGCTACTACTTACTAGTATTAAGACAAAATGAACCAAAATTGGGTTTTTTGTTACTCCTATGCAATCTTAAAGGAATTGCATACATGATGCAAATTTATTATTTCATTTTTAATGTCTGTTTAGAGGATTTTAGTAATACAATTCTTACAATAATAAACTTTGTTTTGCGGTCTCAATTCCTTCATATGAAAAACCCATAATATGAAAAATCATATTATGGATTAATTTTGTTTATTCATTAAGGCGTTTTAGAGATAAACTACAATTGATTTTTTTGTTAAATTATTTATTGATTTTTTTAAAATTTTAGAGCACTTTTTGTACTTTGTCATCCATATTAGGTGACTTGTTTTCTCTTGAGTTATACTTGTAGTTACCGCCAGAATAATTAAGTGTCCAAATTTTTGTACAAAATATTGGCCCAGATCAAAGTTTGCCTACACTGCCCCTGTTTTAAGCTTTGATTTGACCATGCAGAGAAACATTTACCTTTTGATACATGAAGAGTACTAATATAGGCTGTTAATACACCCAGTTTGCTTTTATGGTGTTCATTCCTTCACCATTAAATTACACTTATGTTTTTGTTTTTCGACAATCATGGCTAAAATTGGTCCATTGGTAAATTTGCATCATGAAATATGAAACAAAAGTGTTCAAACAAAACACTAATTTTGGTTCATTTTGTCTGAATACCTAGTAGCAAAAACAAAATTGTTCCAAAATCTATTTTTTGATGTACAAACATTATAGAGAATATTATCTTTGTACTATTAAAATTACATTCAATGGATGACTTCAAAGGGACAAATAAACCAAAAAGAGCCACAGTTGTCAAAAAACAAAAAATTCAGAGTGAATGAACAAGAACCCTAAACGAAACCTAGACATATTAACCGCCTATATCAGTACATTTCATTCATTAAAATGTGATGGCAGTGGGCATTTCACTACATGGTCAAATCATACGATGAAATCAGGGGCAATATAGGTACGTTTTGATCAGGGACTATATTTGGAAAACAGGTGCACCAAAATTTTGACTGATTTTCAAGTAATTTCCTTAGAAAGGAATTACAATTAAACAATATAAATTAAGTAAAACTACTCGCCTAATGTGAATAAGGAAGTACAAGTGACTTAAATAATACAAAAATATTAACAAAAATGAACAAAAAAACTGATTTTAGACCATTTTACCTCAAAAAAGACAAAAAGATTGACACAATCAATCAACAATACAATTTGCTAATTGTCTGTTTACTGGATATGTTAAATCCTAATGAGGTAGAATAATTGCTAAATTTATACAAAGGCCATACAATTGACCGATAGATCTGAAAGAGTAGCTATAGTCCATTAGTAAAAGTAATTTTTTATGTGAAGGAATTGAGACCACAAAACTAAATTTGGTGTAGATATAGCTGATATATGTAAGATTATCATATTACTAGATAATTCACTTCATGGTCGCACTCGGCTATTAAGTTAAGCCTAATTACTACAAATTTGATACCGGTCAACTTTTGCCCACCAACTGTGTCAAAATTTGACCTTTTTAAAAAAACATCTTGACTTTTCTAGAATCGCCTATGAATAGACAATATAAATCAAGTAAAACATTACATCAAATATGAATGGCATGGAAGTAAAAATGGCCTGAAAACTGAAAAAATAAAGAAATTGAACGAAAATCACATTTTGGACCTCTTTATCTCAGTACACATAAGAAAATTCATAATGTGTTTCTCTAGGTATCAGTTAATGATAGTAGAAAATGTAGGCTTTGCACCTCAAATTTAAAAAAAAACTGTGAGCATCTGAAAATGGTCCAACACACTATTTAAATTCATGAGTGAAAATACACCCCCATGCCTTTAACCTCACTTTTCTCAAAATCCTTTGGAATTTGGAACTGAAATTTTTCGTGAAATTTTCTTAAACATAAAGGCACACATGAGTAAAGTTTCGTCAAAATCTGAGATGGTCACCTGGCGACTTTTTTGAAAATTGGGTCACTTGAGCCGGAATGACCCTATACAGTAGCAAGTCAAATATTATTGTTATCAAAAATTAACACCCCAAATCATTTTTTTAGTCTTTGGCAGGTGTGCTGCTTTAATCTATGGTGGCCTTTTAACAATGGGTCGATTATGTTCTTTGTGTCATTCTGGTGGAGATTTCATTTTCCCCTTTAAATCTGTTTTTTTTTTCTCATATAATCAACTCAATTGGAATTTATGTTATAATGAACTGGTAGATATTTGTCATCTACCGATTAAGTTTTAGTTTTCACCATTTTCGTGTTACAGTCTTAATTTTCGCCACTTTCTTGTTGTATTTTTGCTTTGATTTGCATCAGGAAATCATTGCAGGTTTTCCCTGATGTCACTAGCTTAAGGCCAACTGGTGGCCTGTATATATTTGGCGATCAAAGATTCATGAGCTTTCAGCGGGGTCAGCTGAATTGGGTGAATTCCTACTATTTGTGGGAGCATATACAGCAGGCTGATTTGATTTTGAAAATAGCAATCATGGCAGACCACATAACCAGAACAGTTAGATATGGGCGAAACCAGCCTACATGATTACATTTCGTGAAAATTTCTTATTACATTATGCGTAGGTATTACATTTCGCAACGATTTTTTATTACATTATGCGTACCTTGTGCTATTACATTTCGTGAAAATTTCGTATTACATTATGCGTAGGTATTACATTTCGCAACGATTTTTTATTACATTATGCGTAGGTATTACATTTCGCAACGATTTTTTATTACATTATGCGTAGGTATTACATTTCGCAACGATTTTTTATTACATTATGCGTAGGTATTACATTTCGCAACGATTCTGTATTACATTATGCGTAGGTATTACATTTCGCAACGTTTATTACATTATGCGGTTTAACAGACGTGTGATACCTGTATATAATCCAATCTAATACCACCAATCCTTAAAAGCTGGGTACATATGCTTCATTTGAACCATTATCCATATCCCTAATCAGCTTGGGACCTTTAGCTCATCCTAGTCATTGACCGGAATCCTAAAAAGTAATTATCATTACCTCATCCCTGCTAGACCTGTTGGTATGGGTTTCAGGTACCAACTCTTGAGTTTGAGGCTATAAGGTAGGATGGTATACAACTACAAAGCCTATAGTTGTATAGGGTAGTAGCAAGGATTAGATATCCTAAATGAGCAAATTTAGCAATGAGATACAGTTACCTAGCTATTAGTGTTATGGTATGAGATATAGTTACCTACCCTGTAAGGCTTGAGGGTAATACCTGGTATGAGAATCAAGTATGATGTATATATATATATATATATATATATATATATATATATATATATATATATATATATATATATATATATATATATATATATATATATATATATATATATATATATATATATATATACATTTAGGGTTATTGACACATTATTGACAGGGACAATTTAGTCCATAGTACCTGATTATCAAACACACACAATATTTCCTCCAATATGCCTGAATGGGCACAACGATGGACATCTCTATCCACCCCCCCCCCCCCCTCATACTAGCTATTTGTGGTAAACAAACAGCTAGTAGTTAGTTGGCAGAAAGGTTTAAAACACAATGTCTGATTATAAACCAGTCTCAATAGATTCCCCAACTCCTCAAAAGGCACAAAGATGGATACCTATATCTTATCCCTTCCCCTCTGTGTGTATCAACACTAAGCGATTGGGTACCTGTATCCAATCCCAACTACTTCCCTCATCTCGTATCAGCTGAGTACATATATCTTATCCAAATTATTACCCTGATCCATGTCCAGCTTGGTACCTGTATCATACCAGCAATTGACCAGATTCCTACCAGGTGAGAAGCAATACCTCATCTTAGCTATTACCCTGTACAGGGTGGGTACATGTATCTCTTCCATGCCACCACCCTCGGCCCTAGTAAACACTCATCATAGCTATGAATCTATAATCCTGAGCTCCTATAGCTTGGCTACCTGTTTCTTATTGGAACACATATCATCCATATTCCTAATATGTATGATACCAGTATTCCATGCCATCCATTACCCTGATCCTTTATAGGTTTGGTAATACTATGCCATTCCAACCATTGCCTCTAAATATCTGTAGACTGGGTACCTGCATCTCATCTGGGCTATTTCCATGAGTCACTATAGCAATATATCCTATTACCCTATAGGCTGGCTACCTGTCTTATCCTACTACCCTAAACTCTTACCCTGATACCTATCATGTTTGATCCTGTATCTCATCCTAACTACTGCCCAAGACCTTGGTAGACTGGGTACCATGGATTGGGTATCTGTATCCTTACCCATTTCTACTCAGCAATTACCCTAAATCCTAATAAGTTAATCAGGAGCCTGTACCTCTTACATCTATATCCCCTCCCTGCTATTATCCCAATTCCTTTACTAAGGTTATATATGAGTATCTCATGCCAGCTATAACTGCTAACTGCTCTCAGCCTCAAGAGCTTGGGTACCTCTATCCCACCTTATGCCAGATAGAACTATTAGTTAACCTTAGTTGGCTGGGTATCTATGTCCAATTCTGGCTATTGCCCTAGCCCTAAAATGTAAGATAACTGTTTCCCTTACCAGCAATAATCCCCCCCCCCACCCAGGATGACAGATAAGCACATTTACCTCATCAATCTATTACCCTACATCTTCATATATTACATACTTGATTCCCATACCAGCTATTACCCTCAGGCCTTACAGGATAAGTAATTATATCTCATATCATAACATTAATAGCTAGGTAACTATATCTCATAGCTAAAGTAGTTCATTTAGGACATCTTATCCTTGCTACTACCCTATACAACAATAGGCTTTGTAGTTGTATACCATCCTACCTTATACCCTCAAGCTTAATAGGCTTGTTACCTGAAAACCATACTATCAGGTATAGCAGGGATGGGCTAATGACACTTACTTTTAAGGGTTCCAACTCAATGGCTCAGATGAGATAAAGGTACCCAGCTGATTAGGGATATGGATAATGGTTTGAATGACTCTTGAGGTACATGTACGCAGCTTTTAGGGCTGTTGGTAGTATATTGGAATAGATATGTAGGTATCACACCTCTCAGGGTTACGGAAAACAGATAAGGATAGGATATGTGTTGAGGACAACTTCTGATAAAGCTTGATATTCAGACAATGTAGTTTGAATGCTTCATGCCAACCTAAAGGCTGTTTGTTCACCTCAAAACGCTAGTATAGGAGGGGGAGCTGGGGATGCGTGTGTTCATTTTTGTGCCCATTCAGGCATATTGGAGGAACTTTTGGGTGTGTTTGATAATCGGGTATTATGGTTTGAATGTTCCCTGTCAACAATTTGTGTTGGTCTTTGTGAGTTACAGTTACGATTTATGCCACAAAACTGTCCTATGGGGCACAAAAATGTCCTATGCTTTCCTTCTGATAATTAATGGATGGGGCTCCCTCACATATGTCCAGTGGTCAAAATCATTAAACAAGAATAATGCAAACAACAGGAAAACAGCATCATGTCACAAAAGAGGTCTGATATTGCACATAGGGTCACTTTCTCAAAATTACTTGAGTTCTGACACTATAATTTAGATTTAAAGCAGATTTTGGTAAAATTCAATAGTCCCAGGCAACTGGGCTACCAGGTTGATAAGCCCCAGTAGGTTAAGGCCCAACAGCAGTCTATCCTGATCTTCTGACCACACACCGGCATTGACTTACTACAATTATTGTAGTATAACCAATTTTGAGACCTTTGGCCTTCTAGATTAGCTTCTAAATAGGGTTGAACTGAAATAAAACAATTGATAAGTATCCAGCTATGACTATTTTCAACTATAGAACACCTACAGTCTCACATATAGCTTTAAACACCTTTTCAGTAGTCATATTGTTATTCAAACTCTGATTTCTAGCCTAAAACTGGATTTTTAGCAAATTTTGGTAAAATTTGGTTGTCCCGGGCAACTGGGCAATCCATTTTTTTCAGCCCAATCAGTCTTTGTCATGTTCAAACTATTTCCAGTACCAAACATGTGTTAAAGGAACATCTTGGATTTTTAAAAATATTTTTTAGTATTTTATGCTATTTTTCGGTTATTTTTTCAACATAGGGATAGGGGAAAAGAAAGTCCTGTAAAATAATGCTCGAACAACCAATGGAGCTCATCTTTGTTTTATTATGCAGATAAGAGGTTGCTTGTAATTTAGGTATATAATATGGGGTGGTTTTGTACTCATTTGACTACTAAAAACTTAAAGTTTGTGAAAATTTTCCAAAAAACTGTAAAAAATGGCATTTTTTGAGACGTTTTTGAATTTTTTTTTCCATGGATAGTAATACAGTGCTTCTGAAAGGTATTTGATAATTGTTCCTGTTGATCACTTGACCAGCACAACAAATTTGGAGTATCCCAGATAATTGCAAGTGTCCATACCACCCCCACTTAGAAAATGTCACCCCCACCCCTAAAATGAGGGAGGTACCGACCTTCAATTGGCCCTCCAGGGCAAACGCACCCGCGATATAAGTGCAGACAAGCTGATCTGAACAGCTGAGGGTATAAGGTTTTTGGAAATATAGGTCTCCGAAATTCCCCAGGGGGGGGGGGGGAGGGTTTCGAACGTCAGCTCACGGACTATGACAGGTGGCGATGATATTCTCTACCTGATAACACCCAGGAACCTGGAGATACACCTATTTATAGGATTATGCTGCTTTGAGGTGTGTTTTGGGACAGGGCTTTTAACTGGCTTGCAATGGTACCCATCACCTTAAACAGTTTAACTTGCATGTAAACGTATAGGAAGGGACTGACACCTTCCAATCTGTACGGTTAAGACGAAAACCCGGATTATACAGGTCCGAAATATGCGGAGTTGCATGTATACGTTATGAGAAGTTGTAATACACGATTCCCCTAAATCATTTTGATATATACTTTCACCTAGTAATTGTACGCGTATACAAAAATCAAATTCAGGATGATATTTTTACCAAAGCCATTCATTCAGGTGCACGACATAATGCAGCTACTCAAATATTGACTGTATACGTATGTTTATGTGTTCCCCATGGCTACCAGTAAACAACATGGAGTAGACGCTACAATGGCACATGCTACCGGATAATAGAGGCAGGCAGCCTTACTAAAACTTGACAGTAACATATATTCTATAGTATTTGCGCTATTTGCTGATATGTAATACATTACTAAAGATTTAGTAGATATCATACTATGAGATGCTGAACAACTGTTTTTCTTTCAAAATGAAGCCGTTAATACATCATTAACATACTAAAATATCTGACTGTATGAAGAAGGTGTGTCAGACTCGGTAGACAGTTGCCTGAGGGATAAGTCTGGTTCTGAACGAGTAGGAAATACAGAATGGCGTGGATGTGAAGTCTGTGTGTCTCTATCTGAGAGGAAATGTACCTGTTGCCATGAGTGGGGTATTCTGGAGGAGAATATATAGGTTTTATGATGTTGACTGTGTAACACAACACATGGACTTTGATATAACCCGCCTGAATCCGTCAGTACTGGCAACCTCCTATGCTGCATTCATGCTATTTAAAGGTTTTGGAGGTAGCTAGAGCCCCAGCTATTCTCAACAACAAGTAGGCTTTTTCTCAGTAAAATTCTTGCAACTCTGCAAGTTTTTAATGGGGTACCAGCTTTGTCAAATGTGTGTGTGTATGGGGGGGGGGGGGGGTGAGTGAGCGATTCCATGAGATTGCAGCTGCTGGTAGGTGTAAAGTAGTGAAAACCTAATATATATATATATATATATATATATATATATATATATATATATATATATATATATATATATATATATATATATATATATATATATATATATATATATATATAAAGACCTCAAATCAAGTATATTTTTCATTTTCACTTACATAAAACAATGACTCATACTAAATGATTAATAACGCACTGGGCCAGAAAACCTCAAAAATGGACACTTATCAACATGTCTAAGATGATTCCTTTCGAGACTTGGGATATGCAGTTTCTGGGAGAAGACATGTTTTTTGATAAAGATGGTTATATCTGTCCATGTTGAAAGGGTTCATTGCTTTCCTTTTTTAGTGTCACAGCATTCGATGTTGAAACTGAATATTGTACCTTCTGTGGTGCAGCTGTAGAGTTTTTTTCCTTTAATAAAATCATTTTTGTTTATACAAAAAGTTGATTATAATGTTGACAAGCTATAACGTGAGTGTTTTTACTGTTGCATCTGAACCACTGACAAATGATTTTGGTTGATAAAACTTAGCAAATCTGAATATTAATACTTGTTCATAGAATAATTCACTGTTTCATATTTATTGATAGCGCACATGATAAAGACCAGACAATATAAAACTATATTTGTCATTTTTATAAAATGCATTTCACCACAATACCATGCTAGGCTAGTAGAGCTAGTAGGCCTAACAGTTTGATTCTGTTGCAACCCCCTGTAAGTAAAAGTTTGACACTGTAGGCCGATAGGTACGTATACACATATGTACTTTCAGAAAGTACTTTGTCGCGGGCCTGTGCCATGGTCAGTTAGGAGATACTGGACATCAAACTGACCACTCTCTGGCTAAATGCTTAGCTATTATTATGAGCAGGGGAATAGGTAAATCATTCACAGATCTTGATAGGAGTAGTCTTATTTATAATGTGACAGCTCATTTTGAAGCCACCGCATTCTTCTTTAAGATGGTATGACATCAATTGTCCCTAGTGACCTTGGTCTTAAGGTCAAGGTCATGAAACTAGAAACTTTTAGAAATTGGCATGCCAGGAATGAAATGAATAGAGACCATTCTTAAGATACTCCTAAAGTTTCTTATTATTCATTCTAGCTGTTTGTTGATGTACAAATATTTCTTACCAATAGAATTTACATGTATAATAATCATGTGATGGTCAAATCAACCGTTGGTGCACTTTTGACCATACGTGTATATAGGAATGGTTAAATGTATAATGTGACACCCCATTTTGAAACCCACACTTATTAACTTTCAACCACAGAGATTGCATTTTATATAGCTGCTCCACCATGTGCCTACATATTTTATATAGCTGCTCCACCATGTGCCTACATATTTTATATAGCTGCTCAACCATGTGCCTACATATTTTCTAATCAATATCCCGTCCACGTGGTTGCATATTAAATGCTTGAATCTCCTTTGCATAAGAAAGGCACACACTCCCATGGCAACGTAATTAATGCGTGCAATATAACGTGATATCACTGAAACATTGGGCATACCATAACCAGTATACAGTGGTACAAACATGCATTTTTCTCTTGCTCTAGCTTTGGCAAGCTTTATTCAAGTTGTGTATGGAGAAACAGTAAATCTGGAGTTTTCGCGAGTAAAGTGTGGCCCAGATAAAGCTTCAGTAAATGTATCAAGCTCTTTTCATGCAAGCCAGGAGTATAGGTGTGCCTCAGCTTGTGTGAGGGAACCACTCTGTTCACTCTACAACTACAATGCTGATCGCCAATTGTGTGAATTGACCAAGAATGTGACCAAGGTGAACTGCGAACACTTTCAAAACAAGAGTGCCTTCATCTCCAGTGCTGTGGTAAGCTGATTTATATTATTTGTTAAACATTATGATGCTTCTTATCTTATCAAGGTGTCAAATCGATCACAGTTACTGGTATGCCTTTGTTCAGTCAAACAGAAATATCTATATTTCCCTGAAGACGCCACTCTTACTGAGTATCTATCTACATACATACCCATTAAATCAATCAAGCAGTCAACTAATCAACCCGCTAAATAACCGTCTCCATCCGGGCTCTTTTAGGAATCCTTATTCATTGATAATTTGAGGAAATGGCTATGGCATCATTATTTAACAAAATAACTTGGCTGCTAGGTGTCCAGGTTTTCTTGTAAGATATGGTGTATGCTAAACTAATTAAACATTTAAACCTTTTTATGCATACTCAATTTTTATAAGCATAATTTTCTTGTGAATAAAGTCAAACACACGCTATGTATACAAACATTAAAGTCACATATGTTTTAGAGAATTAGAATTTAAATGCAAACCCCATCAGTAAACCTAAGCCTTTCATTCAAGTGCACGACATTATGTTCATGTATCAACTCCAATATTGGCTGTATGTTTATGTGTTACCCATGGCTACCAGTAAACAAATAGGTGTAGGAACTACAATGGCCAATGCTTACGGAAATATTTGCTTATGATAAGATCATACAATCAAGCAGCCTTACAATAAGTTTTTAATTTATTCTGAACTAGATGACTTTCATTTTTTTCTTTGTTACACATTTCTGGTTTTCCCATTCACATACATACATTTAAAATGTTTACACAACACTTATCTGATATTATGATGTTCTTAGGAACAAGTGTCTTTAACAAGTGGACTAAAGACTGCCTGCAGCGCACAGACTAATAGTCTTAGTTACTACCACATAACGATGAGCAGGTGGTAAAGGTATAATGACCCAGCGGTTGAAGTCTCCCAGAGTTCACCCATTTGTCTACATGTGCTTTTGAAGTTATTCCCTCTGTACTCAAAACGCATGCTAAGGTACTTCATGCACTGCATGTTATTATTCATGTAGTTCGAGCAACTCTAACAGTGGCACCGGCCGATGTTTACTATATGCGATGTCTATAGGTCTACACCACCGTTAGAGTTCTAAGCATTTAAAAAAGTGAACTTGCGCCAAGAAAACTGGGCGCTCATATTTATAACCTGAAACACCCCCCAAAACCAGTCACGTTCGTATCCTACCTTATTTCTTTGTATAGTTACATCTTTATTTGATAAAAATCCGTTGCCTGGTGCCTCTATGGCACACTTGTAAAGTTAAGGCGGTCAGAATTGTGGAGTTCATGTCGGCATGGCTGACGTCAGGGACGTTTAATATGCACGCATGCGTAGAATCCCCAGCTTCTATACTAAGCGAGCAGTGGACGTGTGCGGGTGAGATGCACAACGTGATTAATAAAATGCACAAAAGTGCAGAACTATAGTAAAGGATGGAAAATCTTTAAAAAAATGTTGTGCCAAACCTGAAATATGTTTGATAATATTCAGTTTTCCCGATGATTCTTTAAATGGTTAACCATTGAAGCAGTTAAAATCTGCCCAAAAACCCGATTTCACAACCTTTAACACTCTGTGGTGCGAAAACTAACCCTGTCATATCCTTTGTGTCTTCTTGCTAAGAGCACCTTATAGACAGTTTAGACTTCATGAAAATTTGGCAATTCTGACTAAAATCAAATTTTGGGTTAAACGTTTTTGAATTGCGAACAACTCTGCATAAAAACGTAATTCATCTACCCCTTTTACGCACACATGTGGTGGTATGTCCATGTTTTATTATGGAAATTTTCCTTGTCTTTGTATGCAGGGCAGAGGTGTAGTTGCTATATCCCTCAACAGTACGTTACGGCGGGATAAATGCCCCATCCATCCTTAACGTTCACGTCACTCATTTCTGACCCCCGTAATATACGCAACAATGGGACGTCTCCAACAATTGAAAATAAAACTAGTGCGGGCATCCTTAAGTGCTGGACTCATGTCAGGAGTACCACATAAGCCATCAGCGCGGGCTCACGTGGGAACAAGGACCAATCAGGGCTCTCGCATCGATTACATTACTGAGACACCTTATCTCCACCACCAGCTGGGGGTGCCCAGAGCGCCAATTTCTGGCCTAATAGCGACTATTAGTTGTCACTGGTTGAGGCAAGCATGCATGTTCATGTTGACCGGCTGGTTTCCAATCCACTTGTGTTAGGTGATCTAAGGTAAAGTCATGTGCAGCAAGTGTGCATGCAAGTGTCCTTCATCAACAGATATAAATTAATACTTACACCCATTAAACTTCACGGATCTCAATTTTTAAATGAAGGCTAGACATTACTTTCATCCATTAAACTATATATTTTCTCGACGAAATTCCTAACTTCACAACTGTGGAGATGTTTATTATAATAAATCAAAGATAACAGATCGTTTTTAGTCTAGGCCCAACATAAAGTCATCGGCCCTTATAGCGAACGGCAATTCAGGCAGACGTCTTTTCTGGGATCAGCGGTTTTGACCAACAATTCATTTTAGCAAAGTTAAGTAAAAATGATAATAGAAATAAAGCCACCGTTATTTTGAGTATGAAATATTTGTAAGTACCACACGAAGCACTGGGCAGGTGGAAAAAAATTGCACAATCGAGAGATGGAATCGATCCCGCGACCCTAGGATCGGGAGTCGACTTGGCTATCAATCAGGCTATTCCTTCTATTGTGTGAGACGGAGTGAAAAACTATATTGATGAAATCCCGTAAATCTATTTGGGATCGTTCCTAGTATTCCGAGTCATTCTTGTCATTTACGTGACTGACAACCGAAGTAGATCTTTGTTAAGTTCATGTACCACGAAGCCACTTTTATCAATAACCCCACACATTTACATACGTCCCGAAACTGATTATGACCTACCTTCGTCACCTTTGGTAAATATCCAAATCAAATATGGCGCCTGTTGTCTAACTACTGCCAGACGGCTCGCCATCACCCGAATGTCGTTAGAACCCAATAAGGAGCGCCAAAATAGCTGAAAAATTGTTTTTGATCTTTTAATCTAATGCCTTTTAAAATAAATAAACAATAATAATGATATCAATACGCCTTTACATGTCGTTAACTTTGTGGCATCGCAAGCTTCGCAATCCAATTTTCCCTGTGCTATGAACATCTGCATCTGCTGCCGTTTCACTTTTGGGGCGCTGCGCGCTGTATGAACATTAGCGTCTAGCTCAACCCAACGTGGAATATTTCAAAAGAAATTGTAATTGTTTCAGAATATTTATCTGCATAAGGAAATGAACATTTATTTAACAATATGTTTTGTTTTATTTTCTTCATGATTTCTATCTAAATATTGATAACATTAATAATAAAATAATAAATATGAATCTATCTTTCTTCTAAATATATGTATTTTTTAATAAAGTATTTATTCAATGATTATTCAAAGGAGAGTGGTTGGCTGTGTTATGATTTTCAGTTGTCCTTTAAATATTTGCCTAAAATGCTCTGTTCTAAAGGTGTTACTGAAATAGTAAGCTTGTTTTGGTATTTGACAGTATAATAATGGTTTTTAGTTTAAAACAAATACGTTATATTCATTCATAATGAAAGGATAATGAATTTCCACTATTGTCAAATGAATTTCTATGAAGAGAAGATAGTGAATGAAAGTATAGTTTTTTGGTTTTGACTGTGCGGCGAGACTTTAATTAATGAAACAGACTATTCTTCATTAAAACACATCGAACACTTAACTTTTATTTCTAATTATCCTATTGAGAAGTACGCATTTTGAACATTCATAATCTCATATCTATGAATATGGTTTCTTTTATATTTCTATGTGCGCTTCATTATTTATGACACAGATCATATTGGAAATATAAAGGAAGTTCTGGTTTTGTTTTTATGAAAAAAGATGGGAAAAATAGGCAGTTGCCCATTTTATGTCCTGGGCCTGCACACAAACTTTCTAAACATTGCTTCATCCATATCTGCTGCAGCTTGAATTTATGTCAAGATAAAATAAAATCTGTGATAGGTCTAATTTGCATTGTGAATAGATGAAGATATTTCTTATAAATTGTGACTCTCTCGCATTGTCATTTGTGGGCCGAAGTCATTGATCACCTAGGAGAGTTTCATTTGTTAGAAGTGGTTTTCCATTTTGACTTGAAGACTTTCTTTCACGAAGGTGCAACTTTAGCTTACCCCAAACCCTACTAAACCTCTGCTAAGTGTTCTATGGTTATCAGCCACGCTAAGCGGCTGCTTAAGAACTCATCACAATGCTGCATACCCAAAGTAGCACTTTCATAGAAAAGCCACGCCAAGCAAACACTAAATAACTACTCACAATAGCAACGCTAAGCACCCCCTTGTAACTAGTAAGCATTTGCAGTGCATATCTAAACTAGCACAGAGTGGCATCGCCGGAACCAGGCCAATTAAAATATCTGAAACAGTTAATGAGTAAATGCATACTGTATAAAATTCAGACTGTCAGAAATGAGACAAACTGGACAACAAAAGAAAATAAGCAGGTCATGCCTTCCATTACAATCGCATATTTTAGTATTGTCGCACTGTATGTTTATTGACCCTGCGATATGCACATAATCAAACAAATACAAAGATTTACATACCTTGAAACATTTCAGATAATATCGAAAGAATACACATTTAAAAAAATAGGATGTCCTGCCTATCATTGCATTTGATGTCAATGCATGGGCTGACACTGCTTGGTGTATAGGCCAAGCAGAAAACCTGTTAACCAGTGTTCTATTACATGCACCGGCCTTTAGCTTGGTAGTGCCACTAGCAGAATGCATGGAAGGTATTTAATTCCTGTACCAGTCAACAGGTCACCTGTCAGCAACTGGTAGGAATGTTGCCCTGCCTGTGGCCCAGATAATGAGGTAGGCATATCTACTTCCCTGCATATGAATGCTATTTTTTAGCAATGATGTCACATATGTGTAGCTTCATCTATGCCCAAGCATCCTAATGCAATGGGGCATGTGGTCATGTAGATTAAGTGCAGGAATTAAATGTCTGCACTGTTTGTCCATTTCATGAGATAGCACTTCAGTAAAGATGCACTATGCAGGCATCCCCTAACCTATTACTACTACTATGTTCACATATCTTAGGAATGCTAAAATGTATAATTATATAAACAGTATAACAATACATTTTCCTTCCTGCACAATAGAAATTTGTTGACTACATCTATGACAGCATTTTAATAAAATGGTGCGACCTAATGAGTATAGTTGGTAGTTGATTCATTGGATAGTTGATAGAGGTTTTGATACGCTGATTTAAAGCCTTGCTCCCTCTCCCCGGCAAGAGAATAAGCAATATATGCCAATTATGAAGTGTGAGGAGTTTTGGTTAATGTGCCTATCTATGATGAACTTCGTCCTTTATCTTAAACTTATATCATATTTTCGTGTATTATTTACTGAATTGCTTGCTACGCTGATTTCAAACCTCTCTCTCTCTCTCTCTCTCTCTCTCTCTCTCTCTCTCTCTCTCTCTCTCTCTCTCTCTCTCTCTGGGAGGAGAATAGGCAATATATGCCAGTTTAGCAAGTGTTGAGGAGTTCTTGTGAATATGCCTATCTATAATGAACTTCGTCCACTATCGTATAATTACCTCCTATTTTTGTTTACTTTTTACAGGATTGCTTGCCGCCATACAACTCGCCACGTTGCGAAGGTAAGTCTTCTACATTCCTCTTGGCAATGTAAGCCTAGTTTCCCACTATCAAAAACTCAGACAAGAACTCAAAATTCACTCAGCAGGGAGTGTACTTGTCTGAAAGTCGTGGCCAAAATGTATCTAAAAAAATGGGCAAGAATAAGTTAAGACATTGATAAGAAGTTGTTGAGAACTGTCTTAGGAATGTTTAAGGAATAGTCTTGAGAATATCTTGAGAGTAAGTTAAGAAATATATAAGACTTTTGTACGACATTTACAAACTTACCAAGACCAACATAAGACATTCCTAAGTAGCTTTTAATACACTCCTAAGACAGTAGCACAAGCATGCTAAGAATGAGTTAAGACTAAAGGCCAATAAACCAAAAAAAGCCCTTGCACAATATTCAAATGAGTTTATTTCCAACATATTAACATATCTTTATTTGTCGATACTCACATGATTCATTTCAATTGTTGTTACTACAATATCTTAAAAGATGTGATCAACAAATTTTGGATAGTCCATCCCCAAAACCATGTAGGTTTTCTGAATGGTTCTATGTTTTTTCTCACAAATTTCGAACACATATTGAATGGGATCTGGGGATGTTGGTTCACCTGTGCTGTCCTTGCTAGCACCCATTTGCTCACTCATCTTTATTTTCGTCTTTCGCTAATCAGTTTTGCATATTTTTGGAACTTTTCTTGAACTAGTGATTCACGCGCCTCTGCCCCATGATGCCATGTTTACATAAAGTGCCCTACTTTCAGGTAAGTCACGTGATGCATTCTACTTAGTTCTGGTAGTCCTATCATATTTGTAGTCATTCTTAGGAATGTTCTTAGGATATTCCTAGGACATACCTGAGAATACGGTAAGAATTTCAAAATGAAATACTTGGTCCCGAACACACATAAATTAAGGCAAATATCCTAGGAATGTCTTAGGAACACACCTAGGAATGATTTAGTACCATCCATCTTTGATCCATGACTCAAGAACTTCCAAGAATGTTTTGAACATGTTCAAATCTTCGAGACTCTGCTAGGACTCAGCCAAGATGTTTTGAGATGTTCCTAGGAACAAAAAACGAATAAACAAGAAAGACATGCATAATCTTCCAAGAACACCACATTTGGGTGTTCTTGGCAAGGTCTTGTCTGAGTTCTTCATAGTGGGAAAGTAGCTTAAGTAAAACACGTTCCTACTATCAAGAACTCAGACAAGATCTTGCCAAGAACACTAAATCTTGATGTTCTTGAAAGATTCGTCATGTCATTCTTGTTTATTCGTGTTTGTTCCTAAAAACATTTCAGAACATCTTGGCTAAGTCCTATCAGAGCCTCAAAGTTTTGAAAATGTTTGAAACATTAGTGGAAGTTCGTGAGTCATGGTTCAATGATTTGTGCTCCTAACTCATTCTCAAGTGTGTTCTAAGATATTCTTCTTAATTCTCATGTTCGTGACCAATTTCCTCATTAAAAATTGATAACAAATTCTCAGTTCGGTAATTGGAACTTCCTAAGAACATTCCTAAGAATACATATCACTACCAGAAGTAAATACAACGCATCACGTGACTTGCCTGTTTAGTGAACTTTACTGATGTTTAACTTGAGAAAAATGGTGTTTGTTGGATGCGTGTCGAATACCATATTGGTTTATCTTCAATAAAAAGCATTCTAAAACATCATAAATGTTACATTTTGTGTTGGACACATACAATTGAATTAGTTTGAATAACTTGAATTTTGAAGAAAGAATGATTTTGGGTGAATATTAGCTTTTCCCACAGCGCTGGCTGTCGTATCTAACACAAAACACATGAAAAAGTTTATATTTGTCCAAAACTACTGCATCAAAAAAGAAATGCCATTTCCTAATTATCTCCTTCTTTGTCAGCCTTAGCATTTGTTGGATCAGTAGTAGGCGCTGGCCGTGATTAGCTTCTAATAAGGTTAACGAGGGCCAAGGATGAAAAGGCAATGTCTATGTGTTTCCTTACATAGAGGAAAGATGTTAGATTGATAGAGACAGTCCTGCCCACCCCAGTGATATTCAATTCGAACAGGTACACCTTCGTAGAGAATTGACAATGTAAACAGTATTGGCATTTAAGCTAGAGCTTTTAGTCAGTCAGATGTGAGAGTACTTGTGTATGGACATACTTTTACAATTGACATATGTTATTGATAGATGATTACTATTTCAGATAAAGGAATTCTTCTAGGGAGTGTGTTCTCATGAGTAGTGACAAGATATCCTGGTGTTCAGTGTTTAGATTTTCCTTAGGTAGTTGGATCACTTTACTTATTTGATTTGATTTTAATCTAAGTTATCCGGTGTATCTACCATTAATAGATCTGTTGTTGTCAGGATAAAATAATATTCATACAGAGAATAAACTGAATCAGCATTCAGAATTTATCTCAGAATGACAAATAATTATGGAGCATAAAGAATTTGTGTGTATCAACGGTAGTGTAATAGCAATTATTTAAAGGTATGGTGCTGATATCTATGTGTTTACCTTATCATGAAAAATATTGCAGGAATGTGATTGTAAAGAGAATGTTGCATAACATCACAAGTTTAGTGACTGAGCATGTGAGAAACCTTTGAAAGCTATACCCTCTCACTTCTTACTTAAATTTGTTATATTTCTCAATATTTCAACATTTTTTTAAATATGCAAGATGTCTGTATTGCCAAGAAAATAGTGCATCTATTGATTGAGAGAGTTGTAAAAATATGCTGACTTGGAGTAAGTGTACTTTGTTAAGAATCAGTAATGTTTATAGTTTGGGTACTTTCATGCGTAACTTGTTCGGAAATCCTCTAACAATGTTCCCTAGAGACATACAGAAATATTTCTGACAGTTCAAACTTTTCAACATAGTGCATCCTTGGTTTATTTAAGTTCTGGAATTGATCTATTGGCAAATATGATTAATATGAGCTTAGCCTGTCGTATCTGACACAGCAACATTTTTTTTTAAATCCTCTCACAAAAAGACCAAACAGCATTCTTTAAAGAAGATTGTTCATGGCTTTCGTTCAAAACCCTTTTGAGATGATACCTAGACATATCATGTTGTGGGACGCCCATAAACAGACAGAGATTTTGGTATTTCCTCAAAGTTTGGAAAACCT
The DNA here is from genome assembly GCA_963942565.1 of Maea johnstoni. Lineage (NCBI taxonomy): Eukaryota > Metazoa > Annelida > Polychaeta > Spionida > Magelonidae > Maea > Maea johnstoni. Next base: position 6,514,351 of record OZ012695.1, read on the forward strand.
GCATCGCAAGCTCGTCGTATCCAACACAATTTTATTTTCCTCAAAATGACATTTTTTGAGAGGAAAAATTCTGAAACAATAACATATGTTAGATCAGTCCTTTGTAGATATGATAATAAAACACCTGTTTTCCTTTAAAGATGTAAATTGTAAGTGTATTATTGTCGTATCTGACCCACTGCACACTAGCATGGAATGACCCTATGCATTAAGACTGTGGACATTGAGTCACATTTAAAACATAAACACAAACACAAACACACACTGCCCCTCACCACTCTGTACAATACTAAGAATAATTGACAGTATATATTTTATACTTTTATTGGTTTCTGATATTTTCAGAGAGGAAACATTTAATTTTGTTATATTTTAGATGTAGTGAAATTTAAAATATTGAATTATGATAAGAATAATGTCAGAGTAAGATGATCTGATTTTGTAATCAATCCCCTCTGGTCAATCAGCCTACAGATCATGTGACTTGCTTATTTGCATATTGCTCAAGTGCTTTTTTGTTTCATTGTCCTAAAGTCTAAGATACCTCTTAGCATAGTTGTGATGCAGTTTTAAAAGTTTTGAATGGCTTGCGAAAAATTAGATATTTTAACCTATTCTCAGGATATTCTCAAGACTATTCCTTAGACATTCCTGAGACATGTCTTAACAACTTCTTATCAAGGTCTTAACTTATTCTTGCCCATTTTAAGGTACATTTTGGCCACGACTTCCAGACAAAATCACCAAACGCTGAGTGAATTCTGAATTCCTAATTATGGGAATCTAGACTTAAGCATGTTTCCCATTATCAAGAACTCAGACAAGACCTTAGATGTCATATCTATATCAGAATCTAGCAGCCAAATTCTCAAAAGGCTCTAAAATGAGAGTTTAATTACCCCACCGAGTAGCTCTTTTTTCTTGGTCTCAGATGAAAGGGGAGTATCCGGGATTTATGAATTTACCATGCCACCATTTGGGGACACGGTCAGATATATTCTAGAACCGGTTATGCAGACCACCCCAGGATTAACCGGGTGACCAATTTTAGGGCAAACATACTGGAAAAAAGATGGGTTAGGGGTAGATGATTTGGCCATAACAATTCTCACAATGCACTTCATGACACAAGTGAGCACTCATTTTAGAGGGCATACCATACTCTACCTTGTAAAAACATGTGGCATGACTGACTGCGACCTCAACCTTGAGTTCAATTGAGGGCTATTTAGAAGCCTAAATGCAAATCTGCAGGTTTGGCATCAAGATTGAATTCTACCATTTTCAATGAAAGTTTTTTCTAATGATATATGTAGGTAGTAATACAGCTACGTTTACTTGTAAGCATGGGCACAGAGGCCCAGAAGTCTATTCTATCATAAACTTGGTTAAAGTTAAATGAAAGATCCGCTTTTGGATTATGAACCTAGAACCCCTTTTAGTAAAAAAAATCGAACATTTTCAGCCCTATTCAGACATGTCATAATTGCAACTGTCAAGTTAGTGGAACACTTGAGGGAATAAAGATGTTCATACTGAACTGGGCTCATGTTACTTTGCATTGACACAGGTTATCACTAACTTAGTAACCTGAATACATTTTCGCGATGGTTGCCATGGCAAATGGCGTCCATATCGGAATTCAAAATGACTGCTACTGGAAGCTATACTGTATAACGGGTATATTTCCTGGGACTTTTATTTCCCGAAAAATGATGTTTTCTACTTTTTCCCGTTTTTTTATTTCCCGTCCTGCACATGGCTGCACTGATATAAAATTTACCGAAAGTGTGTGTTTTCGCTTCTGAATCTATTAGTGCAGACGAATGTTGTATGCACTGAATGTGCCGTGGTGTGCAGAACAACAAAGCCATCCCAGCTCAACTGAGCTGACACGGCTGGCTCTACTGTTCTGCGCATTAATAGCAATTAGAGCAGCATAAATCCAAGTCGGACCGGTTCCTGGGCAGGTTGAGAAACTTTGTGAGTACTGCAAACAGTACTAGAATACACTCAAATTATCAGTCCGCCTGAATTTATCCATTGAGGACCGGTTCGTGGGTAGCTTGGCAATTGTCTGTGAGAGACTGTGAGTACTGCAAACATGAGGCATAATCCCCAAACCTGCCAAGGCCGGTATAAATAAACGTCACAAAAAGCATGGCAAGTTCGTTGGATGGAAAACGTAAACGGAGATGGGAGTTATTTCATTATAATTCATATATAAATAATTACATTTTCATTCAGTTCAAAGATTCATTTATTTACAAAAAACTAGTATATATAACGTAACAAATTCATATCTTAACACACACTGAGGATTCAGACTCAGAGACATCGTTATCTGCGAACATCGTCTGCCACACCATACCAACAAAAATGATTAAAGATAACGTTTTTATTGTTCCCGTCTCAAACTCATTCGGTAAATTCGGGAAGATTAAGCACACGTTAACATTACCCTTTATACAGTATTTCCATATATGCAAGCATCTAGATTAGCTAGAAACCCAATCTTGATGTCTTCAAGTAGGTTTTCTTGGGTCTACTACCTATTTCTGATAAAACTGATATCATTAGATGTCATTTAATTGGATTTTAAGACGGCGACCATGCTGCTGTACTAAGAATTAAGATTATTTCACAACATTTTACCCCCAAAGCCAATGTTAATGACATCTAAATCTATTGTTAATGAAACAAAAGCATGAATGTGTGTATGTATGTTCTTTATTGACTACGACAAAATGTCATAAAATACAAATCATACAAATAATATTATATAATAAACTAGAACAATAAAAAAGGAAAGAGGAATAAATTTATACACACAAACTGACATACAATCCAAAGGCATAATATCATGGGAAAAATCTATATTATACAGGAATCATAGTAATAGTCCATTGTTGATGCAGTCGAGATGGGGGTAGGGTATCATAAAGAGAGAAAAAGTGAGTATGATATGTGAATATGATATGTCGTTCTACAGTATTATTGATTAAGTAATCGATACACTTACCCAATTTGTTGACATTTTTGGGGAAAAGTGAGTTAACCACCAGTAATCCAAATGTTAGTAAAATCATTCAGAAATCACCTTGAGCCAATGGTGAGGGTTTGTGGTTTGTATAAAAATGTTTTCTGAAAAAAAGGTATCATATACTTTTTTCAACACATGGATGCCTCTATATCGTTGTCCAAATGGCCTTTAAATATATGAAAAAAGGATTTTCACTATTTTGGTGAGCAGTGATGGCAGAAGTCAAAGGATTGATTATTGAAAATTACAATGTGTCTATCCTTTCTGAGTATATACCGAATGGCTTAAAGCAAAAGAACTTTATCCTATGAACAGGTTCGTAGATAGAGTACATGGAAATGATTGAGCAATGTACTCTCCTCCCCTGTTTATGCAATATAGAGCGATTTATGTCAATGTATGATGCAAACAGTCACATTTAGAAGATAAGGTCAACCCAGGAGCAATCAATGTTTTGTAAATAAAGTCGGCAAATCAGGAGATGACACATACACAAACGTACCTGAAGTATAGTGAACGGGCTTTTCGTAATTCTGATCCATAAAAAAGCTTCGTACAAACTGTTATGCACAACAGTCACAGAGTTGATAGCAATATTGCATCGATCACAGGTATTCTTTTGATCAATATCAATATTTGAATAAGTATGTGTCAGCTAATGCTGCTCTCCCACATACGAATTTTAAGGTGCGACAAGGTGCGAATTAAAAAGTCGTAGTTTTTCGTGTGTTGTCGTGATTTATCGCGGTTGTTCGCAGTGAGTCTTAGATTTTCGTACGCAATGCTGCGAATTCAAAAAAAAGTTTTACATGTAGAACTTTTGGGTGCGACAAAAATTCTGTCGTAGGGAAGTATTTTTTGACAAACATTGCTGTACATTGTCGAATATGCTGTCGCAACATGTTTTACATCAATCGTATATGCTGTCGTGGGATGTCGTATAATTTCGTGGTTGAACGTACATATCTAACGAATGTGGAAAACACCAATTTATAGCCAATTCGTGGCTTTAATCGTAGACATGAGATCGTGTATGTTCGCACATTAGATTCGTATGTGGGAGACCAGCATAATGCTGGTCTCCCACATACGAATTTTAAGGTGCGACAAGGTGCGAATTAAAAAGTCGTAGGTTTTCGTGTGTTGTCGTGATTTATCGCGGTTGTTCGCAGTGAGTCTTGATTTTCGTAGACAATGCTGCGAATTAAAAAAAAAGTTTTACATGTGAAACTTTGGGGTACGACAAAAATTCTGTCGTAGGGAAGTATTTTTTGGAACATAGTTGTACATTGTCGAATATGCTGTCGTAACATATGATGTTGCAGTCGTACATAAATCGTATATGCTGTCGTGGGATGTCGTATAATTTCGTGGTTAAACGTACATATATATTGAATGTGGAAAACACCAATTTTATAGCCAATTCGTGGCTTTAATCGTAGACTTGAGATCATGTATGTTCGCACATTAGATTCGTATGTGGGAGACCAGCATAATGCTGGTCTCCCACATACGAATTTAATGTGCGAACAAACACAATCTCAAGTGTACGCTTGAAGCCACGAATTGCCTACAAAATAGCTGTTTTTCCTCATTCGTGAGATATGCACGTTCAACTACGAAAGTATACGACATCCCACGACAGCATGTACGATTGATGTACGACTGCAACATCAGATGTGCGATACTGTGCGTTTTCTATTATAGTAAGTCGCAAGTAGGCGAACGTATTCGTAATTGGCTACGGATATGAAGGTGCGTATGTATGCGAGTATGTACGAATATGCACGACATAAACACGAATAATTACGTCATACATACGCATATATACGCCAGTTGTACGTCTACTTACGACAATATTCGATTAATCACGAATATGTTCAAACCAAAAATGGCAAAATTCGTAAGTGCACTACGATATGTGGTGAATTCACCGTCAATTCGTGGCTTTGTATGATACATTTTGGCCAATAATCTAATTTTTCATTCTTATGTGGGTCACGTTTATAGCGGTACTTTTAATGAGTGTACGCAAATGTACGTATATGTACGATAACATACGACTATGTCCGACATATTACGATACGATGTTCAACAATGTACGACAATGTTCGACAATGTACGCCAATGTTCGCCAAAAAGTACTTCCCTACGACAGAATTTTTGTCGCACCCAAAAGTTCTACATGTAAAACTTTTTTTTAAATTCGCAGCATTGCCTACGAAAACCTAAGACGCACTGCGAACAACCGCGATAAATCACGACAACACACAAAAAACTACGACTTTTTAATTCGCACCTTGAAGCACCTTAAAATTCGTATGTGGGAGACCAGCATTAGGGATATTCAACAATGACAAGTGCCATTTTGGAAGATTATGGCTCAATACCAAAAGTTAACAAAAACAGGAGACACACTGAAAATAGAGACCTTAATCTTGGTATCCGCTTTTGAATTTGCATCACTCTTTCCCAGCAGGCAAATGTACGTACAATGTACGTACATTGTACGTACAAGCCCGTACATACAGATTTGGTACGGATAACATTCGGAACGAAAGTTTTTTGGACGTACAGGTTTGTACGTACAATGTACGTACATAGACGTACGTACAATGTACGCACATAGCCATACATACAATGTACGTACATAGCTGTACATACGGTCCAATACCAAAACTGATTCAAAGTAGAGTTTTTACATTACATATAAGGAAATTCTGAAGTGAATCTCACATAGGATTCCCCTATCATCATTTGTAGTAAGTACAAATAAGTAGGGATTCCTTGATCAGTGTTCCCCTTGAAGGAGTGCTCTGTTCAAGTATATACCATTTCTGAATCTGAAGTTAACTGATACCATTTGATTCTGCACTAAATTATGCCATGTGACCTACATTCAGTTTCTAGGCTTTATAATCAATTCTCTTGCTCAAACATGGTATTTGGTATCGTAGACACTTAGAGAATAATTTTTAGAGAATTCTCAAACAATTTGAAATGGAGATTGCCATAACTATCTACCCGCTTTTCTCAAAAAAAGTTCATTTTCAGTATTTACTGTATCTAGGTCGTTTACGTACAATATATGTACGGACATGTACGTACATAGCCTCGATACCAGGCTGAATACATTGCAGAAGTGTCAAGCCCTCTGGTTGATATTCTGTCCACTAAGAAAAAGATGTTTGGATTTTCTGTTTTAAACATGTATATATGTCTGTGTTTTTGCCTATGTATCGCAGTTTCTATACTTTATGAAATAAAGATTTGACTTGACTTTGACAATTTTTCTCCTCTAAACTGGGTGATGGGGGTATGGGAACAATGGATACAGTGTGACCGTCAAGTACAGCATTTATGGCACGGATTTATGTGGGTCAGATTCTAGTTCTGTAGTCATTTCTCTCCAAGGGTCAGCACAGAGCACATGTTTCACTCATGGGTAAGATAGCTACCCTGAATTGGAAGAAGCCCTCCTCATAAATGTACCTCAAGGATGTGCCTACGTTTGTGTTGGTTGCCTGGGACAGTTAAAGACAGCACACAAAAAGCTTAAAAATCTTCAAGGAAAATGTGAAGCAACAATAAGTCTAATTACATCCAAGTTTAGGCAAACAACCACAAAACGAATGGGAAGTGAATACCCTGCTGAAAAATCACGAAAAGCATTATTTTCTCAAGAAAGAAAGCCCCTGGCAGAGAATGCAGAGAATCTGGATTATTCCAATAGGAACACGCACAGTGTCAAGGTATGTATTAGTTTAATTACTGGAAATATGCCTTGAATCAATAGTCATGCTGTTTGAAAAAATATATATCAGGGGTTTGGTGATTTTGGAAGGTCATATTAATTCTGGCCAAGATTGTGAGGAGTGAGGTGGGGGGGGGGGGGGGGGGGGGGGCAGGGGGCAATGATTTCTCACCAAAGGTGTGGTGGATTGGTTTGATAGATCCAAGGTGACTGAGTATTTCTTTTCAACCGAGGGTGTGGACATTCATTTTTGACCAGACAGTGGTGGATAGGGTTGTGGAATGGGGGGGGGATCAGATGATTTCAAACCAGGGGGCTGGTGCGCGGGTGTACTGTTTTTCCACCCAAGGATATGATGGATTATGTGATGGGGAGGATAGGGAAGGATGCAGGGTTCGACTCCCCCAGGGGCATATGCCCCTAGATTTTGCTGTGGGCCCCTAGATTTTTCAGACTAGGGGCCAAAAATAGCATGTATAATAACCACAAATACTGTTTTTGACCACTTATTTTTCATCAAGAGACCTTTTCGGGCACCTAGTCTGAATTTTTAGTGTCAGACCCTGGTATGAAGGTGATGTGCTATCTTGTTCGATCTACCCAAAATCTTCTTCAGGCCATAGCCATAGCATTAAACCATAATTGGACCACCCGTCCCCTCCTCCCTGCCCAAAATCTATCATACTGTTTGTTTAATATATAAAGAGGTGTAGGGTTGACCCACATTCTTTCAACAAAAATTTGATTCTTTGGGTAGGGGGTGGGGGGCAATTTCCTACCAAGCAGGGACTTAGCCAGGACCTGTCAGTCCTGTCTTTTGGACAGGTAGTTTCCTAAAAACCTCCTGTTTGGACAGGCAAAATTTTCTATGATGATTTTTCAATTTTGATTTTTGGGGTGTAATAACCAAATATTTTCCTAACAAACCATCTTCTAGGTCATAGCTGAAGTGTAAATTGCCCTTTTTGACACACTAAGCTATTCAATGTAGCTGGTATAAGGATTTGAAGTAGATAAGTAGCTAAATCTGGACGGGCAAAAATTTTGAAATTACTATTTTTGACAGGCATTTTTGAAATCCTGGCTAAGACCCTGCTACCAAGGCTGGGAGGGAGAGATCTCAGTGAGAGTTTGGTGGATTTGTGAGGAAATGGCAATGATTTGTGACAGGCCGGTGTATTCAATGGGTTTAGGGGTGTGTTGAGAGTTTACTGTTGAATCTGTGCCAAAATTTAAGGTTTTTGGTAGGGGTGGCGGACATATTTAATATTCATTTAAGCAAGGGAAGTTTTAATATTGTTCATTTGGCCTTCTACTCTACTGAGGAGATGTGCTCAGTAGGGGCATATTGTTTTTGCAGTTTTAGAAATCCCCAGTTATTCAGTGCAATATGTGAATGTTTGATTAAAATTCTTTTATGGGAAAATATTTATTTAAAGGAAGTTTTGGTATTGATTGCTCTTTGGGGGATGGGGAAGGGGCCTTTCAGAGAATTATTATTCTTTGTTACCCTCTACATGTATATAATTGGATACCCTAACTTAATTGTGCCTTTTTATCCATAGGTAGAGGTGGTGTATGGACAAAAACATTTCACAATAACGCTACCTAAAGAACTACAAAAAGTAGGACGTGCCCTATGTCGTGGAAGAAATGAATCTCTTGCCAGTGTTTTGCTAGAGGACCCTCTCCTAAAAAAGGACATCACGGCTGTGATTCTGGACCAAGTGTCCAGAGAATGTGACAAGATATGTGGAGATAACTCTTCGGGATTTGTGTCTAACGATCCAGAATCTTTGAAAAAGTGGTCCTATGCCGAACAGTATCATGAAATGCAACTGATGTGTCCTACCCTACTCTCCATTCTAGAAATTGCAACTTCTTTATCTAAAGGACCTAACCCAACTCTTCTGACAGTAGCTGGCACAATATTCTACTGCAGAACTCAGAAAGCAAATTCTCATGCCAGTTTGATATCCCTTATTCTTAGGAAATCTGGTGCAAAAAAAAGGCTTTTAAGAGACTTAATGCCATAAAAATCTGCACAAGCTATGAGAGTGCTATGCGCTTGCACACACACCTTGGGGATGCTTTTGATCAGCCGGTGAAGTCCTGGCAATGAACAGTTTTAACACATGCGAATTCCAATGCAGGTAATTCATTGCTTGAAAGTACGAAGGATATTCTCAGGCAACATCTGATGAAAAAAAGTACACCTAAGCCTCCGGTTGGATACAAGCTAGTTGGAGACAATGTCGACTTTAAAGTAAAGGCCAGGCATCAGACTTTGAGTCATCAAAACCAAGATTACCACATGTTCAACACCATTGCTGTGCTGGACGGGATTCAAAATATTCACCCAATCATAGATGATGCAATCTTCAATGACTTTAGTACCGTGTCGTACAGCAGATTCCTGCCAAACGTTCAAGAAAATAGACTGTTTCGTGATGAGGTCATCATTCTATTCGGACATATAGTCGTTAAATACTGCACGCAGTTGAGCTGGATGAAGCAGTACTTACCGAAGTACATTGAACACCCATACATGAATTACACCAAGCATAAATCAGTGGTAGTAAGTATAATTCAATGCAACATATACTGTCAAGGGCATGATGCAAATGATGCCAGGTTAATTTAGATAATAAACAAAAATGTTATGTTGAGAAATTTCCACATTTTTTCCAGGATGTGTGGGTAAGATAGAACTGTGTGAACTGGTTATTTTATCAATTAAATTTTTCCTTAAATTTGCATAACAATAACTGTCCCAGTATGTGTGGGTTAGATAGAAATTTGAAAATTAATTATTTTTAGCTATTCATTTTTCGATAGGTTTTAGAGGAGTTAAAAAGGTGGAATTTTTCTTTTAAAGCAAGAGAAGATGTTCCTCACTTTATTCATTCAGAGATTTGTTTGATCTACAAGAAATACTGTATGGAAACATTTTGCCAGGTTGGCCTTGGAGTTCTGGATGAAAATGAAGCAAGTACAGAGGGTATTGTTAAAGTGATGCAGCATCTTCACAAGTATGTACCAGGCCATGGCACAGACGAAGTAGTGCCGATCTTGAGTAGGGGAGACCTTCGATCTTACAGCTGAGAGAGGACAGAATGCACAGGAGCAGGAAAGTGATGGCAGAACACCTACCGACAGACTAGAAGGGCTCGTACCAACTATTGAGGACATGCACACTTATGGAAACTTCCTAGGGGTAATTATCAAAAACATAAGTGTTGGAAAATAGAGAGATGCAATGAATTGATAGGTCAATTGGATTGAGCCAGTATTTTGAGCGCTGGACCTGCTAGTTTGAAAATCTATATTCCTGATTATCGCTCAAAGCACAATTACGTTCGCCTATAAACTTTATCCCTGAAAGCACTCTTGACTACAAGATTTAAATTTTGCCATTTTATTATTTCATACAGTGAGGAAATTAAATTCCTACTCTTTTACTCATCATGGTGTTTCATACCATTGTATTATCTGCATTCCATAATCTATCATACAAATATGACATCCCTGTGGGGTTTCCACCAGGAATAACTTCCCCTCGAGAGGATTGTTGCTCGAGGGCGACAACCCTCTCTCGAGGGGAAGTTATTCCTGGTGGAAACCCCACTGGGATGCCATATCTGTTTTATTATCCCAAACAAATACTTAACACAAAAGGGGGAAAATTACAAACACCAGAGATTTTGGATAAATACTCTTTGTCTGCCTTGATGAACTAGTCATGCAGAATGAATGTTTGACTAAGGTAGCCAATTCATTTAGCCAATTCATAAGTAGATATTGACATTTATCCAATGGGATGTAACAGTAGCTTGTAAAACACACAGACAAAATGAACTAAGATAAACACTAGTATGTAATAATGCATATTTTAAAGTGTTTATTGACACTAAAACTATAAGGTCGAATACATATATCTTAGTGATGTCATCGATATGAAATTTTATTGATACGATTAATTGATATATTTTCTAATTCGATTGATTCGATACGCCGTAACATGCTCGTAGGGGACAATTATCCCTTTTTTTTGAATTGTTGCTATACTCTTTCCGATATATCAATTCGATTCGGTTCGATAACCTGTGTTTTGGCCACATGCCTGAGTTAAGTACACCATTCCTTCCAATTTCTCTTACAAAAGCTATAGATTTATCGATTTGTGGACTATCGATGACATCCCTAACATATCTTCTCAGGTGGTTTGGAGTCATTTGTACAAAAGCAACTCATCAAGTGACATTGGGACCCTCTACTCAGCACGAAGCATTTTGAATGCCAGGAATGTCACTGCAGAGCCCATGAAGGACCTAAATACGTGCGAAGAATTTTTTGAAAAGTACACTGATGCACTTATCGCTAGTGCCTCACTAGAGTACTTTGGTATGGCGAATGTAGAGGGTTGCCTACCAGAAATAGTATAGCCGAGAAGGAAATGCAGCTAAACCCAGGAGGATACACCAACCTAGTCATAGGTGAAATGGTGGATAGATATGTCCTGAAGTTCACACCTGACATAGGACAGCAGACGCTGGCATCAAAATATCCTTGCAGCACATGTGGAAAGAAGTACCAAAAAGCATCCGGGCTCCTTAAACACATAAAACAGTGTCACACGACCACCCAAAGTGTATCCTTACCTCCTTGCAAAGATTACGATCACAAATATCACTATGTCACCAATGCTTTAAACCTCGGAATGCTAGTTAAACATTTTACAGATGCCAGAAAGTTAGGAGATGATGATCGAGTTTATCGCCTCCACAAATTCTTGCTCTTGCATTTCAAACTCAACGGAAGGACCAAGTACAGTTTCCAGGTACTTCATCATGCAGCTCAAGTGGAGTGTTTATTAACTCCGTACCTCTCTTTCCAGCTAAGGTGGAACAGGTCGGTAAATACAAAAGGCCTATTGGACAGCAATATAGAGTTAGATCGGGAGGTTGAGCACAGAAACAAGTACTTTAAAGAGGATGTGAAGGGGTTCAGGGGCAAGGTGACCACCAAAAGCATTGATAGAGTCAGTCAAGCAAGTGGATCTCTAAATCTGATTTTACAAGCATATGACAAAGAGGCTGATGTCAAAAAGCCTTCAGGTCGGCATGTTAGAGCCAACTACGAAAGTGATGTACTAGCTCTTGTTGAAAAAACAAGCCAGGAACAGCTTTTCCAGTAAAAGCAAGGAAGACGATTCAAAGCGTTTCCAATAGTACCAGCCAATTTGCTGGATGGACTGGACATGGCATCACTAACAGACTGGATGAGAGACAAGCTAAAATATTTCAGTGGCATGAACATCTATCGGTCTATGAGAGCCAGGGTTATTAGGAACTAATAAGACAAATTGCTTATATATCACTCTACGTTGTGGTCAATTATTCATACATGTTAGGGCTTAAACGATTCATTATACATGGGGTGGGGCCATGTAAAGAAGGAAAGATTTTTTTCACAATTTTCAATATTGAAAAGAAAAATTCTTAATTTTTTTAACTACAGATAAATTTTCTGTATTTTATGCAGACATGATACATACTTGCCAATCATTATATCAATTTCAACTTTTAAACTAAATTGAAATATCACTATGTTGACCTCAGTGCTCTGCTAGATTTCACCCAAAAGAGATCCTTTTTCCTTATATTAGAGCAGCTTCTATTAAAATTTCCAGAGCTAAAAAAAACACGTTTTGTCAAATTTCAGGGCTGAAAACCCTACATGACACCCCTGTATATGTAACAGGTTATGCCTAACAATTGTCTTAAGGATCATCAATTTTGTTGTTTATCCTAGAAGTGCCTAGTCATCACCACTGCTATTGGAATCGGAGGATAAATGTACACTTCTAACTTTGTATATAACATGTCTCAGATTCAGATGAAGATTGAGAGACTAATGGTTTTTCATCCTTTTCAGACACAACACTTTCATTGACATGACTTTTAATTATTTCCCAGAGCTTTTCTGCTGTGGAGTATTCTAGCACTCCATATTTGTCCCATATATCTGCGATTCCTGAAATAAATTCACTGTCATCAATTATTTTGTTTACAGTAGTAATTGATAATCCACACACTAAGTCTACACCAGTGTAAAGAGCAATACTGTCGGCATTCTGAGACTTGATTAAATCCTCACGGTAAATTAGGAGATTATTTTGTAGTAATTGTTTAGCTGCATCAGGAATGTAGTGCACTCTTTGCTTTGTTTCCTTAGCTTTATGTGCAGCAAAACTAGCTTTAAAGTTTAACTCTGCAGAGGATTGGTATTCTATGGTGGAACCAGATTTACAATCCTTGCAGGAGCAGTTGGAATGACAAATATCACAACAAAGGTGTTTATTTACCAAGGGGGTCACTTCACCTGGAAATACTGAAAATAAGGCCACTCTCCTGCATGTTTCATTATTCTTCACATAATCCTTCATGGTCTTGGTCAATCTACTACCAGACAATGCATAACGATGTTTCAGTATTATGGCATGACTTTGTTTACTATCCCTGCCTACACGCCCACTCTCTTGTACATAGTCATCCAGATCATCGGATGGACCATAGTGAATAACTGTATATAGCTTCTGTACATTGACCCCCATTCCAAATGCAATGGTTGCAAAAACTACTCTTACAGTACCATCCGCTGATGTAAATGATGTCTGTACTGAGGATATAACCTCTGACTGAGTCTGGCCATGGTACATAGCAAATAGACGATTTCGATCATCATTTATTGCGCAACCAGGTATATATTGCTCATCTTCAAATTCATTAACAAACATTCTATAAAGTTTCTGAACTACTATTCTACTTCTGCAGAAAATGAGATATTTGTCACACAGTTCTCTTTTCTCCTTAAGTTCTTGCATAAGCCAAGAAAATGTCACTGTCAGGTCATCAGTTGCTGTAGGTTGCACAGGATATCTAATGTTTTCTTTCTCTGGGGATGATTCGATGCATAGTGGATCAGCAAGTTCCAAAGATTCTGCTATGACAGTTTTTGTTTTGATTGTGGCTGTTGCAGTCATTGCACAAAATGGGATTGTTGAAGGGATAAGAGATCTTATCTCTGCTAGTTTTCCATAACTTTTACGAAAGACTTGTCTTGGAGCAGGAACTCCCCCTAAAAGGAGAACAAATAACAGTGAAAATAAAAGTTTGCAACAGAATTAAAACGTTGCGTTATTGTTTTTTCTTCTAGAGGTCTAGAACCAGGATCTGACACTTAGATTTCAGGCTTGGGGCCTGAAAAGGTCTTATGATAAATTTAATGGTCAAAAACAGGATTTCTGTATTATTATACATTATACTTTTTAGCGCCCCTAGTCTGAAAAATCTAGCGGCCCACAATCTGAAAAGTACTATGATGACTTGACTAGTAACAAAATAATGACTAGTTGGTGAAGAATAAGCCAACTCTAGTAAGCTAGGCTAGTACGTACATTGTACGTACAGACCCGAACGTACATACCAATATGTACATCATATTTTTTTTTAGCTCATGTCATTCTCTTCAATATGCACCTACCCACTCATCATTTTCTAATTGAGTTGTCTACTAATTAGCATTATCATATTAACCTCAGGCGGGTAAAATTATGCATTAAAATTAAGTTATTAGGATACATAGAACTAGACACTAAATGACTAAGAAAGGTTTAATTCTAACTTTTTTTCTATCTTTAAAACTGGGCTTAGCCCCAGGATTAAGAATGAAAATATATTTACCATTTTGATATACAATGACTTTCATCAATGTATATGGCTTTCAGGCGCTGATTAAAGGCCCTGGATTTCAATATAGCCCGTCCACCCTGTAGTATTGCCTCAGGGCTAGCAAATACATAGCTGGGTTTGCTAATCAGAAGTTTCTCTGTAATTCCCACTTCACTCATATCAAGGTGAAGGGCTGCCAGATTTTTGCTGTTTAATATCTTCGTTTGCTCCTCCATTAGAGATATTAGTGGGGATATCACTAGCACAGCAGATAGTTCAGGTTGATTTCCAGGACCACTTTCCTTGGCTAAATATGCATCCATAGCCAGTGGGAGCAGCTCATACACTGCAGATTTACCCATTCCTGTTTGTTGAGATAAAAATAGATCTCTGCCATTTAGAAGGGTATTCACACATATAGTTTGAAAATCCTTTAATTCACTGTATCCTATTCTATCTTTTGCAGAGTTGATATACTCAGTATAATCCATTTTAGGTCAAGCTGGCATGTAAAATGTTATCCTGAAGTTACTATCCTGACATGAGCTGTGGTGACTCTGTTAAGATGTAGGATGTCAGCCGTGTTAGTTCTATACAAAGGTTTGCATATGCACAGATCAGCATATGTTACAAATTAGTCACACCTAATCAGGGACTTCCCTCTGTGAGCCCAGCTTATGTTGGGATCATAAAAATGCCCATCACTGCTCAAGGGGCTGGTCTGAAATGTGCTTACAAGAAATGAAGGTCTGTGGTTGGAGGGTATTAATAGACTTTGAATATTCGACAGAAGACTTTTTCCTGCTGTCAGCTTAACAGGTTCGAAGCTGATTCTATTGATAGGTACAACTGTGACACTAGGCTGGCTTAACAACCACAAGAGAATTCAGCAGTGCTGCCATCTGGCAAATCTGAAAGGTACTATAATGACTTGACTAGTAACAAAATAATGACTAGTTAATGAAGAATAAGCCAGCACTTGTAAGCTAGGCTAGTACGTACATTGTACGTACAGACCCGAACGTACATACCAATATGTACATCCAAGTGTGAACCAGAACCGTGCGCACATTGATTTATGATAGTTAGGGGAAAATCTATCTGAACCTAAACCGTACGTAATCCGAATGTTCCGCTTTGGTACAGGGTGCGAACCTTAACCGTTCATACAATGTACATACATTGAACGTCCATGAGTGCGAACCTAAACTGTACATACAATGTACGTACATTGTACGTCCAGTGCCCGCTGGGTTATAACAAAAAAGAAGGAACATACTTCGCATCTATATTAAAATATTGTATCATCGTATACCGCCTGTGAGGAAATGTTTCAATTCCTGTTTGAAAGTATTGTCAGATTTCCCAACATTGCTTCTTATCATGTCTATAAATTCACTTCCATTTTAATCAGGGGTAGGAAGCTTTGCAATAAGACACAGTGTGTGTGATTTGTATAGACTTGTAAGCATATGCTATCGAAACATATCAAGTCCTTATTCTGATAACTAAAATATGCCCATGACAATAGCATGTATCAACACACGCCTCCGCTATATTTACCACAATTTCTGAATTACTGATTTGTGTGATTATTCTAATAATGTAATCAAAGATATGTCTCCATGATACAATGGACATGTGACAGGAACTACAGTCTTGGAAGTTTCGTTTACATGTGTGAGAAATGTATTTGTAAATTGTAAGGAGATGTACATTCATTTATCCTGAATGAAAATGGATTTTTTCTGTAAAGAACAATCCAACTTTAGAAGGGAAATTGATGTTTTAAGAGAATGGCATACCACAGTTTCTACATAGTATTTCTGGTGGCCATACAGTGGTATTGGTACAACACATTTTGGAATGAATATATATACATATATATAAATATATATACATATGGAATATATATATATATATATATATATATATATATATATATATATATATATATATATATATATATATATATATATATATATATATATATATATATATATATATATGTATATATATATATATATATATATATATATATATATATATATATATATATATATATATATATATATATATATATATAATGTCAAATTTCAACTACTGCCCCCTTGTATGGCACTTCTGCTCCAAGAAAAATCTCTCCAAGCTAGAGAGGATACAGGAACGAGCCCTACGCTTTGTTTACAGGGATTACAAAAGCAGCTATGAGAAGCTACTAGACCAGGCTAAACTACAAAGCTTACATCTAGGTAGACTGAGATCCCTAGCTACAGAGATTCACAAAGCTGTCCATGGAGGGGCCCCTCCCTATGTCAGCTCTCTTTTCACAGAGAGAGAATCTGAATACAGCCTTAGAAGGAACCACTCTCTTATATTACCTCCATATAACACCATCTCCTTTGGAAAGCAATCAATTAGATATACTGGACCTAAAGTATGGAACTCCCTACCTAACAACTTAAGACAAACAACATCACTAAAAGAGTTCAAAAACCTAATCTCAACCTGGTCTGGAACTAACTGTACCTGCTCTCTCTGCTGCTATAAGTAATACCAGTAAATGAGCAGAAGTAGAACTTTGCTATTTTACTCAATAATCATAAACACATGTCCTGAAAGACTGAAGTTATTACTCATTGTCAATTAATATGTGCCAACTTACTTCCCCTCTACTTATCATTTATATTGCTGTTAAACCCTGTATGTTATATTTTGAATTGTTATTTTGTAGTCGGCCAAGAGCCCTGGCAGCTCGTGTTTACTATGTAAAATTATTACCGACTTGAAATAAAGATTATCTATCTATATCTATATATATATACATATATATATTTATATATATATATATATATATATATATATATATATATATATATATATATATATATATATATATATATATATATATATATATATATACTTTCGAATGTATCTTAAAATGCGTTGCAGAGGCTACCTTATCCTTAAATACATGGGTGTAATCTCTGCCTTTTTCTAAATATTTTTTGCAATTTAGAGTATTTGAGTATGTAGGGTTTCAATGAAGTAATTCTTTGTAGATGCTTGTACAGCTGTACTAATTGATCACCTTCAGTTTGAGAATTGCTGCTACCATAATGTCAAATGAGGCCTGATCTACATCAGTCTACTCTTTGAAAAATATCAATTCATTTTTCTATGTCTCTGCAAATGTAAACAAAAATAATTCCATTATCACCCACATGAGAACAGCAACAGCAAAGTGAAGCATAACTCCTTAAGATATTGGAAAATGTATTGAAGCTATGCTCTTATCTTTGAATATGCTACTGGAAGCAAGCAATTTTGGCAGGAGTTATGATGATACAGTCTTACCCATTAAGAAACTGCCTTGCGGGGCGGATCCAGCTTCCGAATTTGACTGATGCACCATCAGATTATTGAAAGATCACCATATATTTTCTCTATCTAAAAGCCCAAGGGAGGGGGGGGGGGGGGGGGGGAGGGCTTTCCTACATTTCATGAATTTATTCTTACTTCTCCTCTCGTTGGTAGTTTACGTTATTTAATTATTTAATACTGCATATGATTCTTTTGTAAGTTTCAGTATCCACATGCTGTAAAGCAAAACGATAACATGTATGTTTAGAAACGTAAACTAAATTATTCTTCAAGGAATCCTAAAGGACAGTGGCACACATTCCTTTATGACAGGACCCTTGATCAGGATGAATCACTCAGTCGGTGATATATATATATATATATATATATATATATATATATATATATATATATATATATATATATATATATATATATATATATATATATATATATATATATACTAAAACCCATCCTATGTAAAGATGAATAAGCATGGATAACGACTTGTAACGGAAAACACCATCATAAGTATAATGCTGACATTTTGCCATCCACCCATTTATCAGACAGTATATTTAACAATGTTTGACACCAAAACGTTGCCTCATTAGCTTTTGTACAAGGGTATTGAGGAAAAGTTTTGATGTCACACATTGTTGAAAATTCTGTTTAATAAATAGCACCTATTTCTAGACTTGCATGCATGTGTGAAGTGAGCGGGGATGCAGCCATCAATAAAATATAATATCGCTTCCCACATTATTGACATTCAATAGAAAAAACATAACAGAAAAATACATATGATCGACAGCCTACAAATGTAGGCTAGGATTGACCTTAATGGTCCTTTAAGGGAATTTTCCCCTGGAGTATATGATTCTACGATAACATGGCCAAGAGCCAAGTTTTCACCTGGACACAACCATTATCAGCCCACATCCCAGACCACATTTAAATGTCCTCCCTTGTGGATAGATGGCACTGCGGTATGCTAGCAGGGTATTTGGGCTAGTGTGAGGGTAAATTAACTGTAACCCTAACCCTGGACCTGATTCCTAACCCTAAATCCTAGGTTTAGGGTAAGGAATCATGTCCAGGGTTAGGGTTAGAACTAGTGTTAGGGTTGGGTAGCCCTTACCCTGGACCTGATTCCTAACCCATTACTCTAACCCTAGTTAGGGGATTCCAAGACCAAGTTTCCTTGACCTCCTTCCTGAGGACTGGGTGGATATAGAGTCTACCAAGAAAAACAAGCATATGAGGGTCGTTTCCTACTCCTATTTATACCTCCCTGTATATATTCACAACTATCAAATGGGCGGTGTGTAAAAGGCAAATGTTTTTGAGATAGAATTAGCAGCAGAAGATAGTAGGTCGGTTTACTTGATGTAGGGAAGTAGGGAAATCGTGTTTCAAACACAAACCTTTCAATGGAGCATCTTCAAAGGTTCTTTGATGTCAGGTGATTTTTTAACAAAACTTGTTTTCAAAGTGTTATTTTCCTGGATCAATTTTGGAATCGGTCTTTGTAATACGGTGGTATCTCGAGCAGATTTGACTGACTAAGTGAATTCCCCTGCATTAACAGAGGTGGTTTAATAAAGTCCTCATGCCTTAGGTTTCCTGAGGATGGCTGCAGTTTAAACATCTTGGAAGGGGGTAGGCTTTCAGTAGTTCTATTCCCGTATTGTAATCCCCAATGCAGAGAACAACTGCAAGGATGAGTTAACATTAAGTTTGTTTAATAACGGTATGACAGTTTCTTTCACCAATTTGAATTTGAATAACAGGTCAAACCGTGGAAATATGTTGTTTTGAAAACTCCTAACAAACCTCACATACTTAGCTATCTCCTTTGTGGGAAAAGTAATTGTTGTGTTTTCGAAAGATATTAAATCTTAAATAACAACTCTCCTCTGGATGTGATACTAGTATGTGGTTTGCTGTGAAAAGAAATGAATTAAACGAGATCTTAGTAGTAGTGGTGTTTCATTTTATTGCTTTGATTATATATATAGAAGTTCCTCCTTTCCAATTCATTGAATAAAAATGAAATAGATCAATTCTGTAATTTCATTCACAAATGAACAACAACACACAATACCAGATATCTTTTTAGCAGAAATGAAAAGAGAGTATTACAATTAATTGAAAGTGGTGGTTTAAGAATATAGCAATACTACAACTCGAAGAATAATGAATCAATTACATGAGACATCCACATTTGTGGAACCTCTCGAGATTAAACACATGTGCAAATTGATTATTGTAGGGTTTGTACCCCAGCATACTATTACATCAAACAATGTATTTCTAATGCTAAAGGTGCCTAATGACTGATATCCACTGAATCTATGATCTTTTTATAAACAATTAAGCATGGAAATTAAGAAATAAAAGATTAATCATTATAGGTCATTTGAGGCATTTATATCCTTATTTTTTATATTTTTATATAAGTTATACTTTCAAAAGATAATTCCAAAATAGTCAGCTCTTCTTAATAAGAGGCCAGAGGAGGGCATAGATTAAGAACCAATATCCAAATGTCAGAATTTTCACGAGAAACATACACTACCAACACAGACATTCATACATCTTCAACCGGATTGAGCACAGATAAATTCAGAGCTGATATACATTCGCAACATGATTTCAAAAGATTACCTTTTTTATCTAAAAAATATAGTGCTCACTTCATAATCTGGTTAGTAAGGATATAGTCTAGTGGCCAAATCCTCAAAAGGCTTTAAAATGAGAGTTTAATTACCCCACTGAGTAGCTCCTTTTTCGTGGTCTCAAATGAAAGGGGAGTATCTGGGGTTTATGAAAGTAACGTGCCACTATTTGGGTACATGGTCAGATTTTTTCTAGAACCGGTTAAGCAGACCACCCCAGGATTAGCCTGGTGACCAATTTTAGGGCAAATATACTGGAAAAAAGATGGGTTGGGGGTAGAATATTTGGCCATAACAATTCTAACAATGCACTT
>OZ012695.1:6535438-6698444 GCA_963942565.1 Maea johnstoni
ATATATATATATATATATATATATATATATATATATATATATATATATATATATATATATATATATATATATATATATACAATAATAAAACAACCCTTTTAATTCTGCAATAAATGAAGACATTAATTCATTAGTTCACCACACAAAGTGATATTACACACTTAATGGCTTATTGAAGAATGCTGTTTTTCTATGCCTCCAACGATTTCTGTGCTGAGATAACAAGGATGCATGAAACTGCAATGGCAAGATAGAATTACATCTATCGGTATGGTGTATATTCAATATAAACACCCACATCCTTGACTACTAGTACAGCTAGGGACACCTCCAAAACTGAGGAAGGCCCGTTTTTGCTTACAAGATATATTGTACTGCTGCAAACAAAGGGGATCCTGTTTTTGCATTATACATATTTTTCATTTTATTGCATTGATAGTAATACCATCTCATTCTTAACTCCTATTTTGTTCTTTTCCAGTATGTCCTGGTAAATTCACTGCAGATTCAAACACTGTCTTTCTTCTCCAATTTCTGGATGAAACACCTAGACAACTAGCAAGTGGCCATACTGCAGCTGATCACAGCTCCTTCGGTAATGACGGAGTACTACAGGGAAGTGCTGATTTGGTCAATTTCTATGAGTATGGCAATGCAGTAGGCCTCTATCTAGATGGTTCTGGTTATTTGAAGATTGTAAAATCACCATCGCTTGCAATCTCAGGTGACCTCACAATAGAAGTTTGGGTGCAAACTAACAAGGATGCTACTGGATATGTTGTCCTCCTTCCATTTGCTTATGGATTTCCTAAGTTTGAAACCAGCGGTGTCATCGGTTACCAGCGCACAGGGTCTGTCATGGAAATTATGGCTGCACCATTTGGCAGTAGAAAACTACACTATTATGCAATGGTAAGTGCTGGAAGACAGCTGAGAACCTACGTGGATGGGAAACTGTATGCAACAAAGTCATTTAGTGGAACACGTGGAAGTGGTGAATCAACCATGTTTGTGGGCTATAGCAATGGATGGAACCTTGGAGCAAACTATTACAAAGGTGTTATCTTTGGCATCAGAATCTCATCAGTCGCACGCACTGAACAGGAAATTGCGGATCACTTTAACCAAGGTAAGTCTAACTTGATAAAATAGACAAATACACCATTAATGGAATTTACAGGTTGGAAGCATAGGCAAAACCTAGCTGTATTCAAACCAGCAATGCGTGCAATACATGGAGGAATAAATTGTGAAAAATAAACTTGGCACTGTTTACTTGTTGCACTATACGATCATGCACATTGTCATCAGACCGATGAGAAAATTTATTTTTATAACATACCAACCCATATAATCAACTCTTCAGATTTCTACTGCTTTCTACAGCCAATATCTTTCAATTAATCACTTTCAATGTTCTAAGTATTTCCAATACACCTATTTTCCACAGACACTATCGAATGAATCCTTGTCTAGAAAACTGCTACAGCTGTTTAACTTTATTCATCTTTGTTTCATTTTAAAGGTTGTGCATAGGGTTTTGGACCTTTTCTGGAGAGGATACCTACCATCTGCCAACAAGAGGAAGTAATGTGTTAAACTACAGTGCAGTATGCGGGAGTGAATAAAGCGTCCTTTTAAGAAGTTTAAAGTACAGACATTTAATTCCTGCACCATTAGACTGGACGTCTGCCGGTGCCTGGTTACAAAATCACCCATGGATAACAGATCAATAAGATATGCTAAGCACATCAATGTCCCACGTGCGCTTGTTCATCTACGCATCCATGCTAAGGAAAGTACGTGGCAATCGGTCGTGCGGTTGTGTATTTTGCCCAGGCTGACCATGCATTCGGTGCAGGAATTAAATGTCGGCACAATGCATTTCTCAAGCCTCCCACCATTCTCCTCATAGTCAGATCAACTGTGATTGACAAGACCATCAATTAGCAGGACGCGAGATCGGGTACAGTATTGAACAACCTGACAGAGGATTTAGCTATAAGGAATGAGGAAGATAGGATTATCAAATCCTCCTCGTACCTGTGACTTCTAGCCTGCAGCAACACTTTTGTAGTGTCAATGACACTGTATGAAGGATAAGCAATAAAATATATTTCTCCAGTTGACAGAGACTTTCATGGAC
This sequence comes from Maea johnstoni, assembly GCA_963942565.1. Lineage (NCBI taxonomy): Eukaryota > Metazoa > Annelida > Polychaeta > Spionida > Magelonidae > Maea > Maea johnstoni. The sequence goes on from OZ012695.1 coordinate 6,537,585, forward strand.
ACCATATTCACAATGCTGGTTGCCTATATGCCAATGTACAAGGAACCATCTATTAAGGATCAGTCGGACTCCTGTCTCAGAAACACTGTTAAGTCTTGCCACACTCTTTACTCCACACGCAAGACACTATATATATCTCCCACGGGTATGTGTGTGTTTTGATATAAATGCACAAGCCATAAGCACGTAAATGGGAAACTTATTTCCGCATTTTGATTTTGAAATGCATGGTAAATGCTTTTTTGTGCTTGTGTAATCTTTAATATAAGATATTCCGTTCATTGCAATCAATGATAATCACTATCACTTAAAACAAATATTTTTAATGAAAATATCTCAACAACAATGAGGTAGCAAAGCCACAGAACCATATATTGTAGTTTATGAATAAACCCTGTGTCCTGAATAGGAAAGGGATGTTTGTAAGTACTGCCTGCATTCTGACCAACGAGATCTCAGGTCTTTCGTGCTGGTTTACCATATTTGGCACTCGATCGAACTTTTATTGTTTTTTTCAACAAAAAGATTTCCGCTACTCAGTTGATCTGATTTTGGCATATTTTGAAAGTTTGTGCCAAGTACTTGCAATTTCGGATCATATAATGCCAAGCGATATCATAAGGAGTGATTTCTTTCATTTACTAGCAAATGGCTAAACGTTTGATAGGCGTTTAATCATGGCATTCTATAAAGAACGGTTTTCGCAGAATTCAAGAGAAGTTGACGAGAGATTGCCATTTTTTAGTTATATATTTTTGTGTTATGAATGTTTGCTCTCAAGTTTGAGATTATACTTAATAGGTTGGTTGTCTTAAACTAGAATTGCAGATGCATACCATATCAACGTAATACTATTTTATATACGCCCCATAAGTTTGGAAGGAAATGCTTTATTTATTTCAATATCACAAAGTTATGTAAATTCATTAGAAACTGTGCACAATGTGAACGTTTATACTTCACTCCTGGAGAAAATCAATAGCTAATACGAACCATTCAAATAAAGGATAAGTCCGTTTTACATCAGTGATATTTTTTAATATAGATTACGCATAAAATATGTGTTATGGTAATTCATAACATAACCTTAGCATGAGCAGATTTCTATTGCTATATCTATGATGAGCTGCCTGGACATTGCAGCTCTAATCTTTAGCCAATCTGAAATCAGTGTGTTAGATCATAGCGCCTGCTATTAGTTGCTCAGTTGCTAGTTTAATTTCACTTTCTATTTTTTAACTAAACGTTATGGATATCAAACTCTAATTCAAAAATCAGTGGCGTCATGCTATAAGCGTAACTATAGATTATAGTAGGTACATAACCCTGCATACTTGAATTAAGCTAGTTCGAGGAGGCACTTTTAAAATTATTATGACAACCAGTAATGGTTTAATGTTTCACCTGCTTCGATTAATCATATGCTAACACATGATAGCTTAGTATCTAAGTTCGTAAGTGTTGAGGTAATCATACAGTTGTGTCTTTTAAACTCTATTGGTAGTTACAAAACCCAAATACTCCAACCTCGTGTTTTACCTGAATGCAGATATATGTCAAACCAATAACGACTATGCTCTCTTTTCTGTCAACATAGTAATTAGTTCAACACGTAATCGCTAATGTGTATGTTACTGTATATGTGTACGTTTATCTTAGCTTCCTTTATATAATAGAATCACCGCAGAAATCACCAAGTACGAATGTGTCATTTTCTTTTAATATTTCCTATATTTTATTTGAAGTTTTGTCTTTTTGTGATGAATACATGCATTAATGTAGGTTTCTTCTCGATGTGTACATCTAGCAAGTTCTAGCTGTCTCAAGGAAAGGTGACTTTCCAATATGACAAAAACGCCTGGAAACAATGTGCGTACTAGTGATATACAAATACCTATCGTGTAAAACCACGGAATCTTGTCAGATATAGCAGTAAGTCTCAAATAAATCATACTTCGAGTTAAACCGAAATTAGAGCTACTTAGCCAAGTGCTATTACTGGGACCTCACCAAGGTAATGTATACAAAACATGTTAAATAGGAAAAGCAGGGAAATAGAATCTCAGATAGTTCACATGTGACGAAAATGTGATCAAATGATCAATTGATCTACGAAAAGGTCCTAATTTCATCTAAGGTAAAGGAGCAAATGAGGTTCGATTGACTAGGACAATGCGAATTGCGCAGCTCTGAGAATTCAATCATGCGTGAGATGTTGTTACTTAAGAGTTGATTATAATCAATAGTTTCTATTGATTTTATAATACTTTGACATATACGTGTGGTGTTTGATTTTATTATAACTTAAGACTTATATTTGTTTGGTGAATTACTAAATAATCTTGCGGTCCATGCAATAATAATGGCCACAAGAAAAATGTTGTATAGGAAAGGGCAAAAATTGGAATGCAAAATATAAATCTTTTGAGGAGCATTGTATAAAGTCAGATCTTTGGAGAAAAGGTTGTTATTTTATCAAAAGTTGAGGATTCTAACTTTTGGAGCAAACGAGGTTCGATAGACTAGCACTTAATGCGGATAACTGGATATTGATAGATCAGTTATGCGTGAGATGTTGTTACTTAAAGATTGCTTCATTAACAATTTTACTTGATTGTATATATATTCGTGATATATACGTGTGGAGTGTGATTGTATCATAGCTTGAGACTTATGTATGTTTGATGAATCAGTATGACGTTGAGAAATGACAAACATAAATATCTGCACTGCAGAGAATAACGAAACTATGATCAAACCATTTTCAAAATGATCCTGACCCCTCTTTCTGCACACGGCTGAAATGGAGAAGAAAGACCAGTGCGGCAAAAATTGTTAAGGTAATGATACTTGGACTATTTCGAGAAAAAATTGTTGGTGTAAATGTATGTAATATTGTGGTCACTGTAATAATAGTGGCCACAAAAGATGTATTACATAGAAAATAGCAAGGAAACGAAATCCCAAATGTCTAAAATGTAAAGGAAAAACAAAACACCCAAATGAACCAAGAAAAGGTTCTTATGTCCTTTAAGGTTGAGGAGCCAAACTTTTGGGGCAAATTGGGTTGATAGACTAGGACAATGTGGATAACTCAATGTTGATAATTCTGTTATGCGTGAGATGTTGTTACTTAAGAATTGATTATTGGCAATATTTACTTGATTGTATAATACTTTGACATCTATGTGTCGAGTTTGATTGCATCGTAGCTTGAGACTCATGTTTGTTTGATGAATTAATATGAAAGACGATAATAAAGGAAATACTGCATTGTAGAAAATTTTAAAATATGACCATTTGAACCATTCCAAAATTATCTTGACCCTCGTCCACACGGATCAAATGTAAAAGAAAGACTAGTGAGATGAGGCTTATTTAGCTAATGATACTTGTACTACTTTTTAGAAAATAATTTTGGTGTAGGAGCTAGTAATCTTGCGGTCATTGTAATAAAAACGGCCACGAAAGAGCTGTTATACATGTAAATGAAATGACAAAATCCCAAATATTTAGTAGGTTAAGTGAACTCCATACAACCAAAAAATCATAGGAAAGGTCCAAATTTCCCCAAAGGTTAAAGAATCAACATTTGGAGCAAATGAGGTTCGATAGACTGGGAACATTCGGATAACTCAATGTTGAAAATTCTCTTATGTGTGAGATGTTGTTTCTTAAGAATTGATTATTGGCAATATGTATTTGATTGTATGATATTTGACTGCTAGGTGTTGAGTTTGATTGTGTCGTAGCTTGAGACTTATATTTGTTTGATAAATCAAACTGATGTTGAGAGACGATAATGAAGGAAATTCTGCATTGTAGAATATTAAAAAATAGGACCATTTGAACCATTCCAAAATTATCCTGACCCTCGTTCACACGGATCAAATGTAAAAGAAGGACTAGTGAGATGAGGGTTATTTAGCTAATGATACTTTTTCAGAAAATAATTTTGGTGTCAATGTAATAAAAACGGCCACGAAAGAGCTGTTATACATGTAAAGAAAATGACAAAATCCCAAATCTTTAGCAGGTTAAGTGAACTCCGTACAACCAAATGGTCAAAGGAAAGGTCCTAATTTCTTCAAAGGGTGAGGTGTCTGCATTTGGAGCAAGTGAGGTTCGATAGACTACGAACATTCGGATAACTCAATGTTGAAAAGTTCTCTCATGCGTGGGATGTTATTTAATGACAATTATTACTTGATTGTATAATTAACGCTTTGGTATATGCTTGTGGAATGTGCTTGTATAATAGCTTGAGACGTATGTTTGTGAGATGAATTACTCTGACTTAGAAATATGATTACAAAAGACTAAAACTGCATTGCTGAAATTAAAAGGAAAACGACCTTTTTTTAGATATTTCCAATCACCCCCCACATGGCTGAAATGTAGAAGAAAGTCGAGTCAGATAGGTATGCTCAAGTGAGGAGTCAGAGTTTTAAAACAAATACGGTTCGATGGAAAAGGGTTTGATACTGATAACCCAGTGTTGATAATTCAATTATACATGAGATGTTGTTTATCAAAAATTGATCAAAAGCAGATTTTACTGTATCATTTATTGCTTTGGTAAATGCTCGTTGAGTGTGATTGTGTCATATCTTGAGACTTGTATGTGTTTGATATATTACTATGACGGTGAAAGACTAATAAAAAACATCTGCACCGCAGAGAACGAAATACTACGACCATTTTGATCATTTCCAAAATAAGCCTGACCACAGAAAATTCCAGTGGCTGTCTGGAATATTAATAAACTGCATATTGGTACTTAGTTTTAACATTCAAATCTCAAAAAAAATTAACAATGAGAGCAGAAATAACTCATCAAAGTAAATCGGTTTCAGTTTTAAATTATCTTCTCTTAGCTGTAGATGGAATAAATGCGTTGATAATTTCGTTCATGATTTATTTCCAAACGTCCTCTCTATGTAAAGATAATTCCCACAAAAATGGAGTATAGGTTGAAAATTTTAATTCTGAAGTTGGAAAAATCATTTCATATGTTGATTGATAATAGTACAAAATTTGCACATCCGAGGTCTAGCCGGCTTACCTCTAGTATATATAGGCATACGTAATGAAAAACTGAATTTGTACGAGATATCACAGCCGTAAAATTAGTTTCATAAACTTAATCAAAAGCTTAATCCCTACTAGGCAGATAGCTTGATTGGTGGTTTATTTTGTGGGATTCAACGATCGTAGGATGATAGGAGTAGTTCTTCTGTTTGGCAGACCCGACTCATTCCAAGGTGACCTCACCATTGAGGCCTGGCTGCGAACCATCAATCATGGGACTGGATGTTGACCTCCTCGGAGGTTATATCTCAGTGATCAGTTAATTTCAAAAGAAAGATTAAGAAGACATTTTAATCAGAACCTAACCAAGTCTCCAAGTGTTGTGTGAATTTATTTCTACCTACAGAATTCTACTCTGTTGATCGGCACAGGCATGCAGTAACTATCAACTCTCTTTGAATTTTCTGTGAACTTATTTTTACTTCCTAAGTCATTTTCATTATTGTTTTAGCATAGCAAATATAATATTTTCTTAGAATTGGCACATACTTATTTGAGATTTACAATGAAATTACAATCTTTCATTAAAAAAGCGGTACACTAGAAGATAAAATTATAGTCATCATGCTTGTCGTTTACTTTCATTCTAATTGCCATGGAGAAATGAGAAATATATGATTAGCATACCTCATAATTGCACTTCAGAGATCTGTGGTGAATCAGATTCATATACAGATAGTCAATAAGCTATAATTGCTAAGTGGGCTGTAATCATTTGTTACCTTGACCGGAAGGCCATCATCTTCCACTTCAAATCTTCAAAACCTGCTAAAAAATCCCCCTTTAATCCAGTAATACAGGTACCAAGTATGATACAAACGACAAAAGCAGCTTTAATATAGCTAGCATTCTATACTATAAAACTAAACCAAGCAACAGCATCATGATTTGAAATGTACCTTTGAGGTATCCGAATCTTTATGTTTACGGTAAAAAAACATATGCGTATTTACAACGTGCATATGGAAAAACGTATTACATGCAGGTAAGACAATATGCATGTTCAATATACTGACTACTCTAAAAAGAGTTATGAGAGACATTGTATTTCACATGACTCATGACATGTGTTGCCAGGAGTCTGAATATGACACGATGGCGATGATTAGTGCGTTAACAACCAACCAGGAAGCGCTCCTGCGTGTGGAAAAGTCCGTGACGTCATGGCATGAATCCTTACTTCATCATTCGTTTAAATTGTAGTAGTAAGTGAATATCGTCAGAGACAGACACTACCTAATATCGTTCATGAGATCAAATTCTCGAAGGAAGGATTGTCATCGCGCATCCTCCCGCTGGGGTGCGGTGGTGTATAAAGCAGTGATACCTGTATTCTGCCCGCTACGCCGGATTGCATCCTTTATCTTAATATGCGAATATAGGGTCATTTTGAGATGTTTACATGTTTAAGAGCCTACATCCTTTTCCTTATAGGCAGTGAAACTGCGGATGTTTAAGCCATCACTGAGCAGAGTGAGAGACCATCTATAAAGGCTGTAATGTCAAATAAAAGAGGGACAGGGGAAAACCCAAGAAAGTAACCCCATAAGCTACCTTAGAGTTAATCTATTTCACACATTGTCCGTAAGGGGGCGGCATGTCATTCTTGCTATCCGGCAAGGGAACTGTGTACGCGGTCGTGTAATGTTGTCCATAGTCGGTTGCGTAATTGGCCGATAGGGGCGCTGCTGTTGTGCCCATGCCGCCCTGGGGAGGGGGTACCATTCCCAAAGGGTAGGGGGCGCCACCTGTGGGCTGGTGGATAGAAGGCATCTGGATAGTATGGGTTGTCGTTCCTGGTTGCCCACTCTCATTGGCGATGTATCCCACGTTGGGGGTTCCGGGATAGAGTCCATTGTTAGCGGAGGCGGCAGCTATGGTGTTCTGCTGCGCCGCTCTCCGCCTCGCGTCCTGCACGGCGCAGTAGCGACAGCAGAACACTATCAGCCCGAGCACAATACTGGCCGCGCCGAATGCGATACCCACAATCCTCAGCGTGCTGGAGGTACTAGAGCTGTTATGAGCGACGGCATCTGTGGAGAGACAAACACAATTCCCTGTACTGTTCTAACGACAACAAAACACAACAATTAATATTACCAGTAACCTGAGAGAAAAAACACTCTGTCCCACCAAGAACTTAAGCGTATTGGCTCTGAGGAAGGTCCGGTGCGGAATAATAATAATAATAATAATAATAATGATAATAATAATAATAATAATAATAATAATAATAATAATAATGATAATGATAATAATAATAATAATAATAATTATAATAATAAAAAGAATAATAATAATAATAATAATAATGATAATAATAATAATAATAATAATAATAATAATAATAATAATAATGATAATAATAATGATAATAATAATAATAATGATTGATATTTGATATAGCGCCCTTTTCACATATAATGCTCAAAAGCTGCAGAGTGGAAACGGTCAGTGTAACAACACTTACCAATTAATTTTTCTATTTTCTGATTGAAAATAAAAATTATATAGTTGTATTCAAATGCAAATTTTCATTTACATCTTCGAAAATGACAACAGAAAACCCTCAAATATTCTATTTTCAAGTTGCACCTTGAGCTATTTAACATGTTCTGTTCATTTGCATTAGAGACGTAAACAAAAGGGCTATGAAATCGGAAATAAATTCGGTTAATACAAAAAGTTTTCTGATTTCTGGTTTCAATGTACTTCAAGACATCACGAACTTGAAACCAGATTGTGATTTCACCTGTTCTCAATAGATGGCGCTAAGAACTGGAATTGAATAAGGGGGTGAAGCTTATCAAGCTTGCGCAACGAATCTATGAGTAAATAGGGAAAAAAAGCATGACGTTGAGCACGTAAACAACTTAAAGCGAAATTATTTATGACGAGGCTACTAGCAATTGAATTGTGGTATATCAGGTTTAAGTGAAGGATGAGTGAAGGAGTAATTGCCTCGACGACATCTACAGTTCTCTGACCTGCAGAGGCGGATCCAGGATGTCCGTGGAGGGGGGTTATCTTTTTTGTATGAGGGTCCCAGCAAACACAAAATATTTGTGCTATGTCTACAATATATCTTACCCAATATCTGTGAAATATCACCAAAAATGTTTATTGATATTAAAACGTTTGCCCTGAAAATTATTACCATAACATTTCTTATAATATTTGAATCATTATTTTCACATTTTGAAATACCTTAACACAATACTGCAAAAATTATTCATCAAATGTTTCTGAAAAATAGCTATTAGTATCAAAACGTTTGGCCTGAAAATTATTACCATAACAGCAGCATATGAGGGGTCTTTTGTAGCTTGAAACCGGTTCTTGCGTTTGGGTTGATAATACCTTTGGGTTTACTATCCCCTCCTTCTAATTACACCCGCGTGATATTTCAACTGCCATTATCATTATCATTATCGAACTGCCATTATCAATTTGGAAGAGACAATTGCGAAATGGCTCTATTTTCCGAGTTTATTTTCACAGATATTGTATTTTATATTCATTTTTTCAAACAAAAAATATTTGCTAACCTGCAGTAAACTTACGAAGAGCAAATATATAACAAGTCACCCCCCCCCCCCCTCTGCACGAATAATGAGTAAAACTTTGGTAGTGAACTTTCCAAGAGCACATCCTGTCAGAACAACCCCTCCTGCATGAAGGAAAGAGTGAAATATTATCGATTGAATTTGAATCACAACACCCTCCCGCCTCATGATTACTGAATAGCACTTCCAGCCAACTTACCAAGGGCCAATGCGGGTTCTTATGAAGCTTCAGTTGAAACCGGTTCTTCCATTAAGGTTGATGATATGTTGGGGTTTACTTTAGCCAACTTACCCAGAGCAAAGCTATTTTCACTGCATGCACCAAACTGCCGTATCTCGCTGACCATACTGTAGGGACATACCCGGGGGGCTACGTCGGCATAGCATCTGTCCTGGCAGAACCAATGAGTGGTCAGTGGCCGGAGGAGATCGCCAGAGAAACTGCTCACGTTCGCCATCTTATTCAGGCTCTACTCGGGTTGCTGTTGGTTCTTTCAATGTGTAAAAGGATTGGTCTTCAAAAGGTTCCCGCTGGAAAAAGGACGACATCGGAATTAGACATTACATCTAAACCGGTATCATTCTCAACATGTATCTAACCCTAAAACGTAGCCTAACCGCTTCCTTTTTTGGAACACGAATGTTAATATATAGACATTGTTCAGCAATTTAAGTCCCTTTTGATATTACGTTAAATGTTTTAATTAATCTGAATTTATGCTTACATTTCGTTTTGAAAAAATGACTTGTGGGGTATGAATTCTCCCATCAATAAAATGATAATCAATGAATATACAAATACATACCCTGATGTTGTAAGGCGATATCATAGAAACACAAATTGTAGTGACACAGATTCACGTTAGGTAGCATACTGCTGTACCCTGACAAATAGTTCAATGCGACAAGGCCGAGTCACGTGACGTCTCAGAGATGGTGATAAATAATACTTTATCTTGAAGTACTTGATATAAGGATTTTCAAGAAGAAATGGCGCACCTATATGCAGTCTACACTTAGACCAGGAAGTACACGTAATATACTGATTCAACCGGTAGACAATCCTCTTAGAGCATGTTTGAAACAAATATCTCACCCTATACATTTTACGTTCCTTATACCAGGTATATGCAGTTTAACGAGATGGGAATTTCAGTTTGAACACGGGTGAGATAAACGAATCCGGTTTGCCCATACACACATACATATATACGCACTTAGGAGCGTGCGTACATCCGTGCGTACGTACGTAATCACACACACATACATACATACATACATGCATGCATACATACATACATACATACATACATACGTACGTATGATACATACATACATACATGATACATACATACATACATACATACATACGTACATGCATACATATATACATAAATACATACACACATGATACATACATACACACATACATACATACATACATACATACATACATACAGACATTTGATACATACATACATACATACATACATACATACATACATACATACATTCATACATACATACATATACATAATCACATACATACTTACAAAGTTACAAACAAGCATACGTATGGAAAGTCATTAATGATAAAATATTTGTCATTAATAACAATTCATTTATCATTAATGACAAATAGTGCTTTTCTGCAAGAACGGCTTTCCATACTTACGTACATTTATGTAAGTATACTTCAAATGAGATGAAAAAGAGATAGTGTCACGCCTGACAAATCTACGGTCTTAATTGTGGCCTAGGAGATTTTAAACTGCCGTTGAGAGCATAAGCCTGGCGCAATATTCCTGTGTTACGGCCCTCAGAACTGGAGGAGAGTAATTTATGACGAGAGCCAGACAGTGTTGCTAGGATAGTGACAATCCTTTCAATAAGAACAGTGAGCAATAGTCCTCAAACTCAAAGTCCACATAAAACAATTCACCAATAATAGGTCAAGTCTGTCGATCTGTGCATCTTAGTATATATATGCTTGGAAAACTTTCTAAGTATAAATATACAGTACATACATACATACATACTACATACATACATACATACACACACATACATATTTACCTCACCTACATACATTCATACATACATACACACACATACATTTTAACTCTGTAGTCTGCCAAGAACCCTGGCAGCTCGTGATTACTATGTGAAATTATTACCGACTAGAAGTAGAGATTATATGTCTATATATCTATCTGCATACACACATACATACATACATACATTCACACATACATACATACATACATTCACACATACATACATACATACATTCACACATACATACATACATACATACATACATACATACATACATACATACATACATACATACATACATACATACATACATACATACATACATACATACATACATACATACATACATACATACATACATACATACATACATACATACACATAGAATGATATAAGTTTACCTCTTGCGCTCTCTCTCCGGATAGACCTACCAGTGCAATCAGTCATTAACATTGAAGTTGTTTTCTCTCTTTATCAACAGCCATATATTCTCCCGTTTATGGACCCAATAGATAAACCAGGACGACCCGGATGTTGTGAGTGCCTCACCTGCTAACGAAGCCATCAGTCATTGCGTGGAGCCACTCCTTTACCCTCCTCCTTACAATCCTCACTATATACCCTCGCTCTGAAACAAGCCATCAGTCATTGCGTGGAGCCACTCCTTTACCCTCCTCCTTACAATCCTCACTATATACCCTCGCTCTGAAACAAGCCAGATAAGCGCATCGTGGTGCCCCCTTAGTGTAAAGGCCTTTACCCAAAGAAACGATATTTTCTTTGCGTAGGAAATTTATTTCGCCTAAGAAAAAAGACATCAACTTGAATCTATGTTGTGAAAACGTAAATATGAAAAAAAAATGTTATAAAAACTTATCCGTGCGATCAACCTGGTCATCTCGCACCCCAGTCAATACATTCCTTCAACCAGGTCATCTCGCACCCCAGTCAATACATTCCTTCAACAACTGGGTGTCATGTCTGGAGAGGATGACTCATTCGCAAAATACTAAATGACAATTTCACTTCCATCAGATATCTCATTGGATGACATGTTCCGAACCTGGAGTGTCGGGTGATGCAAATGTGACCGTACGTGCATAGTGTTAGATTCACAACTCCTATATGATAAATGACAATGCAAACATAGTTTCCTTTGCCTGTTTGTTTCAGATGAAAATGCAACGAGCAGAAGAACCCTGAAAACAGGAACATCCAACTTAAAAACATCAGAAAATTGTAAAAGCAAACGACAAATGTAATAACAGAAAAAGGCAACCTTGTATATGAGTTTGACCAATTACCCATTACAATCTGGCATCAGAGGTTTGCTGGCAAAATAGCAATTTGGCCCCACAGGTCTTTTGGGATGGTTTGGAACAAAATTTTTTATGACAGAGGAGCTTATATTATATTGTGTCCTAACTACTGGAGAATGTCTACTTTCTGATGAATCAACTTTTTGCAAAAGTTGTATCATTTAAAATGAATTGAGTTTTTGATCAATTGTATCACTCAATCGAATCACCTTTTTGCATGAAATGTTCAATGGCTTGTCCTGTATGCATCATTTATGTTTCGCGAGGACTTACAACTTTTGTTATGACCCCAAGCTAGCAGATGCAGATAGAATAAGAAACAGTTTAGGGGATTATGGATGGAATGTCATTCCTTTAGTAACTTTTCATCATCCAAGCCGTATTTGCTGGCCCATATTGACATTCTAGTGTTGAGTACGTTCTAATGCCTTACCTACATATAGTAGTACCTAACAGCATTTGCGCCCCAATTATCGGAGTCTAACGCTTAGATGGAAGAATATATTCCACAAAGTTCGTGCTATGACGCCGACACCAGCACGAAATGAACTGTATGTTGTGAAATGTTGCCCATTGGAATCCTAAACTTGTACATTCATATTTTTAACTAGATATAGGAAAGAGACCTAAATGTGGCTTATGGGTTAATTTGTGAATATTGGGGCATTTTGAGATTTTTTATCTTAATGTCTACACCATTAGTGAATTTCACTAACACTTAAAACAGGCATTTTGGGTAACAAATGTAAACAGATTTGCTTGAGATTTAGTATAGGTATACTAGTAGCTAAGAGAGGTTTGAAGGGAAGAATCTCACATTTTATTCAACTTTGACTCTGTTTCAAAGTTGGGCAATCTAGAAAAATGCACTCTTTCTCATCATTAACAAAAATAAACGAAACTTTTAAACACTGGAAAGTTGTGATACCATTCCCCCTGCACGTATCTTTTCCCCAGTTTTCTAAATGTTGACGGTCCCTGATCAATAACTGTAGATAGGACGGACCTCTGTTTGATAACACTATGCGTTTAATGCTTTTCAATCCCCAAACTTTCACAACCAATTTGGAGGATACATTTGAGATTTTTAATGTTCATCATCGAGAGGTATTTCAGGTAGCATATACTTTGTAAAGGTTTACTAGTCAAATAGAAGCAAGGTAGAGGACAGTTCGACACCACATCATGATCAGGTTCTGCCACAACACGCCCTCTATTGGCCATCTAAGTAGCCAATAAGAAATTCTTATACCATCCCTAGTAAACCTATAACCAATTGTCACATTGACATGTGGGATATCGTCTGGGATATCTGAGACGAGGTCTTGTGATTTGTAGCTTAAACATCGAATTTCGAAATGGCATGCAGTTTCTTACGTACGATTGTCACATTCCGTATATCCTTTCAAACTGTTTTCTGTTTTATCTTCTTTTACTTGTATATTCTGTTTGGCCAGACTCGCATGGCAAAATAACTTCGCCATTAGTCTACAAATACATATCAAACACAGCAAAACGTTTTGGACAGCAAACGGACGTCCGCTTTTCGGACAGCAAACGGATATAAATCTGCCCACGCAACCGTTTGTGTACTAAAACATCGGACAACCGTTTGCAGTCCAACATATCGGGCCAATGTTTCACTTTTTTCCTGTGATAGTTGTATGCATTCTCCTAAAGGGGTATTTTCTTGATCTTCATTGAATTTTCTTTTCCTTTACATTCCGATATATCGGTCAACCGTTTGTGCACAAATGGACAGCATATTGACGTCAAAATATTTGTCAAACGTTTGTTCGTTTGACGATTTGTGCACAAATGTTCCGGTGCACAAATAGTGCACAGGAACATTCGTCGTCCGATACATCGGACAGCAAACAGACAGCAATCGGACAGCAAACGGACGTCCGAAATATTCGTCAACCGTTTGACATCTGTAATTTTTGCTGTGTACACAGAGGACTCTCACTTATGGTGGGTCCACTACTCAGGACATTAGCTAGCATTTTATTCATTTACAACTAGTAGGAGTTTGTAACACTCAGTAAACTGTGGATTTTCTGAAAGAAGACCTTTTTAGCTACCTCTCAATGCTACTTTGATATATCTTTTCTTAAATGTCCGAGTTTTATTGAGAAAAGTGTAAACTGTTATGTTTTCAATTGAATCAGTTTCAGCCTGCAGTCGTGGGTCAGAACGTCATTTAATCTTGAATGGATTACAATTGAAATATTGTACTTTTTAAAAATCATTGGTTATAAACTCATAACTGACACCAGCTGTAAGATATAACATGACAATGGGATAGTTTCTACGCTGTCCTGTTTCGTTCGACTATTTAGCCTATACTACGTGTATATTGCATGAAAGGTAAGATATAACATGACAATGGAATAGTTTCTACGCTGTCCTGTTTTGTTCGACTATTTAGCCTATACTACGTGTATATTGCATGAAAGGTAAGATATAACATGACAATGGAATAGTTTCTACGCTGTCCTGTTTTGTTCGACTATTTAGCCTATACTACGTGTATATTGCATGAAAGGTAAGATATAACATGACAATGGAATAGTTTCTACGCTGTCCTGTTTTGCTCGACTATTTAGCCTATACTACGTGTATATTGCATGAAAGGTGGACCTTAAGTATGGACCTCCTTACCTAACAACTTGAGACAAATCACATCACTAAAAGAGTTCAAAAATCTAATCTCAACACGGTCTGGAACTAACTGTACCTTCTTATCTCTGCTGATATAAGTACTACCAGTAAACGAGCAGAAGTATCTGCTATATTACTCCATAATCATAAACATATTTCCTGAAAGACTGAAGATATTACTCATTGTCAATTAATGTGTGCCAACTTACTTCCCCTCTACTTATCATTTATATTGCTGTTACACCCTGTATGTTATATTTTGAATTGTTATTTTGTAGTCGGCCAGGAGCCCTGGCAGCTCGTGTTTACGATGTAAAATTATTTACCGACTTGAAGGTTATCTATCTATAAAGGTTTTTTGATAAAGAATAGATTTCTCGAAAGTATTTCCGCATTCATACTTTATATCCATTATATCCCTCTCCTTCACCACTTACAACTGGCAGAAATGGTAGGAAAAGTGAAGAAAATCGAAAATTCAAATTCAAATTCAAATTCCTGGCCATCAATTTTGGGGAATCTTGTTGAAAGCTAGAAAAAATGCTTCATTCAACTCTGCAACATTGAAAACTTTGAAACAAACAAAAGGGTTGTGGTACCCTTCCTTCTAATGAATTTTAAGCGACGATGTTTTGATGAAATGCAATAGACAAAAAGAGGCAAAATTCTTTCCTTAAACTGGCTGCCACCAATGAAGGTCCCATTTGAAAGATTATAACGCCAATTATTCACAATTTCAAATCACAAGCTACGTTCTTTATTAGAATGAGCTGGTGTTCTAAACTTGTTCATAACTTGGTGGATTAAATATTGGGAATAGGAGATGTTAAGCCGTGGAATAAGGGTAGCCTCCTGGAACGTAACATCATAACAGCCGCCTTCAAATCCATGAATGAAATTATAGATGTCCCTGATGTTATGTTTGTCATGTACATACTATGTATTTTGTATTTTGGAGAGTGCATTAAACACACACATACATCGATACATCATAATTTACAAATGCCATTGTGGAATTATGGGAGACGGAGGCCATTTTTGTCCAACCTTCTTTTTGTGCAACAATTTTAGCTGTATAGCTATTAGTTGTATAAATGATAATTGTATATATTCAAAACAATAATAATGATACTGTGCAGTTGATGACCTTACATTGCATGATAGTGAATACAAATAACAATCCACTTACGGTAAATGTTTATTCTCAAAATTCGTTTAATTGTTTGCGTAGAAAGATGTCAGGTATCAAAAATAAAGCATCACACAGAACTATTTACACATATGTTGCGCTTACACTTCATCCTGATGCGTTTAACTTCACAAACCAAATACTGTGCTGTTTTGACACAATGGAAATCAGTAAGTTGCCGATCTCTCGAAAAAGAGAACCAACACAGTAATCTGCTTACGACCCCAACTAAATGTAAGTTAAATAACAATGAGCCCAGGTTTAACAAGTGATGTCATAACAAATCAGAAAGGATAACATGGGCCTAAACCCTGTACTTAAAATGAGCGCTTTTGTAATTAAAACCCAGTTCGCACTGTCAAGGAATTCCCTCTGTAGTGAGCTGTGGTCATCTGCGGAGGTCGAGTACACTAGATATCCCCAGATGCTTCTGAAGGTCAATGCAATCATCCGCAGATCAGCAACAGATATGTTGAACTACTTCCGTAGCAACATCGCAGCTTGCTCACGGTTTCAGATTGTAACAGTGACGTAGCAGCACCTTAATTATCATGACTGTACCCTAACACCACTATGATGCCTGTAGCAGCACCATAATTATCATGACTGTACCCTAACACCACTATGATGTCTGTAGCAGCACCATAATTATCATGGCTGTACCCTAACACCACTATGATGTCTGTAGCAGCACCATTAGTATCATGACTGTACCCTAACACCACTATGATGTCTGTAACAGCACCATAATTATCATGACTGTACCCTAACACCACTATGATGTCTGTAGCAGCACCATAATTATCATGAATGTACCCTAACACCACTGTGATGTCTGTAGCAGCACCATAATTATCATGACTGTACCCTAACACCACTATGATGTCTGTAGCAGCACCATAATTATCATGACTGTACCCTATCACCACTATGATGTCTGTAGCAGCACCATAATTATCATGGATGTACCCTAACACCACTATGATGTCTGTAGCAGCACCATAATTATCATGGCTGTACCCTAACACCACTGTGATGTCTGTAGCAGCACCATAATTATCATGACTGTACCCTAACACCACTATGATGCCTGTAGCAGCACCATAATTATCATGACTGTACCCTAACACCACTATGATGTCTGTAGCAGCACCATAATTATCATGGCTGTACCCTAACACCACTGTGATGTCTGTAGCAGCACCATAATTATCATGACTGTACCCTAACACCACTATGATGTCTGTAGCAGCACCATAATTATCATGGCTGTACCCTAACACCACTATGATGTCTGTAGCAGCACCATAATTATCATGGCTGTACCCTAACACCACTACGATGTATGTAGCAGCACCATAATTATCATGACTGTACCCTAATACCACTATGATGTCTGTAGCAGCACCATACTTATCATGACTGTACCCTAACACCACTGTGATGTCTGTAGCAGCACCATAATTATCATGACTGTACCCTAATACCACTATGATGTCTGTAGCAGCACCATACTTATCATGACTGTACCCTAACACCACTGTGATGTCTGTAGCAGCACCATAATTATCATGGCTGTACCCTAACACCACTATGATGTCTGTAGCAGCACCATACTTATCATGACTGTACCCTAACACCACTATGATGTCTGTAGCAGCACCATAATTATCATGACTGTACCCTAACACCACTATGATGTCTGTAGCAGCACCATTAGTATCATGACTGTACCCTAACACCACTATGATGTCTGTAGCAGCACCATAATTATCATGACTGTACCCTAATACCACTATGACGTCTGTAGCAGCACCATACTTATCATGACTGTACCCTAACACCACTATGATGTCTGTAGCAGCACCATAATTATCATGACTGTACCCTAACACCACTGTGATGTCTGTAGCAGCACCATAATTATCATGACTGTACCCTAATACCACTATGATGTCTGTAGCAGCACCATAATTATCATGAATGTACCCTAACACCACTGTGATGTCTGTAGCAGCACCATAATTATCATGACTGTACCCTAACACCACTTTGATGTCTGTAGCAGCACCATAATTATCATGACTGTACCATAACACCACTATGATGTCTGTAGCAGCACCATACTTATCATGACTGTACCCTAACACCACTGTGATGTCTGTAGCAGCACCATAATTATCATGACTGTACCCTAACACCACTATGATGTCTGTAGCAGCACCATAATTATCATGACTGTACCCTAACACCACTATGATGTCTGTAGCAGCACCATAATTATCATGACTGTACCCTAACACCACTATGATGTCTGTAGCAGCACCATAATTATCATGACTGTACCCTAACACCACTGTGATGTCTGTAGCAGCACCATAATTATCATGAATGTACCCTAACACCACTATGATGTCTGTAGCAGCACCATAAATATCATGACTGTACCCTAACACCACTATGATGTCTGTAGCAGCACCATAATTATCATGACTGTACCCTAACACCACTATGATGTCTGTAGCAGCACCATAATTATCATGACTGTACCCTAACACCACTATGATGTCTGCAGCAGCACCATAATTATCATGACTGTACCCTAACACCACTGTGATGTCTGTAGCAGCACCATAAAAATCATGACTGTACGCTAACACCACTGTGATGTCTGTAGCAGCACCATAATCATCATGAATGTACCCTAACACCACTATGATGTCTGTAGCAGCACCATAATTATCATGACTGTACCCTAACACCACTATGATGTCTGTAGCAGCACCATAATTATCATGACTGTACCCTAACACCACTATGATGTCTGTAGCAGCACCATAATTATCATGACTGTACCCATAACACCACTGTGATGTCTGTAGCAGCACCATAATTATCATGACTGTACCCTAACACCACTATGATGTCTGTAGCAGCACCATAATTATCATGACTGTACCCTAACACCACTATGATGTCTGTAGCAGCACCATAATTATCATGACTGTACCCTAACACCACTATGATGTCTGTAGCAGCACCATAATTATCATGACTGTACCCTAACACCACTATGATGTCTGTAGCAGCACCATAATTATCATGACTGTACCCATAACACCACTGTGATGTCTGTAGCAGCACCATAATTATCATGACTGTACCCTAACACCACTATGATGTCTGTAGCAGCACCATAATTATCATGACTGTACCCTAACACCACTATGATGTCTGTAGCAGCACCATAATTATCATGACTGTACCCTAACACCACTATGATGTCTGTAGCAGCACCATAATTATCATGACTGTACCCTAACACCACTATGATGTCTGTAGCAGCACCATAATTATCATGACTGTACCCATAACACCACTGTGATGTCTGTAGTAACACTGTACGTGTCCTTGGTGGTAGTGCGAGCAATGTGAGGCA
Source organism: Maea johnstoni (assembly GCA_963942565.1). Classification (NCBI taxonomy): domain Eukaryota; kingdom Metazoa; phylum Annelida; class Polychaeta; order Spionida; family Magelonidae; genus Maea; species Maea johnstoni. The sequence goes on from OZ012695.1 coordinate 6,556,911, forward strand.
ACCGCAATGCAATAAAATACCACCACCGTGGACGATACCACAAACATATCCGTTGGTTCTCTCTCTGACTTCTGGCATCTCACTCTCTCACTCTTGGCTCTCATTCTCCACGTCTTGGTACTCACCACCCATTTTGGTCCTCCCTCGCACATCTTACGATAAATGTGTAAAGGTCAGGTCATACCCACCACAAACAGTGGACTGGTTTCTGGGTCGCTACTGACTCGATCAGACTTGCGAGGAACAAACAAGTTAATCAGCCATTAGAATCTTAGAACAAGTCTCAACTGTTTGTTACTGTAAAAAAACAAATAGTGTGCGCTTCCGAAAAGCGCAAATACTGAGTGGCAAATCATAATTTTATTTCAAATTAACCCCCCAAAATGTTTTTTATAAAGGAGCAGAACGTCATGTACGGTTGTAAAAATGAATAGCTACACTAATGTGATGTTTAGACAGCTTTCTGAATTCGCCATGCTAAAACATCCTCCATTCAATATTGATTCTACAAAGCTTAAACTCTACTCCATGATTGAAAACATTCGTGGTATTTAAAAACAACGCTGATACCTGCTCTAATTATTTCTTAATCAGACTTAAAGAATAAAGAAAAGTAGAAGCATGCAAGAGAATATCGTTCATGACTTTAACTTGCTGTAAATTCCAATCATAACAGAAACGAATTAATATTCTTGTCTGAATAGTTGTCTGGATGGAGTTCTCTTCTTTATTTTTTTATTGAAGTATCAACACAATACTTTTCCCCATATATAGTCAGACCTGGCAAGATAGGTCAATTTATAACATAAACTAAAAAAATGAAAATCCCCTTCAAAAAATACTTCATGAAACCTGGCACAGGCTTCCATTGCCAGATACCCTTTGAATACTAGTACCTAAAATAAAATGGGGGGTCACCAGTCATCCCGTCCATATAGGTGGCGTCAAGTGGCAAATAATGTCACTTTGGCGCCACCTATATGGACCGGATGGCTCAGTGCCAGGAAATGGCTGAAAATGCATTTCAAAGTATCCAAACTTCCAGATCCCCGGTTTAGTCGGACGCGTCAGAGAAATACAAAATGAATTCATTCTCGTCATTGAAATCTGTCAAAGACCAATACCAAAATCCAGAGAACAAGTTCTTTCATGACTTGAAACTAATTATGTGATCATCACAATTATTGATAAAAGTATCATATCAATTACTAATCGGTATTGATTATATAAAGTAGATCACGTCTGAAATCCCGTCTGCTTAGCTACATGTTAACGACAAAATAAAAACAATACACACTCGTTGAAAAGTACCACCCATGTATACCGAGCTGAGTATTTTAATTATGAAGCCAAATATGTCTACAATACTTGGAAAAAGACATGGAACAATAATTGCAGCTAAAAATATCCACTTCTGAAGAATGTATCTAAGGCCAAAAAAAAAAGTATCCGGTTTCTCATCCCCTGCCTGGTCACCTCAAACCCCCCCTGGTCCTCACTTTTGTTTCTCCTTTTTTTCCCAGTGCACCGCGCTATCCTCTGGAGGCTGTTGAGTTCTCATGTGGGTCAGTCATGAGTGACCATATTCCAAATGATAGTAGTGAGGAGCCCATACTCAGCAAGGTGTTTGTTCGCAAAGATATCAATTGGCTAAATCCAATTGAAATTCCCTACTACTCCAGTGGCATTTTCCCCCTGATATGTACCAATTGTGCAGGAGACACAGATTTTGTTAAAGGGGCACAAGCTGATGCTTATTATCCTATATGCACTGGTTGCTGGGACAGCCACGGCAAGGTTTTGAAAAGAAAACGCAAACTTTTCAAAGAGAAGTAATGATCATTTGGAAAGACCAACGCCTAAATGCATTCGAGCCAATTGTTAATTTCTTCAAAACCACATAAAAATAATTTTCTGTGACACAAAGGATGCATGTTGATTAGGCCTGTCATTGGTGGGAATTTTTTATCAATTCGATAATCGATAAAATAATTAACAATTCGGTACTTTGATTCATATTGACTTCATTGGAGAGCAGCAGGTGCTGCACCTATTAATGGGGATCTCCGCCAGCTGAGATTGACTATCACTCGCTTGCAGCATGGAATTGTGGATTGACCTTGTGACCCCCACACATACACATATTGTATGTGTGAATTCTAGTATAAATTGAATGGAAGCGCACGGTTGTGATGGGGACTTAATGCTGTCCTAAAATTAAACTTTATTTACCTAATTTGCATATAACTCGATATCTTGGGCCTTCTTCGATATCGATAATCGGTAAGTTTTTTTTGTTGATTCATCGATACAGGCAGTATCGATGACAGCCCTAATGTTGATTTGGTGTAGACCTCCTCCTGTAAGTGCATGAAAAGAGATCCACAACAAAAAATGATCAAACTACATTCATGCTCACTATTTTCACTTTTCAATAAAGTGTTTCTGTTGTGATTGAATAAAGATACCATTCGAACAAAGGTCTTCTATGATATATCTACACCCATACATGAACACCTTAAAAAAAAAAAAAAAAAAAAAAAAAAATCCCTGGCTGCCTGACGGATTTTCAAAATCTCTGGGATGAGAAACCGTTTTTTTTTTTTTTTGGCCTAAACGGTAAAACAATAAAAGAAAACGCTACCATCAAAACTTGATATTTTAGTAACGCGAGCACACCTCTTTGTGGGCAGAATTATATCTTAGCAAAAGGATGCCTAACACACAAATACTATATCAGATGATAATGTACAAAGTATGATCATGAGCTAATGCGCAATAATTGGAAAATTGCTTCAGCAACCGCACGCTATGCCTGTAACGTAGGAGCACAACCATACACGTTTTTTTCTGTTATGGTTTGGAAATTGATATTTTAGCAAAAGGATGCCTAACAGACAATTACCGCATAAGATGATAATGTAAGTATGAGCTAATGCACACTAATTGGGAAATTGATCTGGGAAACATAAGCTGTACGCATCGTATATCTGCAATAACATCTTTCGCTCTTTTTTCATAATGCCCTTGAATGACTGACCAAAATCATGGATTGTGCAGGCTTCAATGGTTTTGTATGAATGTATGTATGTATGTATGTATGTATGTATGTATGTTTGTATGTATGTATGTATGTATGTATGTATGTATGTATGTATGCATGCATGCATGCATGCATGTATGTATGTATATATGTATGTATGTATGTTTATTGACTGTAATAGATAATTACAAAGCATACTCAGCCTACATAGAGTGTTATATGCGGAACATAATAATAATACGAAGATATAGAGTGTTATATGCGAAATATCGCATAAAGAATAACTTAATAGATGCTAAATATGGATATGAATAAAGCTTTTGCATTTAAACTAGTCTGGACAAATTTCCTTTTACTATTTTCCGGGGTGCTGTCGGGTGTCACATCTTACAGACCTATTTTATGCTGTGTTACTGTAGCTATTTTCTTGTATGTATTTATCTTATGTATGAAAGAAATATAATAGATTACTAGTATCTCATTTACTCCATCTTATCTGTATCCCAACGCTCATTTTTTAATTCAAGTCAGACGTTTTCTTTGAATCGCAATGTGTGTGAAAGGAAAGCATTGGATTAAATTGAATTCATGAATAAGTATTGTTTCAACTGTGTGCAATGCCAACCTTTTACCACATGCTTACAAGTGAAATGAATCTAGAATTCCTCTGAAATACTGCAAACGCGATATCGAATAAGGCTCTTAAACGTAATGTCGAGCATATCTATCGGCATAGCAGTCACATTTTAGCATTATGAACGTATGATGTCGTCATTTACCATTATCATGCTGAGGCTATTTTCATCCAAACCACAAGGACGCAAAGCTTTTTGAAAACCATCTAAACCCTGTCGTGTTGGTATTCAGTGGAAAGCTCTCAATGAGTACTCTCAGATGAGTACCACATGCCAGGGTTTCAATCATTTCTCAGCATTTTAGCATCATTTTGTCTTGGCCAAATTAGCCACCAGCAGCGTAAGGGTTAATGTTTCAATATGCATCTATCTACCGTTGGGAGAACCAATGGGAGACGCGCAAGTTGTCATTTGAGTTGCTGATTTGCTGTTCTGGTGAACGTCTTTAACTCATACTTCAGAAAGATTCATATCTAATTTTGATTATCAACAAATATCGTGGGGACAGTTTTTTCAAAACTATAGTAATCTACATCCAGGGGAGGGGGGGGGGGATTCAAGGCACGAGTGAGTTAAATTATTGGGACCACACCCTAGATGTTAATTCTTAACAAATATCGTGGGGACAGTTTTTTCAAAACTATAGTAATCTACATCCAGGGGAGGGGTGGGGAGATTCTAGGCACGAGCGAGTTAAATTATTAGGACCACACCCTTAATGTTAATTCTTAACAAATATCGTGGCGACAGTTTTTAAGATACAGTAGTCTACATCGGGGGGGGGGGGGGGGGGGGGGTTCAGGCACGGGTGAGTCAAATTATTATGATTTTGCAATGTAGAATTACACTCAATAAACATACATACATTAGGACCACACCCTTAATGTGTGAACACTATAAAGTGGCGCGCGCACTACTTTCAAGATACACTCTGTAGACGCACCAGGCACGGCCGTCACACATCTACAATGACAATGAGGTTTCGCAGAGGTACAGCATTGCTATACCTCTACCTGATTCTGCAGTCATGCACATGTGGGTCAACTTCCGAATGTCCGGAGAGTTTCGGGCGGGCGCACAAAGCGTGCAAATGCTTTTTTTACACTATGCGGAGTTCTATTTACTGCGATTTCAGGAACTCACAGTTCGATGAAATACCAAGACTGGGAGACTTGAACAAAACGATCAACAGCCTGTATATAGTCGGAAACCATTCCATAAGAGCACCAAAAGCAGCATTTGCACAAATCAAGGTAATTATCGCGAGTTGTGTTGTGAAGCTTATGCATATTGGATGAGAAAATTGACCACGGTAACATATAACAGGCACCATCTCCTATACTCACTTTGCTTGAAAAATGAATACTTGTAACAATTTAAATGGGGGCGAAAATTCCGTTCACATTTGATACTCAAAATACACGATTGAAGCAATTATGTTTTGGTGAAATTCGACTTATAGAAAAGTCTAAAATCTTTCCTGTTGGAATCTTAATCATCTGTCAGATTATATAATACCTGATGCATTGTTCATACTCGAGTCGCGTAATGACCAGAATAGTGAAACGTTTGTAAATGTTAGATCCTGAACGTCTCCAAAGCAAGTTCCTATAATTGAAATTTTTCTTCGTTCAGGCCGTAAAGTTAACGACACTTAAAAGCCTATATATAAAATGAGTAATATTTTTCCAACTGCAAAGGGACTACATCTGTGGATCAAAAATGTTTTTCAGCTGTTTTTGGCGGACATGATCTTTTTTGCAACGACATACTGCTAATCTGCGTTGCCCTCGGGAAATAATTCCTTCTCGGGGTAATAATCTGCACTATCCACCAAAAAGCCAAGCAAAAACTGTTTACTATATACTATACTTTAAACTTAAGGTTACGTGTAAATTTCATTTCCAAGTGGTACTTAAGACGATAGATGTCAACTATAGTTACCACTAATAAACATTTGATATAGTTATAGTTTTGTTGTCCATCTGATTTCTCTCTATTCAGATGTCGTGCCCAAGTTTTCAAACATAGAGGACTTGATATTCAATGTTGGCCAATTCTCATTTAGAACCTGACATCAAGAATAGTGAAAATATCAGTGAATATCCGCAGGTTACATAGTTCCAATAGAAGGCATCAGTAGAGTCTAGTACTGTTATTCAATAGAATCCCAAATATCAAAACTAAAATATCAAAAGGGAAAAAGTATTTACCGTTCAGGATCTACTATACTTGTCAGTACTGCATGCTTAACAATAAGAGTTTGACTTAAATACTACCTAGACAGAGGCAGTTTGTTACAGTAAACATGCCTAAAGTTGACAGTGGTCAATTCAACGAATGTAGGTACCTCGGAGGTAGATACATAGTAGTATCTCTGCAAATAGCGTTAAGCTATCGTATCTTTAAGGAAATGTGCATATTGTAACATGTCCCAAGAATTTTAAAGGTGTCAATCAGAGCAACCTTAGTTACATTATTAGGATAGGTCTTTAATGAAAAACATTTCAGCTAATTCTAAAAGTGATTTGGAATAATGTGGCAGATTGTTTTAATTTCAATAAAGAAAGCTCTAGCCTTGAAAATGTCTACAGAGATCTTAAAGTAATATCAAATATTCATTATCCTCCTCAAGCTATATTCTAGAACATAGCAATTAGATCTCAATTCCCCAGCTAACAAACAAACAGTCGGGATAGCCATTCAGTAGCGATGTAAAAATATACTTCTTTACCTAGCTCTAGCTGGAATTATGTAGGAATGACAAATCTTGCATGTAAATATTCTCTGTTCAGCCCTGGGAATGGATTGTTGAGAGAGACTTCTCACCCTTCTTTCATAAAATAAGTAGTCACATAATCATGTAAAAGACAATTTGGCAGCATGAGAATGTTATTGTATGTGGCGCAGTAAATCTTAAATTTAGCTCTTAACCCAAAAACATGTCAGTCATAATGGCAGTTCAAAATAGGACAATCAAGTGCCGAATGATTGTTAAATAAATGCCAGATCTGTAATAATGTTTCGTGAAATTTTCTGGGATTTAACAGACATATTATAGGTCATGGATCATGCCACTTGCTTATTTGATGTTCAAATAAACACCATCTCTCCATCACGCTTTTCCATTCCAAGTTTCATTCCTTTTATTATAATAATAATTATTATTATTATTATTATTATTATTATTATTATTATTATTATTATTATTATTATTATTATTATTGTTATTGTTATCATTATTATTATCATTGTTATTATTATTATTATTATTATTATTAGTATTATTTTTAGTATTACTATTATTATTACAATTATCATTATTATTATTATCATTATCATATTTATTGTTGTTTGGTTGCAGGATCTCCTCTCTCTCGGTGTGATTGGCGTGAATCTTGACAAGTCCATGGATGAAGCACTGGAGGGAATAAGCGCAAACCTTAGGAGTCTTAGAATAAAGGACTGCAACATCCGTTCCATACCATCCTCAGCGTTTTCACAACTGCATATGTTAGAAAAACTCGAGCTTGAATATATGGATATCAGGCAGATAAACAACAGTGCATTTAGATATTTAGGTAATCTCACATACCTCTTTCTACATGGACTTAGTATATCAGCACTAGATCAACACTTAGTCTCCGATTTAAAAGCATTAGAACGCTTAATTATACGTAACTGTCCTATCAACAAGTTTCCACAGTTAAATCATATGCAGCGACTGTATTCTTTGGTTTTAGAGGGAGTTATGCTGCATCACCTCGAATATGCCTCTTTTCCAAACAATTCCTTCCTTCGTTATATTCTGATCAAAGACAGTCAACTGGTACATTTGTTTGGAGAAGCTGCCAATGATACAGCAATCAACTGCACAGTCCTTCCATTTCGAAGGCCCCTTGTTGCCACAATTGGAAAGTTTTCAAAATTGAATTCCTTAAATCTAGGGGGAAATAATTTGAAACTACTCCCTAAAAATTTCTACTACGTTGGCAATATCACTAGGCTACTGCTCTCTCACAACGAGCTTGAAACATTACCCAATGATGTATTTTGCGGGCTTAGTAAGTTGAAACATTTGACCTTAAACTACAACCGAATAGAATATTTACAAAAAGGTGTGTTTAGTCATCTTATAAGTTTACGTACGTTGGAACTAGATAATAATAATATTATGACACCAGATGAAGGCATCTTCTCGCCGCTGATAAACCTGATAAGTTTGGACTTGGCTCATAACAGAATTTCTTCCCTTACAAGAGAATGGTTTATCATTCCTAAGTATTTGTTTTTGAAGAATAATCCCTTAGCATGTAGGTGTGATCTGTTTTGGATCAAGGAGCTTAACTATACTTGGAGAGGTCCAAAATACAAATTTACCTCGTGTATTAATACAACAAAGGTTACAGTCTTTGACTTTCTTGAGAAATCATGCTGCAAATCAGAGCCTGCTGCCTGCAGTAGCACTGTTAAAATACATGATGGCGCTACATACAACAAGATGCCTTTCAATATCATTGGAATCGTAGGTACTGGACTGTTTTTGATTATCTTTGCATTCTGCTTCACAATCATTTATATTAAAAGAAGGACTAGTAGATAGATCAGTTTAAGAACGTGCATAAAAAAACTTTCCTCTTTTAACCTCAAAGAAGAATCTGTTGCAGTTTAAATGGGCTTCTCCCCGAAATCTTGTGAAGCTTCAAACTGGATTTTACAACTAATCTGATACTTTTTGGTTGGTCAACATTTTCACAATCAAGAAGTATTTCGTTCAAGGTTTACTTTTTCTAGTTTGGGGGCATATTGAGATCAAGCTTGATATCATTTAAGTATTAAACATAGTCCAGGCTGAGGACACTGTCACTTTTTAAGCAAATACACAATATGCAGCAAACTGTGGGTGACCCATAACATTCAGGGCAAGCAAAATAAGGAAAGAGCTTCTTAACGAAATGACCAGAACTCCAATATTAATATTTGGCACATCAAGAAACAACAAAGATCAACATACCAGTGAAGTGCTAAAGGATGTACAATTAAGTCTGCTGCATTTTGAATGTCTCTTTGTAATATTATGTCAATGCTTATAAAGTCAGAAAATGTACTGATAGACTTAACCAAATGACTTAATGAAACGAATTGATTAAAGTTGGAATCTTTTTGGAACCAGAATGAAGTTTGTTTTCATTTTACCTGTTAACCTTACTATCACCAGGAAGCCATGGAATGACCGTTTTATATCAAAAGATATATGTCTATTGTCTACGAAATTGAGCATTGCAAACAAGTTCAATACCTTCAAAATGGTAAAGTAAAGTTTCAATGCCCATGATAATAACACGTCAGTAGCATAAAATTAGATCATGATATTGCAAGTCTGCTGTTGAACGTTCACTTTGACACAGAAAAACAACTGAAGGACCGGAGGTATCAATACATTATATACTAGCCTCCAACAGAACCTTGAAGCACAGCATGAATGCTGATATGATGTTGAAGAGATATTGGCAAGGTAGACTGACAGAGGGGAGTGCTGCAGGCACAATAATTAAGCACTGTTAGTAAAGAAACTGACCTATGCCACTTTATTTCAATACTACACCTGTAACCCAAGATGCCCTAAAAATGGCATACGACTTTAATCTTCTGTACTTGTGAATTTCCGATTCCAATGGCAAAAAAGAGTTTTCTCACCTTTTGCTATCAAGGTGAAATATCCTCAAAACTATGGAAGGCCAAAGTGGACAAAAACAGCATTTTCTAATATTAATAAATCATGTATTAATATTAATGAATCATTTGTAAATATCAATAAATATTTATTAATATTAATATATATTTATTTATATTAAGAAGTATTTATTGATATTAATAAATCATTTATTAATATTAATAAGTCATTTATAAATATTAATAAATGATTTATAAATATTAATAAATGATTTATTAATATTAGAAAATCATTTCCATTTATTAATATTTATAAATGATTTATTAATATTAATAAATGATTTATTGATATTAATAAATCATTTCTTAATATCAATAAATCATGGCATTTGTTAATATTAATAATTGATTTATTAATATTAGAAAATGATTTATTAATATTAAGAAATCATTTATTAATACTAATAAATGATTTCCTAATATTAATAAATGCTCTGTATTTCTTAATATTAATAAATCATTTCTTAATATTAATAAATCATTTTCTAATATTAATAAATGCTATGATTTATTAATATTAGAAAATCATTTATTAATATTAATAAATCATTTATTGATATTAAGAAATAAGTGACATCTATTAGAGAAACCTTGAACTATTCAATTTTTTATGAAATAATGAATGCTCCCTAGCACATGGCAGTTGCATGAAAATGGCAGATGGAGTTGTACGCGGTCTTTTCTAAGACCTCCGTATGTCCGTGATTTTGCAAAGGAAGGGTAATTTTTTGCACCCTGGTACGAAGTATGGGGGTGAAAATCCCCTTACAATCCACAAAATATACGCGGCTTTGACGCCGAGTGACTCCCCAAGTGACTGGGCTTCCGTCAGTCTGTTGTGGCAGTGCTGCCGCTAAACACTAAAACAGCCTGAGGCTGCAGAGAATTATAACTTCAAAAGTTAAAATGCGTGATCCCGTTCATCTTATGTCAGTGTTCTGATAAAAGAAGGGGTGTTTTTTATTGGAAAAAGTCCGCGTTTTTTTTAAAAATAAGGGTGCTTTAGGGGTATTTATTCATTTTGATAACGAGCGTATGCGCCCTCCCCCCCCCCCCCCCCCCCCGGGCTTTGGGTGTCCTACTTTTTAGGGACACCACTCTATTCTCAGATTAGAACCGCTAACATGTATTTATTGATCAAAATAAGGTATAATATCCACATACGATCCCATGGAAATCATATCGAGATGGAAAAGAGATCAAATATACACTTGAAATTGACATCTGACAGACAACAAGGTTAAATTTTCACGCTTATCCCAAGCACGTGTAGGGGGTATTCATTATTTCACATGTAAAGACTCCCTCTGCAAACAAAAGGTGGCGCTCATTTATTAGTATTAGAAAATGATTTATTAACATTAGAAAATGATCTATTAATATTAATAAATGCTCAACATTTATTAATATTAATAAATGATATATTTATATTAATAAAGGATTTTCTAATATTAATGAATGATTTATTAATATTAGAAAATCATGCCATTTATTGATATTAATAAATGATTTATTAATATTAATAAATGATTTATTAATATTATAAAATCATTTATTAATATCAATACATGATTTATTAATATTAATAAATGCTGAGGATTTATTAATATTAATAAATCATTTATCAATATTAATAAATGCCCTTTTTGTCCATTTTGGCCTTCCATACGAAACACCTGCTAACAGGTGTGTCAAAGCCAGTCTGGAAGCAAGGCGAAGTAGAGCCCTTGGCATCTGAACAGTAAATATTATCGGGAGTTTAAGGGTTAATACTTTATGTGGAATTCCATGATACAGAAAAGATAATAAAAGCATTCAAATCCCTACTTAAGGGAAAACTGAGAAGTTGAGTAAGTCAAAACCCTGACTTCCAGAAAAGTTACATAAATTACCTTTTTTTACAACCGGCTACTAATGTGTTGGATGCATTCTTTTGTGTATAGAAAACTTGGAATTGTAGTAGAGGTTGTTCAAACCACAGCCTTGACAGCTAGCCGGAACTGTAAAGTAACAACAAAGCCTACTCTTTACCAAATTACAAACCTTAATCATACAACGCTTTGTAATTCATAGGATGATACCAAGGAAATCAATTTCAGTGACCATATTGGTGAAAAAGGCCAACAAATCTAATTCTCTAACAGTTTTCAATTTTCCTTAGGCTAATTGTCAATTCTTTTTTGTTTTACCATATATTTCAAACAATGAATTAAGCAATAGTGTTTCAACATCCAAACATATACGGTTTATGTCAGAGTCACAACTAAACCAGATATGATAGGAAAATGAAAACTGCTATCATAAAATACAACCATTATCCCTCCCATCAGCACTACCAATCATGCTACACACATATTTTTGATATTGTCGTCACTTTAAGAACTTAATATAATATCTAAATAAGCAATCAACTCTGATTAATAGTATCACATCAAACAGAAAGAAATAAGAATCAGGTTTACACAGTTAAAATTATTATCAGAACCACACCTCCTTATACTTAGAATATTACCTACAGATACTCAGCCAAGACCCTCTAAAGGAAAGAGAATACATATAAGCAGCTGACTGTGTCCTTGCTCGTACCATGTGATGGTATACTCATCAAAAGGAGAAATTATATGATGGGAGATAATGGCACCCAAACCAGTATCATATTAAGAAATATTTCCTTTTAGAGAATTACACTCATATTTCAATCGTTTTATCAACATTTAAGAGTTTTATATCTTATGCATATCTTAACTGAATTGTATTATACAATAGCATAGAATAATTTCTTACGTTTTAACAAAAACACCCACTAACATATACTCAGACGTTATCAGTTCTATGTATTTCTCAAGCAGCCCAAATAATGATATCACTCACCTAATCATATCCACAAGACACTCTCCTTGATATTTACTCTTGAAAGATTACAGAAACAGATATAATATCATTATAAATACCGCATCCTTTTCTAGAGATAATTCCTTCTGAGATATGTGCTCTGTCTTAAGCTGGCTATTCCTCAGATATTCTACTGCAGTGCTCAAAATGATGTTGCTATTCAGTTCCTTCTTTTCTCTTTTGCCTGGAAATACTTAAGCATCCACATTTAATCAAGCTGCAAATTAATATCGGCCATATTGTTTGCGGTGTACATATGTATTATATAGTTACACCATTATGGGTGACCTTTTATAAGCCTTCACCAAAGGTCGAATGGAACTTAAATCAATGTTCATAGGCCATTACAGGCCATTACAGGCCGATACAGGCGGAGGTTCCAAACCAGATGTACTGTTTCCTTTCATGAACGTTTGATTGGAAACAAATCTAGTGCATCAGTACTACCAAATACATTTATTTCAGATGGCTAATGAAAACATTGTATATTTGGGGGTCCATATAACAAAAGATTTTGGCACTTCAAATAATAGCCACAGTTGGACTCATTACTATCACTATTTCTCTTTAATTCATTCTTAGAAATATTCTCAAATGGAAAAGGAATAATTATAATCGATGTACGAATATTCAGAAATTAATAAGAAATAATCATATCTGAACAGCATTCGTATGTATGCAGCCTAAATATATATTTATTCATAAATCGTTTAGAAATAATCAAACGCATTTAACCTCTAATCATAAATTAATTAAAATATTCCTAGTTCAACCTGAACTATGCAAAGTTATATTATACATATTATATTATTGTAAAAGGAATAAGTAAATCATTTACGAATAACTATAATCGAACAAACACACTTTATAAATTTCTAGCACATATTGCCTTTTCATCCACGATTTTATGCCTCTTTTGTGAACCATTTATTGTAATTCATTTGTGAAGTATTCTAAATACTCTTGTTTTATAAAATATTATACTACTTTATTTGTCAGACAAATGTTTTTTCCCACATTTGATAGGTATTATTGCTGTTTCAGAGAAGAGCTACATTTAGTTGGGTTAAGTTAATCCAAATCGGGAGGACCAGGCCCCTGGGGCTAGAAATCGCACATCGACCAACCAAAAAAAGAGTGTTATTTGAACAACGTTAATAAAGATGAACCATGTTAGTCCCAAATCTCACTCATCGGGAGGTACCTTGGTAAATATTTTGGGTGACAATGATTTTGCTCACGATGTTGGTAGTGGAGCATGACAAAATGCAACGATGGTTCTACAATGACAAAAGTTGTGTCACAAATAGAGAGATGGAATTGTGATCTCACACATTAACTTAAGTATTTCCCTGATCAGGATGATGACACATTCGGCAGAATGTGACACTAGGCACCCAGACTGATTACTGCCAACTCATGGTGGCTCAGGGCACATAAACGATAAAGGGTAAATTAACCATCCAAAGTTAAAAGGGGAATAAACTGTCTCAGATCTGACGTCAAGATGTGACACTTTGAATTTCGTATATCGTCACTTTTTCTGACATGTTGCAGCTAAGTCGCGACTAGCCTTTTGTACCTACATGTAATGTAGAAAACCGGGCAAAAACCACCACCTAACCCCCAAAACACTGGAAAACTTTCTCACATGCCCCGGGTGTGATTGAGATCACAAATACGGACATATATTTATTTATTTATATTTACAAAGTAGCGCAGTTGGTAAAGTGTCAGACTAGTGATCAGAGGGTCGCTGGTTCAATTCCCGGCCGGGGCACTTTGGTCTGTCCTTGGGCAAGACAGTTTATTCCATATTGCTTCAGTCTACCCAGCTGTAAAATGGGTACCTAGCATAAGTAAGGCAGTGCTTAGAGCGTGTGCGCTAAATGCTTCCAGTTGCTCTGGAATATCCCCCGGGGGAGTGAAGTGGTTTCCGTGTGTACAGGCTAGCTAGGGGAGGAAGGTGGTGTGAGCGCTTCGGTGGATACAAGACTATAAACCGAATACCTTTACCTTTACCTTTATTTACAGTGTACTTTTAAAGCTAAACAAAGAGACATCGCTGGTTTCCTGCTGGTGTCAATCTCTAGGTCTTATTCATCACGTAACCTATCGCCACTACGCCAAGGGTTTAATTCCTGACATATTACTACCGGTAAGTTAGATATGAAAACTAACTGACAACGAATACTGTATAACTGGTTAATTTGGCGTGTACTTAAGTTGGCCTTTTTTTCAAAAAAGTATTTTACCTGTATTTATTTTGGCGTCTGGAGCAGTCAGAACAACGCCATCTTCATGTAGGCATATTTTTATGCGATCTTTAATTTGGCGTTGATGGGCATTCGCCAAAAACGCCAAATTAAAAACCACACTAAATTAACCAGTTATACAGTAGTTTTCATGCAAACACAGATGGGAGAAAATACTTGGAAAAGTGTTAATCAGAGGCCTGTCTAGGGCTCCATTTCACATATATTGTTAGATAATTCTTTAATCCCAAGTTATATTAAGAAATATCATAGTTCCAGACAGGGATTTCTAGAGGAACTCTTAAACATAAATGGGTTAATGATACCTATATCTATCCACTTTCTACAATGATGGTTGTCCAGACAGGCGTTGGATCTAGCGATTGCATCTACGGAATAATTGATATAGCCGCCATGGTGACAACTAAGTGTGTTATGAAAAATAGGAACGACTTGTACTCCGTGAACAAACGACATGTCATTCTATATAAAAGCCCTTTCAAATGCAGTTTACAAATGATTAATGCAAGTCATCCAGTGCGTTTGCTATTAATACTAACTATCATCCTTATAACCAAAAGGTAATATAGTGCTATGAGGAAAGAACTAAAGCCGCATATATTGAATGTTAAAAATGATACAAAGAACCTTTAGTTTCAAGAAAAATATAGACAATACGTAAAGGTAAGGAAATGGTGTTTTGCAAAGAATATATCCTACTTTCAAACTTGTATGACCAAAATGGTTTATATTTCTACATTTTCAGTATGAAATATAATCTTCGACATTACTGTTTAGACTATGATCATCAATATCTTGCATTGTATTTGTATGTACATTGCGTGTTGACATGCTGGTGAACGAATAAGAATAATTAAAAATACAATAGTCATCCAGTGCATGTTCTCTTCCTTTTGATGTATCTGATCAGGGTAAAATGACCACTTGCCTCAAAAGAAACGAAAGCTCGTCTTGTTTGATGGGAGATTACATAAGGAATGATACATCAAAAATCATCCCAATTATCTCGTAAACAAGCAGTAATTAGTGAGAGATCGTTGGTAGCTTATATATTTTAGGGTTATGGGGCGGAGTAAGGGGCTGTATGCACATACAACGCTCGACCAACCAGTGCAATTTCTCAAAAATCATGTCAGCTTTTGTTTGACCAGAAGGTATAAGGTGTGAATATAAGATGTGGCCGATCTCTACACTTTGACTCTCAAAAGTTTAAAAATAGTCAAAAGTTTCTCTAAAGAACTGTAAGGAATGGCACTTTGATATTTTAAGCATTCGGCTCATGGACTATATTTGGAATTTGGAATTTCGTTTTTTGTCAATTTGTACCCGACTAAAACCACTGCCTAATCACAAGTCACTTGTGGGAGTGGGATTCAAACCCGGATAGTGGTGAGAGACAGCTAGCAGACATTGGCAATGCCTTAGACCAAACGGCCATCAGGACAGGCCCCTCAGGTACTATATAGTTAAGCAATACAAAATCCAAATAGTTTTAAACCCCTTTCCACCACATTTGCAATACATGCATGCATAGTACTGGTTGAAAACTATTGACATGTAATTTGCCCCCGAGGAGAAACTTCATTTGAATTTTCAATCACAAAGAATGCATTTTATATAGCTGCTCCACCGTGTGCCTACATTTGTTCTAAACAATGTCTCCATGCACGTGGCTGCATACTAAATGCTTGGGTTTCCCTTTCATGAGAACAAACACTCCCATGGCAACGTTATTGATCTCTGTTATATAACTTGATATTGCTGGGACATTGGGCATACCAGATCCAGCAAACAGTGGCACAAACATGCAACTTACTTGTGCTCTAGCTTTTAGCATTGGATTGGGGAGCATTAAACTTATTTATGGAGAAACAGTAAATCTGGAGTTTTCACGAGGAAAGTGTGGCCCAGATAAAGCTTCAGTAAACGTATCAAGCTCTTTTCGGGAAAGTCATGAGTCTCGCTGTGCCTTAGCTTGTGTGATGGAACCCCTATGCGCACTCTACAACTACAATGCTGATGGTCAAGTCTGCGAATTGACAAGGAAGGTGGCAACAGTGAACTGTCAACACTTTCAAGAGAGAAAGGGGTTCATATCTGGTGCTACGGTAAGCTATTATCTGTATTTTCAATTTGCTGATTATTATATTTTGCAACTCTTTTAAGTTGCCAATAACATTTTAGTTGTGTCTTTGTTTAGTCAATTAGCAGAATGTACTACTATTATAAAATCTATCTACACAAATAGACATTCACTAAATCAATGAAGCTATTATGCATACAAGCAAGCAAGCAACGGACCAAACTCCTTATTCCAATTATTTCCTTAATCCTTATTCATCAATAATGAAATGACTCTGATATTATGATCTGAATAATTCTAGAAACAATATCCTACCAACACCATATCATACGCAAATTCCCTTTCTACTCGTACCATTAAAGAATGGAACTCCATACTAAAAGAACTCAACTCGCAGCATAATTGTTCGTTATTGTCAGCAAATGATCATTGATGTGTGAAGGTCATGCGTCAATATTTCTACTTTTCTAGTGAACTTGTTTTAAAACCCAACATCCCTGTCACCACTATGGAGCCAGACTTAAAAAGTAGAAAGACATTTTAACTGTATCTATTATTTCATTAATTTCATCCTCATCATCATTATTTTTATTATTATAATTATTATTATTATTATTATTATTATTATTATTATTATTATTATTATTATTATTATTATTATTATTAATATTATAACTATTATTATTATTATTATTATTATTATTATTATTATTATTATTATTATTATTATTATTATTATTACTGTTAATGTAATTATTATTGTTATTATTATTGTTATTATTATTATTATTATTATTATTATTATTATCATTATTATAATCGTTATTATTATTATTATTATTATTATTATTATTATTGTTAAGATTATTATCATTATTGTTATTATTATTAGTAGTATTATTAGTATCATTATTATTATCACTGTTATTATCACTGTCATTATTTTTATTACTATCATTATCATCTTTATCATTATTTTTATCATTATTATTATCATTATTATTATTATCATTGTTATTATTAATATTATTATTATAATCATTACTATTATTAGAAGAAGAAAAAGACTGGTTTAACAACACCTATATGCTCGCCATAAATCTCAAGTGTGACATTTAGGAGAATCGACCACTTTCAGGACAGAATTTAGATATGCCGCGTTTTTGAATAGTGCGGAGAAATATGAGCAAAATGAATTACGACATATGAAAAGCTGAAATTGAATGAATTCATATCAATGATTATCGTGTTTTTTTCTTCAAGTACCGCAGATTTGAGGCCAATTGCATAATTTGTGATGAAATGACGAGTGTTGCACTGAGTGCTAGGAGACAAGCGGTCCAGAGTTCAATCCCAGGCCGGGGCGAGTGGGGGTCTGATTCCTCGGGGGGATTCCTCTCTGAACTGGGGCAACCACTGAAAACCTTCATTTCTTACTAGTTATTGACTGTCGCCCAATTACAGGGAGAGATTACTTTGAGGAGTTTCACATTTACTTCATTTCACTGTTCATGGCATCTGTGTCGTCTGCCTATGCAAAAAACTCTCCTTTTTATACATCTGAGCCAACCCATTTAAAGGGCTGCCGGACCCTTATCCTATCTCAATTTAGTAACCTTTCATTGGCTTAAGATGTTGAATTATTATTCGTTGATATTCTCTTCGTCCATCACAATGAAAGTCCCTTGTGATAAAAACGCTATGCCAGCAAACACGTTTAAGTAGTTATTCAGCCCTAGTATAGCTTACTTCAAAGGCCACCATATGCATGGCAGCTTTATTCTATAGCATATATTTACATACAGCTTGGAGATGCAGCCCATCAGGCACAAAAGCTGGATGTTCCCCACTTAATTATTTATAATCTTAGAATATGAGCACAAAAGACAGGTCTGACTATTCATCATATATGCCTTTCACAAGCTAAGTATGTTGTTGTGTCTCCACAACACACTTTTGCTTATCAATACATTCATTTTTCATCGGGTGACATGTACCTGCATGAGAATAGTTCAACCAAAGTTTACCCATTGTCATACTTAGTCTACTCAATATGAATATATATCTTCCATTGAAGTGATAACCCAACATAGTTAATTACATCTGACAGCAACGATTTCAAGTAACATATTTCCTGAAGTTATAAAAAATGTGTTAAGATATTTCCAAATAATTATCCGCTGATCTAATCTTTACATGTGGATTGTATACACACCATGCTAACGTTTTACGGTGATCATCCTCAGTACTTATAATATTGTTTTCTATGTCTAGAACTGCCATTTGTAAATCAAACAGGCAAATCCATTTAATTATTCATATCCTTACAGTGTCAGCAAAAAAGACAGATCTGACTATTCATCACATATGCCTTTCGCAAACTACGTATATTTTTATGTCTCCACAACGCACTATTGTTTTTCAATATCCCCATTTGCACCAGGTGACATGTACTTTCATGAGAATAGTTCGGCCAAGGATTACCCATTGTCACACTTAGTCTACTTGTTATGAACGTATGTCTTTCATTGAAATCAATAACCCAAAATAAGTTAAATGATGATTACATCTGAGACCGAACATCCTCAAGTAACATATTTCCCGAAATTATAAAAAAATTATTTAGATTTTTCCAACTGTCCTAGACCATGTTTATGCTACGATCTAGTTGGCAACCTTATTGATTCGGGGCAAAACGTGGCGTATTCTGTATAACTTTTCTATAGACTTCCGATGCTGTGTACGTGTACAGGGACAGTCCTCCACTTGGTACTGTCTACGATGTGGAATACATCAGGGGGGTGGGGTTTCAGTTCTTGTTGAAATATACAGTATTTATAAACTCTCTGATACTAGAATTAAAATCATCCGGGTTATGTTGCAAACTGTACAGGACGTCAAGTACGCCAGTGGGGTATGCCGATGATTTAGCGACTTGCAGCACTTCAATGTACAATCTGGATCGTGCGATCGATATTGTTGCGTCCCACGGGCGTACCTTGCGGTACAATGTTAATGCCAAGAAAAGTGGCATACTTTATTACGGCGACGATAAGCATGAAAGTGACCAAGACTCAATTCTGCGTACATTTAGGTTAGATGAAGATATTGTTGCAGAGCGAGATAATTATGATCACGTAGGCATTAGGGCATGTACTCGTGATGATTGGATTAGTGGAATGTATCTTAAAAGCTAGACGCATTCTCAATGCCATATCCGTCCTAGGGATTAGGAAGTGTGGACTAACCATACAGACCTGTAAAATCATTTTCTGGTCTGTTGTGGTACCAATTGCGACTTATGGATGTGAGTTGTTGATATTAACTGACAAACATGGAACCCTACTCGAAGAGTTTACAGAGTACGCGGGAAAGAAAATACAAAGATTTTATATTAACACTCCAAAAGTCTGTACCTTCTGTACTATATAGAGGTTAAGAAACTGCTGCTCATCCAAAACATTATGTCACTGGAACATGACGAACCTATTAAGATAGTTTTCTGAGGGAGATCCTTATTTTTTCTTGAAAACTTAGAGGATTACCAAGATAATTTCTTCCATAGCCCTATTCTTGACCTTTTATTGACCGCCCAGACTTTCGGTATTCTCGACTTAGTTAGGTCTATGGTCACAACTGGGCAGTTTGTGACAAAATTATATTTGAAACTAATACTTTGGTCTAGAGCTTGGGATCTTGAAAAGATCTATTGGATGATTCAGACTAGATCCCACAATAGTCTACTGTTACTCAAGCGTGTCTGTCATACCACAAGGTATTTGGTTTGGTGGGAAATTTCAGACATATTCCCAGAACAAATGGGTTTATGCGAGGTTATGGCCAAAATACTTTGTAGATGTTGTTTGCTTAGGTCTGACGATACTAGACAAAAGCATTTACCAGTATCCAATAGATGGTGTGAATTCTGTGACCTTATCGAAGTAGAGGATGCAAGGCATATGGTTATTACATGACCAACGTTTCAAAGTATGAGAGATCCCATGTTTGGTGCTATAGAAAGGATAATTGATGGGTGCGAAGGGTACAACCAAACATCTATGAATGATAAGTTTAATATTCTTATGGGAGCACATAAAGAAGATCTCAAACCCCGCCAATTTGTAGATATGTGGTTTGTCAGTGCCTCATACAAGAAAAAACAGATGTATGACCTGAGAGTAAAATCCAGGAAAGGGGTAGGATAAAAGAACTTCGGGATATGCTCAATGTCGTTTAAGCTATTAGACCCAAGCAATCAAATATGGACTATCTCTAATCAACTTTTTGTTATTTTAAAATATATTTGTATTATTCATTCTTATTTTTGTATTACCTAATTTCACTATTGCGATTTTTTTGTGCTTTTGTATCTGCCTTTACATTTTGTATATTTTGTATGTCTTTTTTATGATGGAAATCATAGTCAATAAATATACATAGATTGAATCCTCTTCTCTTTTTTAGTGTCACATGGTGACACATATTGAGCATTTATATGTTGAAACTGCATATTGGACATTCCTCGGCGTGGTCTGAAGACACTTACTCAGTTTCTTTTTGTTTTGAGAAAATTATATCTATTTTAAAGAAAAGTTGATTATAAAGTTAACAAGCTATAACGTAAGTGCCTTTCACTTAATATGTATTTTGATTAACGAAGCTTAACAAAACAAACTAAAATACTTTTTTGTAAAAATGATTAACTGTTTTATACTTATTGATAGCGCACATAATAAAGAACAGACATAAAACTGTATTTGTCATTTTCATTTAATGTGTAATTACATATTGAAAATATTTTTTTCCATAATGGCCTAAATCAGAAACCTACACATTACACATTACAAAATTACACATTTTGTACCCTTATTATTCATTAACGTAAGTAATCATAATAGATACTGAAGGCTTTAAGAAGTCTTTACTACAGGTTCAAATATTCGAGAGGACTTCTTCTGAAACTATTTGGAAACCTTCATGATCTATTTGTGGGCTCTTATTACACTAATGATGACCCAAACTTAACACGAATGCGATGCAGTTAAGGCAGATGTAATCACAGTGTAGTAACAAATTACAAGATGGACATGTGCACGGGTCACAAATTTCACCCATCAGGACTAGCTTCATGCAATATTTGACGTGCCAAAGATTTTGCCCTCGCTCACGCTGTTGGCTGCAGAGTGTGATAGAACGCACTGAGGATTCAACAGTGCCAAAAGATGGTGTCACAAATATGGGGAGATGATGTTACGATCACACCCAATCACACCTGAACTTGAGCATCTCCACCAGTATGGCACCAGACACCAAGACTGATTACTCCTAACTCATGGTAGCTCAGGGCTCATTTACATACAACAAGTTATATTAACCGTTGTTACGGTGACTACTGGCTTGTATAGGGTTAAAATACTTGTATTGTTAATATGTTAGTGCTGCCATCTTTTAGCGACTACTTGACCATTAGAGGGATGCCTGTAGTTGGTCAGGTGATCTGAGTGGCTTTTCATTGTTCTGATTCATTTTGCTTGCTGGACTGGTCAGGTCACGTTGGGTGTGACCAGCACATTGCATTTCTGTTAACATGGGAGTAGGGTGAATGCCTTCAGTTTTAAGAAATTACAAGGTGCAAAGAGGTATGTTAGTATTTGTTATTATCTGTGATGTCAAATTTTACTGGTTTTTGGAATTTGTTGTATTTGATGAAATTTCCTGCTATTTTCAACTTAGAACTCCTTTCATGCCCACCTGACATGCTTTTTTGTTTATTCATTTGTAGTTTTCACGAGTTCGAATTTCTACTGCGAGAGAATACTATTTCTGCAAACAAAGAACTCTGTAAGGAAACCTTGCTCCTCATTTCATCCTCGATTCCCCCAACAACCATTCAAAGTTGCAATTGGAATAAACTCAAATCAGATGTCAAGATGCCCCTATTTATAAGAATTATCAGTATGATTATCAAATATATTTGATAATGATGTTAAGTGTGACAAGCCATTTCGTCTGGAGTTGTTTTCCCATAAAAATGATTAAGATTTTTTTGAAATGAGTGCAGTCATGCTAGACACACATATTTGTTTATGTACATGCATTTTGTTTGAAATGTATCCATTGCACTCAGTGATTTTGGGTATTTCTAAGAACATTTACCTTCATTGTCAATCGTTCAGTGCTATCAGGAAAATAGATATGTCGTCCTCCACATTCCTAACCTTCATCACAAAAGCATCTCTCACTACATAATATCCCAATAACACTGCAGCATGTATGGTATGATGTAAGATATGATGTAAATCAATTGCAATATTCATATCAATTCATAAATTATTTGTGCATTTCTCCGTAAAATGCATGGAGTCACAGGGTACTTTGCAAGTTATACAGTCACATATCCAGGTATACCACGTAGAAATACTTAACTACTATTGTCACTGTATTCTATTCGGGTTCAGATAATTTTCAGTGTATTGTTAACTTCCCTTTGATGGAAGTGCTGCATATTTCTTCTCGAAGATTATATTTTACCTAATACTTTATAGGCAGTCATTTCCTAGACAACCCAAACCACGAAGGCATTAGTAAAGAGTCTTGCAAGAGTTCACAAGCACACTTTTTGTGGCCATTGATTGATGGAAGTTTTCCACTAGAGGAGCAATTAAATGAGTTCTGACACAGACCCAGTGGTTATTATGTTCCAAATGATATTCCCTAGAGGGCTTCTTGTCTGCACCTCGGTCCACCGTAGCCCACCACTGCTTTTTAGTGGTGTCAATCTTTAGGTCTTATTTACCACATAACCTATCAGCACTAAGCCCAGGGTTTATATATTCCTAAGATCTACTTTGACTCTATATGTAATGAACCAGGTAATACTTAGAACTACTCGTAAGATTAATCAGAACATAGGATGCCAATTGATATATTAGCTTTCATGCAAACAAATATGTGGTAAGATATGTAGAGAAATTCTAATCAACTATTCTTTTAACAAGTCAAAACACATTTTTAGTGGGCCAAAACTTGATATTCTTATTGGTTTGTCAACTGGCCTTTTTAAAGACGGATATGGAAATTGATATTTGTTTGATCATGTTTCCTAAAATTAGGTTAGTTTATAGTCCTAAACTACCTATTGCAAAAATCTCGGGGTTGTCTGAGAGCGACTCCATTTCTGCCAAAAAGGCACTTGAACAGTATATTAAATGTTCAGGATGCTGATCATTAACTCATATCAGATTTTTGGCGCCATAAATATGATAATTAGGATAGCACTTGTAAAAGTATGAAAACGTCAAGAGCATCATGTAGGCTGTCCATAACATGTATGTGTCTAGACATCTATCTCAGTGTCTCTAAGTGGTGTGCATTCTTCGTTGCATGATGGGGTTTCGTAGTTAGTGTGATGTGCCTTACATCACCAGCAAGTTATATCACCAATCATCCCCCACCAGTCAGGTAGGTGATCAAAGATTAGGTGGCGTTTCATGTTCCTATATTGGACATGACATGCAGTACCGACATTTTATTCCTGCACTAAATGCGTAGGCATCCCAAGCAAAATACATGACCGGACGGTCGATTGCCACACAGTTTCCTGGGCATAGATGCATGATAGATTTTACATTGAACGTAGATTTGATTACGCAATTTACGTGGCTATAACCACACTTTCATTTTGCTTTCATGTTGTTCAAGACTTTCCTTTCTAATGGCATGACCATTGAGCTTCTAGCTCTGCAATTTTCCTTTGTTATCCCCAGACATGCCAGCCATCTTTATAATCAGAATTCTTACATACGGTTCTGAAATGGGGACCTCCAACTATTTCGAGCCAGCGCCGCTGAGGAATTATTTCGGAACTAATAGCTTAGAAAAAAGCCTTGGAATTTTCATTTGATACATGAAGATTCCAGGCTTGAAACGCGAAACTTCCATGCATGAAACATGCATAATAGGATAATTAATTCCAAGCGTGAATTGGAAATAAGATAAATGAAATGAATAGTACATGAATGATATAAAAACTCCATGCATGAACTGAAAATTCCATGCATAAAAGTTTCGTGCGGGTGTGATGACGAAGCATGTTTTAATGGGGGTAAATTAGTTGAAAAATCATTGATACAAAGGGGCCATCCCTCTAATCTCGTTTTTCATTTATCTTTTATCTTCAATTGAAGATCCACATTTTCTTTGTATTATATTCATGCATTTTGCTACAATGTACACATTTTCTCTCATTTAAGGCATGGATATATTGGATATAGAATTACTTAGACGAGTTTAGTTGACAATTTACGTAATATTACTCATTACTCATTTTTTATATGTTTTATACAATAATGGAAATAAAGGAAGTGGAACATTTGAACATATATATAAGTAGGTGTGCTTTTTTAACGTTTTTGACCTTTGTGATTTATCAGTGCCCCAGTTGGATTTCAATCTTTTACTCCGGATCTTATTATCTGCAAGATTCGTTTTGGATTACTTCATGAGTGTTATAACATCTGTTTGAGTTTGTTTTACCCATAGATCTGTCTAGGATAATATTACATCTAACCACTAAATGCTACTGGTGTATATATTTTAGAAAATATATTCCTATGCCAGTAATCGAGTCATTTGCTAGCAATTGATGGACTGGTTCCCGTGTGAACACCACCACCCACGATAGATGAGAGTAACTTATTAATTATGTTATTACTCAGTTTGTCATCTACTCTGTATTAATGACCATTCAGCCTATACAAATTGTGTACACTCTGAACGGTCATAGGGTTATAAATGGATTGAGTATCAACATATTACCACTAGACAGAGGGTGAGAATTGAAGGGTAGAACACATTACACACATACAAGGTGATTTCTGACGGGGTTTCCCGATAAGTATGGACAGACAATTTCACAAATGTGGAGGAAAGATCAATACAAAGCAAAGGGTATCACATATTTTAAAATTCTAAATCTCACTCAGTTCAAATTCTACAAGCAATTAATTTTTGAAAATGAGAAATGTGCTTTTTCAAATTCTTGTTATACATAACTTGAAACAAAACAAAATTGAAAATTGTCAATTCCCTCCAACGTATATCAGGCTTATGCGCGACAGATATTGAGCAAAAATTTTAACATAAACTTCTCAAAGTGTAAATTTGAAACGGCACTATTTTTAAGTAACCTTTTAAGAGAAATGAGTCCAAAAACCTACCCTGCTTGTTTTCAAGCCTTAAGGAGGGTTTATAATAATGGTTTTCCATGCTGCTCAGGTAGGTTAGATAGCAACAGTTGAATTAAGATGCGAAGGGTTTAAGCTTTAACACTTGTGAAAAGTCTCCAAATATATTCAATATAGATTAACCAATTATTTTAACCCTGTAAGCCACCATACGTGCGTATGTGTGTATATGTGTGTGTGTGTGTGTGTGTGTTGATATTGAATATATTATGCATTTCAGCCAGCTTAATAGTAGCCCGGTAAATTCGTATACTTAGATAACATGTACAGTGATCATTCCTATATGCTTGTAAAATCTGCTCTGTGAACAGTAAATTGCCAGAAATAGAAAGTAAAATTATTGCAACACCAAAGCAGTTGTTTTTAATTTGCTTAAATAGAGCTTGATACTCCTCTCTTCTCTTATGCCAACGGGATCAACATCTGCCAGCGATCTTTCTTGCAGATTGAAAACGTCTATTTCATTTGCCTTGCCCTTTCCAAAGATAGGAAGTTGCCCTGGCATGCCCTGATGCTTGGTCCAAATAATGAGGTTTGCATATTCACTCCTCCGCATATGGATGCTCTTCTTCCGCAATGGCGTCATGTGTTTGTAGCTTTATCTATGCTCAGGCATCCGAGTGCAATCGGACACGCGGTCATGTAAAATTCTTGGTCTGCCCGAACATTAAGTGCAGGAATTAAATGAGTCCACTGTATTGTTTCATGAAATGGCAATTCAGCAATGACACACTATGCAGACATCTCCTAACCTATTAGTACTACTATGGCAGTATATCTCAGGGAGGGGAAATTGCACGGCTATATCAACAATATAGAAATATATATACCTCCCTGCGCAATAGGAATGTGTTGCATACATCTATAACATTGAGCCTGTCCTGATGGCCCTGCCACTGACTGCTAGCTTTCTCTAACCACTGTCCAGGTTCAAATCCAACCTGAGGCATGTGAGAATGTTGCCACTGACGTGTGGTTAGGCAGCGGTTCTCGCTGGGTATTCCGGTTTCCTCCACCAATTTCAACTGGCTAGTTACGATTAGCTATCCAGATAGAGTGATGAATACAAAAAAATGTAATTTTATAACAGATTTTGAATTAACTTTGCGACCTATTTATTACAGAGATGTCTCCATTTGATATTTGAGAGGAATGTGATATAAAAAGCTGATTTTAAACCTTGTTCTCTCTCTCTCTCTCTCTCTCTCTCTCTCTCTCTCTCTCTCTCTCTGACAAGAGAATATGCAATAGATGCCGCTTAGCAAGAGTGGATAATGAAGGGCACAAATTAACACATCTGAGACAATATTTGTGAGTCCTGGCAAACACCATCGTGTAATTTCACATGTCAATATCGTTCTCACTACATCATTCGGCATACCAAGATACATACATTGTACCTTAAATACATTCAATTTAGAACTCTACATAAACGATTTTGTACTAATGATCAACTGTTTAAAATGGGAATTACAAACTAGTTTTTTCTCAATGAGGAAAGTGCGGACAGTGTGAATCACATGTTACGTAATTGCCCTATCACTCGTCAGTTATGGTCCTCAAGGAGGAGTGGATGACTGAATTAGGTGTCAATGTTACACTGACGGATGACACTATTATACTTGGTTATCATGAAAAGCCTCTAGGTATCAACAGTATTATTGTGTTAGCAAAGAAGGTAATATACAATGCTATGAAATCAGGAAAAAACACATGCAGCAGCAGTAAAAGCGGAAATTAAAAATCCTTATTATCAGAAGAAATATATATTTTGCATGAAAGGGCGGAAAATACAATTTCAAAAGAAATGTTCTTTTCTCACAAATGAATTTGGAAAATGAATAACAATTCATCATAAACATGTACAATCTTTACTTTCGATCTTAACAACAAGTAAAATACAACTGTAACACTATCCATTAGAAATCTCTATCATAGATTTTCCTTGTTATATCATAAAAATGTACATATTGCTATACAAATACATATCGCTATTGTCGCACATAACTTTGTATTGCCCATTATTGACATATAGAAACTTGAATATTAATAAATAAATAAAAAAAGTGTGGGTAATTCTTGTGAATATTAATTTTGTCCGATATCTCATACTTACATCCTATTTCCGTGTACTTTTACAGGAATGCTTGCCACCGTACAACTCGCCACGTTGCAAACGTAAGTAATATATTCCTCTCAGCAGTGAAAGTTACCATTAAAGATCATGCAAAAAGGGCCAGAGTAGCACGACGTGGAGCAGTTGCATAGAGCTGGGCTGTCACTCCATTCAGATAAATCTCACTAATGCCCCATTTTCTCCTTTGCCTTGTCCATCCCACCTGCAACACACACTTACAGTACAGACATTTAATTCCTGCACCAGTCGACTGGACGCCTGACAGTGCCTGGTTGTAGAAACACCTAGAAATAACATGTCAAGAAAAAGTCTAATTACATTAATGAATCACGTAGCTTCCAAATAAGCTACGTTCATTTGTGAGGTCATCCATGCATCCATGCCAAAGAAACTGGCTGGCAATCGGGCATGCAGTCGTGTATTAAGCTCGGGCTGCCCACGCATCTTGTGTAGGAATTAAATGTTGGCACTGTAGCGCCAATACCAGACTAACGAGTTGGACGTTTAGCATGGATGGCTGCACACAAGATGATCAAAATTCCTGTGCATTACGCAATGAATGAAGAGATTGGCATCGCCTTCACCCACTTATGTACCGCAGGTATCTATAGTACACCCTGGACGGCTGATTGGAAAATATTGCCCATTTTTGTTTTACTTCTTTGAATTGCTTAACTAAAAGCAGAGGCCCACAATGCCGAGGTAGAGTGACATCTATTGGTATGGTGTCTAATCAATATAAACACCTGCATCCTTGATCACAAATGGGTACGCCTGTAGGAAAAGCATCAATATTCATGAATGAAAATGACCTTTGCATGCATAAAAAGGATATTTCCATCCATAGAATTCTCATCCAC
Source organism: Maea johnstoni (assembly GCA_963942565.1). Lineage (NCBI taxonomy): Eukaryota > Metazoa > Annelida > Polychaeta > Spionida > Magelonidae > Maea > Maea johnstoni. The sequence continues at coordinate 6,585,815 of OZ012695.1, forward strand.
CAAAACTTTTGGGACAAAAGATTCACCTTCATGCATATAAATTTCATTTTCATGCATGAAACTACCATTTTCATACATGAACTGTCACGTCCTTTTCATGCACGGAAATATCATTTTCATGTGTAAAAACGTTCTTTTACCAGCTGCCATCATCTTAACTGTTGAAGGCTCGTTTTTTTCAGTACAGGAAATGTTATTGATGCAAACAGAAGTGATCTTGTTTTTACATTATACATAGTATGCATTGTATCCAATTGCAATACCATTTCATGCTTATCTGTTATATCATTCTTTTCCAGTGTGCCCTGGCAAATTTACTGCAGATTCAAGCACTGTCTTTCTTCTTCAATTTCTGGATGAAACACCTAGAAAACTAGCAAGTGGCCATACTGCAGCTGATCACAGCTCCTTTGGTAATGATGGAATACTACAGGGAAGTGCTGATTTGGTCAATTTCTATGAGTATGGCAATGCAGTAGGCCTCCATCTAGATGGTTCTGGTTATTTAAAAATCGTAAAATCATCATCTCTTGTAATCCCAGGGGACCTCACCATAGAGGTCTGGCTGCAAACCAACAGGGATGGGACTGGATATGTTGTCCTCCTTAAAGGTGCTTATGGATTTCCTAGGTTTACAACCAGCGGTGTCAGCGGTTACCAGCGCACAGGGTCTGACATAGGAATTATGGCTGCACCATTTGGCAGTAGACAACTCCACTATTATGCAATGGTAAGTGATGGAAGACAGCTGAGAACCTACGTGGACGGGAAACTGTATGCAACAAAGTCATTTAGTGGAACACGCTGGAGTGGCGATCCAACCATGTATGTGGGCTATAGCAATGGATGGAACCCTGGAGCAAACTATTACAAAGGTGTTATCTTTGGCGTCAGAATCTCATCAGTTGCACGCACTGAACAAGAAATTGCAGATCACTTCAACCAAGGTAGGTCTAACTGGATGAAAATAGACATATACTACATTTCTGCTTTTTTGTGCTGTTACCAGCGAGTGTGTGTATTGCTGTTATCAGCAGGTTGGCAGTATTTACTTGTTGAACTACTAGTATATGATCACGCACATATGAGAAATTGATTGATGTTTTGCCTATATGTGTAATCAGTGCACCAAATAGAAATAATACTTTTTTAATCAACCACTTTCAATGTCTTAATTATTCCGAATACATCTATACTCAACAGTCATCACGAAATGAATGCTTGTCTAGATAGCCGCTTAAACCGTTTTACCTTACTCATCTTTGTTTCATTTTTAAAGGTTGTGCATAGGTTCTGGATGTTTTCTGGACTGGATACTAACCATCTGCCAACAAGAGGAAGATAAGTGTTTGACTACAGTGTAGTATGTGGGAGTGAATTTAGGGTTATTTTGAAAATTAAACAGTACAAACATTTAACTCCAGTATCAGTCGACTAGAGGTCTGCCAGTGCCTGGTTGTAAAATCACCCACGGATAACATGCCGAAAGTATGTCAAGCACATCAATGGCCTTAGTAAGCTACGTTTAGTTAAGAGGTCATCCATGAATCCATGCTCAGGAAAGTAGTTGGCAACTGGACGTGGGGCTGACCACGCATTATGTGCAGGAATTAACTGTGGGCACTGTACACATGCTAAAGCCTCCACCATTTTCCTCCTAGTCATATCAACTGTGATTGCCGAGGTCATCAATAAGCAATATAAGCAATCGGGTGTAGAACCTGACAGAGGATTGAGCTATAAGGAATGAGGAACTTCTCCTCGTCCTACTGGCTTATCTTTTGCAGTATCGATGACACATGATAAAGGATCAGCAACAAATTATTTCTCCAGTTGAAAAAGACTCCCATTGAACACCATACTCACAATGCTGGTTGCCTATATGCCAAAATATCAGGAGTGATCTATTGAGGACCAATCTGACTTCTGTCACAGAAAGAATCTAAGCATATTCAGAAACGGGTGAGAAAATATGTTTTTGCTGAAAAGAGACTCCGAATATGACATAATGTACTCTCTATGCAAGAGTGTATGTGTGTGTATGTATAACAGCAGAATCTATAAGCATGCGAACGGGAAACTAATTTCCATATTCTGTGTTTTGATTTATAATCAATGACAATCACTATCACATTTTTAAAGACGAGGTCGGGGAATACAGACAGCGCCACCAACGGCCGAATATTGAAAATCCATTTAAATTCATTTAATATATACCCCTTAATACGAATTCCAGGAAACTTTGCATAAATCCATGTAAGATCCCCTTTGGAAATCCAAAATAAAAAAGGGGAGTCACCAGTCATCCCGTCCATATAGGTGGCCCCAAGGTGGCGCTAAATTTGCAAATTGCACGTCTTAGATTGAAAGTCCATTTAACAATTACCCCGCAATAAGAATTTCATCAAACCTCGCACAGGCCTCCATTGTAAGATATGGCGCCAACTATATGGACCACAAGACTGGTGACCACCCTTTTTATTTTGGATATTCAAACGGGACCAAACAATGATGGGATGACTAGTGACACTCCCCCCCCCCCCCCCCCCCCCTCCCCCAACTCTTTAATTTTGGATTTCCAAAGGGGATCTGACAAGGAAAGCTTATGCAAAGTTTCGTGGAATTTTTATTGTGGGGTATATTTCAAATGGATGTTTAGCTTTAGATGCCACTGTCACCTTGTCGAATAACCCGACTATGCCTTAAGGGTCGGCCTGCACATTGAACTGATGAGTTCTCAGGTACTAGGTTCAATCTTTGCGAAGTTTTCGCTGCTCACAATGTCGGATTTGATAACGCTAGGAAGGAGACAGCATAAGGAGAGATGACTTTTATCTTACCACATCTAGCAAATTTCTAAACCTTTAATAGGCGTTTAATCATTGCATTTTATTGGGATGGTTATCGTAGGATTCATGGGAAGTTGATGACAGATTGCCATTTTTTAATTATATGTTTTTGTGTTATTGACTTTTGCTCCTGAGATAAGGTGTGGGATAAAACCATAAAAGTCGGTGATCTTAATCTAGAATTGACCAATCTAGATTCCAGATAATGGAAATGAAATCAACATTGCAAAGCAACACCATTGTTATGCTCCTTAAATGTTTGGAAGGATTTTTTTTAAATTTCAATATTACAAAGTTATGTATTTTCATTATAACCTGTGCACAATGTGAAAGTGTATATATCACTCCTGAACTATATCACTGGCTAACACAAAGAATACGACTAAGGATAAGTTCACTTAACACCACTGATGTAAATGGTATTCATTTCATACACAATATGTGTTAATAATAATTCAGTACATAACCGAAACATGTTAAAATATCTATTGATCTATCTGTGGTAACCTGTTAAGAAATTATAGCTCTAACCATAAGATAATCTGAACCAAGTTCGTTTACTCATACCGTCTGTGATTAGTTGCTCGGTAGCTAGTTAAATTTCACTTGCTAACGTTGTACCACGTCGCCTTGAACTAATCTCTATGGAATAAAACCTAATCGTACAATGAGTGATTTAATGCTATAATCATGAACATAGATTTTAGTAGGTTACTTAACCCAGCATTCTTGACTTAAACTAGTTTGAAGATGCACTTTCAATGTTATTATGACGACTACGATGTGTAAGTTTTCACCTAACACGATCAATTAATAATCCATCATGATAGATCGGTATATAATTTCGTAATTGTTATAGTGATCGCACAGTTATGTCTTGTATTCTCCACCTGATGTTACGAAACTTAGGTACTCTAACCTTCTATTCTTCGCAAATTCGAAAATATATCAGATCATTACTACTAAGGTGCTCTTTCCTGTCTGCACAACAGCTAATTGAACAAGTCATCGCTAATCTGTATGATATACAAATATGGCACTTTGGTTTCGTGCAATATCAATTTTAATTGAACTCTGAAAAATTGATATTGCACGAAACCAAAGTGCGATATTTGTTTTATTTTATGCCTACTGCTCTTTCAAATTAGGTAATTCAATAATCTAACGAATTATGAAAATGATGCGTTTTCCATTTTTATGGTTCACCACAATCCATTGATTTCTAATCAGGATAAAAAAATCAGGATTTTACAAGAAGCCCAAACTCTTCTGATTTCCTTGTCTCGATCAATGCACTTCTGCTGAGTTCCTTTTCGAGAGTTCACATTAAGAATTGAGCACAAGAACATGACAGCTCTGAGTCTGAAGGTTGGAAAGTAATATTGCACCCCAATATCAATTGTACAAGGTCAGGTGACCGTGATCTGACCTATCACAGTAGAGAATGAGCAGTAGGCATAAAATAATACTGTAAATGTTTATTTTAGTCTCTTTTATATTATATGATCATCGCAAAAAATCACTAAGTACGAATAATTATGTGTCAATTTGATATACTATTTTCCATTTTGTACTTGAAGTTTTGTCTTTATATGATGAATACAAGTGTTAATGAAGAACATAGAGTTTCGTCCTAATATTTGTGTATCTAGAATGATGAAAGAAAAGCTATAAATTTCCTTTCGAGGTGGAAAAGTCAAGATTTTGGATCAAATGGGTTCGATCGAATAAGCCATTATGTGGAAAGATTAATGTTGACAATTCAATTCGAGAAGTTGTTACCTAAGAATTTATTTATAGCAAGTTTTACTTGGTTGAATAATACTTTGACATATCCTCTTAGATTGTGATTGTATCATAGCTTACGACTTTTGTTTGTTTGGTAAATTACTATGACGTTGAGAGACAACAATAAAACACATCTGCAATGCAGAGAATAAAAATTACGACTATTTTGTTCATTTCCAAAATAAGCCTGACCCCCAGAAATTCTAGATCCAAAAGCCTCACACTCCTGACGCTACACAGCAAGTTACGTGTCTATCTGGAAGTAGCAGATTGGGATATTAATGGGCTGCATATTGGCACCTTGCTAGAATTTTCAAATCTCGAACAAATCAAAACCAAGGACAATAGAAGCTTTCAGTTTTAAATAATCATCTTTTCGTTGTAGATGAAATATTTGCGTTGATAATTTCTTTTTTTTATTTAATGTTTCAACTTCCTCTCTACGTGAAGATAAGCCTCACACAATGGAGTAGAGGTTTAGCAATGTAGAATTGTAATTCTTAAGTTTTAATGTTTATTGGTTAAAGTTCAAACATGTGCATCTTAGGTCTAGGCTTCTAAGCTCTATTCGGAACAATAATGATGCACTCTTCAGGCGATATCGCAGCTATAATGTATAACCATCTATAATGTCATAACCTTATCAATTTAAAGCTAATTTTGATTGGTGGTTTATTTTATGGGATTTAACTAGATACTAGAAGGAGTAGTTCTTTTGTTTGGTCGATCCGTTAAGTTCTGTTCCTCCATGGCCAAACAATAAAAATCAATTCAATATATTATGCACATTTGACCTGGTGCAGCATACTCGTAGAGGCTACATGAAAATAATAAGTTAGATTGTTAAGTGTTGTATACTGCCAAATATAATTAATAATGGTATTCTCAGAAAATATATCTTTAAAATCTTCTAGGGCCAATATTATTTTCCGACTTCCATATATTGTGCAATAAAGCTCCAGTCCAATCAATAGTCTTTGTTGTATATTATCTGACGCATTACTACAAACAAAGGCTTTCCCCTTTCCTTACAAAAAATTGTAGTTGGCTAATTATTAATCTATTTTTAACAATATTCCTTTCCCATCTTATTGTTCTTTGGCTACCCAAACTCAAACTAAGGTTTGCTTCATCGATTATAATTCTGATTAGCCCATAGAGGTAGAAACACCACCTTCAATAAGATTTTAATCTAAACAAGGCTGCGAACAGGATACGACTTGCAAAAAAAGAGTGAAAAACTCAAACCTTAAACCTGATCAAGCTTCATGGTTCTGCTACCAAACTTGTGACACTCATTTTGCATATTATGGTATTTCTCACGTTTGCCCTAATAGGCTATAGCATCCGCAGACGCCAAACAGGTTTATAATGGAAGTGGTTTGTTTGGCATATTTACAAATAAAGCAGCCTGTACATATTTACAAATAAAGCAACCTGTACATATCTACAAATAAAGCAGCCTGTACATATTTACAAATAAAGCGACCTGTACATATTTACAAATAAAGCAACCTGTACATATTTACAAATAGAGCAACCTGTACATATTTACAAATAAAGCAACCTGTACATATTTACAAATAAAGCAGCCTGTACATATTTACAAATAAAGCGACCTGTACATATTTACAAATAAAGCAACCTGTACATATTTAGAAATAGAGCAACCTGTACATATTTACAAATAAAGCAACCTGTACATATTCACATATAAAGCGACCTGTACACATGGCTGAAATACATGACACCTTGGAAGGAGGATATAGTGGCACAAACCTTCCGTTTACTCGATATGTCCACGCTTACTTAAAATTTGGAACATTGGTACACAGTTTAACGTATTAAGTCATAAAATATTTAGTCACAGCACGACAACAAAACAATGGAACCACATTTCAGAATTGAACATCAAAATTATATATACTAATGAGTATTTTCCAAGATTATCTATTCTTTTCTCGCTTGACTTCTCTGTAATTACTATATGAAGTTTTTTGACTTTTTGCACACTTGTCTGAGATATCCTGAAATGAAATTCCTCGTTCCTTTAAATGTATATGCTTTTAAAAGGACCGCGGTCAAACTAATCGCTGTACTATGTTTCTTAGAAATACTTGTTTTGAGCGAATTGTACGGTATGTCCTTGTAATTTTGAACATTGCTAAATAGTTTATCACAATTAGTCATAAAACATATCAACCTTCGATTTCGCCATTTTATCCAGTAGATGTACCTTTTGGACTGAATCTACAGGAAATCATCGAACAATAGACATTTTCTAGTTACACATTTTAATTTTGTCTTTATAGGGTGTTATCCAGTCTGAATTAACCGTTATTATGTTGAATTTATCTTTTCTTGTTCTTTATCAAAATGAATACTTTAGGTAGGTACATTTAGCCCAATTTTGCGTATCTTCTATACAATAATTGGATTAGAATACATGTAGATATTATCTCTTTCTTCAAATGTATCAAGTTTAGGGCTTAGAAGAGACAGCAGGATGTTATATATTTTGGATAAAGGTAAGCGTTGTATCATAATAATCTTTCTAAAAGGTAGATATATTAGTGATCAAATTCTTATATGCATTCTTTTTGTCCTCAACTGTTAGTTTGTAGTTTGGTATTAGTTTCCGTGACTTTTTGCAGATATTCATATCTTACAAATTTACAATCAATTGATTATTGTTTACATATTTCCTTAACACTTCAGATCATTCCTATCTCAATAATGTCAATATTATCTTCAATAATACCATTTTGATAAGCTTCGAGCGATTCAAATGTGTTTGATCATGTATTCAGATTTATACTGATATACCTATGAACCTTCTTTTGATAATTCTTCTTTATTACATAATTCTTTTCTCATCCTAATTATTTGAAGAAGCATTTTAGAATATAATAGATAACGTATCCCTAATATTACTGTACTGTTGCATACTTTTTTCACACAATTTTGACTACTAATACCAATGCATGGGCTAAAAACGGGCCCTTCAATGTGCAACCCTCTTTGACTTCTTTAAAAGGTAAACTTTTTACAAAGTTTGAGAGCAAAATATTTTTTAACATTGATACCCATGGCTTTTCGATCAAAGATAATGAATATTAAAGTTCAATCAATTGACAGGATACTTTTTATATTGAATATACCAACAGGATCACCATCTCTAAACTTAACATATTTCATTATCGCATATTTTAGACGGTATTTCTCACCAATGGAGTGCTCAATCATGAAGCCTATCTGCTTACCTGGTTATCGCCGTTGTGGTTGCTGACTTGCTGTTGGCGCGGATGCTATTGGGATGATGATGATAGCGAGGATGCTGAGGGTATCCATTTATTTTCTTAGGATTCCTATTGCTTTCACCGATACTCCATGACCGTTGTTCTTTTTGTTTCTATTTTTGTTGTTGATATTTTTGTTGCTAATTTTGTTATTGCTGTAGTTATTTTTGTTGTTCTCATTTTTGTTGTCATTTTTATTATTGTTACCTTTTTTGTTGTTGATATTTTTGAAGTTGTCATTTATGCTTTTTTGGTCATTTTCGTTCTTTTTTTGATGTTGTTATTTTTTCTTGTTGTTTTTGTCTTTGTTGTTGTTGCGGTTGTTGTTGGCATCTTTGTTTTTGTTGTTACAACGTGATTATGATAATGCGCTTCTGGTGTTCTTGCTGAAGATGATTGTGAGTCTATGGCGAGTTTGTATTTACACAGCTAGGTCGTTCGTTCCTAGCAGTGAAGAGCTTGCCACGCCACACAGAAGCCCAAAAACCGCAGCAAACGTTGCTAGGGTGTTTAATAGCACGCTAGCGTTTATACATTCAACACGCCGCAAGTATCTATATGTCCACTGCTCACGAGCTACGAGCAATCAGTTACATAAATAACTCTGATTCCCCTTTGGAGCGTACACAGGGGTCGATGTATAGGGAAACATCCAGATTTGCAGAACTGACTGAAAAAAGTTCTGACGGAAATTTATTATTCCGGCTTAAATTAACAATCCCTCGTCATATCAATATAGTATAATGAGTTGGGTGAGTCACCGGGCCCCGTTTGTACTGCAGGGCAAATGAGAAGGTGGTACTGGTCAATGATTGACAAGAATGCAGTGTGTCTAAAAAGTCTGGTACGCCCTCCTTTAATAACTCGGACATGGATAGATGATTGCACCGGTCAAAAAATATAGATACAAAATACTTGTCGCATAAGCAGCTATGATTAAAAATTATAAATAATTCTAAACAATTAATTCAAATCTCTAAAAGGCTGTGCAAACTTATCAAAAAGCCAATAAAAGCGTACTCTTTCAAATTAAGTAGGAAGAAAGTTTGAATGAAACAATTAATTTCACTCCAACCAAAACATGTTTCAGACTCTGTTATAAAACAACAGAGTGTGCGTATTTGAGATATAAACAGTTTAAGATTTTACTAAGTAGGTTAACCTCCCAGACTAATTAACTCTCGAAAATCGGCAAATCTGAATCCAAGTCTTGTCTCTATTGAAAGGAAATAGATATACCACAAGCACCTGCATTACTTTATTGTTCCTCAAGTATTCAAATCTCAAGTAGTATTGATAATGGATGAGAAAAGAAATCTAACCTTATTACAACATGTGCGACTGGGATACAGTGTTTGGCGATCCCACCTCATCCTACATAACAAACAGTATTATTCTTACCACAAAAGGGTGATATACGCCAATAAACAATGTAAGGAAAAACACGTTAACTAAAGGTGCTGTCCCACTTACGACCTTTTGGGTGCGACAAGGTGCGAATTGGAAATTCGCAGCTTGTTTTAGCTTTTCTTAGGTTATCGCAGTTTTTTGCAGCTAAAGCCGCGATTTAAAAAAAAGTTTTACATGTAAAACTTTTGTGTGCGACAAAATTTGTGTCGTAGTGATGTGTTGTTTGTCGCAATCTGACGTACATAGTTGAACATCATTTCGTATATGTTCGTATATTTTCGTATATTATCGTACATTGTTGTGGATTGTTGAAAACCGATTCGTGGCATATCGTACACCTTCGCATGTATTCGTATTTTAACGTACATTTTCATACAGAAAATGAATGTACCCTCTGACTTGAACATTCAACATAGGTTTAAATTACCCACTTCGTGATATGATAACAGGTTATTCGGTTTTATATTGAATGAGAAAATGTTAAGGGTTTGTGGAACGCAACAGAAAATTGGGTTAAGTTAACTTATGATTCACACTTTAAAAAAGCAGATATTGAGAAAATCTTTGGAGACATGGACAACAATCAGGTTAAACAAGTAATTAAGTATTAAGTGTAAAAGATGTAATATACCATAAAAAGACAACAGGCTCTAAATGACTCTGGGTGATTTTAAAAGATGTCTACAAAAGAATCTAACTTTAAAAAGATTACAAGAAGCACTGCTCAGAAAGGGAGACAGTGTATGTGTATGTTTATTGACTGTTCCAGTAAAGGCACAAAATCATACATGATACAGTAGTTTCTATATGCAAAAGACACAACTTGAAACGTTTACACAATAACACTAACATTTATACAGGCAACTTGTTGGACGAAACTATTAGTTCAACATAGTGCACGGGCTTATCTAAAAAAAACTCCACAATATTAGAAGTAATATAACATTAAACAAATGCAACATCTCTGTGGGGTTGCCAGCATGTGTGTATCCCCCGAGCATCATCATTCGTGGTCAGTGTCGTGGGATTTCGTAAAAGTTCGTATCTTTTTCGTACAATTCGTATATATTGTGCGAATGTGATTTTTAACAGATTTTGAACAAATTCATGGCTTTTTCGTAGATTTGACATGTTCAGAAATTCGTACATAAAGTTCGCAGTGGGACAGCACCTTAAATACCATATGTATAAACAGTTTAAGGCTGATGAATACAGAGCAATTATAAATACAACTCTACATTAACTTCCAGATAGGTGGGACATAGTGTATGAATCTTTGAGACAAATTGAAAATGGAGACTGAAATATTTTATTCTATACTTGCTGTCACGATTAATTGGTGCGTAGATTGTCTAACTGTACTGAAATAGGCATTGATGATTATGTGATTATCTATGTTTCAAACACGATACGATAATCAATAGATACTTATAGATGCAATAACATCATCTCTTTTAGAATTAAATAAAAACATGGGTCTAAGTTTTTTTTGAGGGTCAAAAGAAACTTGAGGAGTAACGCAACATTTTCGGAAATATGGAATTTGACCAAAACTCAACATTGCTGAATAATCTTTACCCCATAGGGAAATACAGGGGGGTATGATATCAAACACTTGACACACACAACACTTCCAGATCCTACCTAAGTAATTTAGTGTAGGATTGGTTGTAAATAGGATTAAGAAATAGGAAATATAGTTCATAATAACCAGCAAATCAGATAGGTTTCATGATTGAGCACTTCATTGGTGAGAATACCGTCTTACAAGTGCTTTTATCAAATGATATAACAGTTACGATTCTTTTGATTCTTTTGGTATATATAATAAGGAGAAAACAGGACACTGCCGCCAAGTTATCAAACTTTAAATTTCTTTAATTTTGATCGAAAAGCCATGAACATCAATGATATAAATATTTGGTTCTTATAAAAAAGTAGTCAGGACTGCGTGGAAAATCGTACGCAACATTAATACATGTACACGTTATATATTTTATTCTTGAATACATTTTCCAAAAAAAAAGACTCAAAAGAGAATTATAAAATGAAGGAAAATTATCAAAAGAAGGTTCACAGGTATATCAGTAAATTTCGGATTGCATTATGAACACACATTTTTAAATCACTTCAAGTTTTGTATGATACCAATACTGGGGACACAGTCAGAAAACACAGTGATTAAAAACCGACATCTCAAAAGAAGGTATAAAAGAGAAATTAGTGAAGACCAAAATATGTTGTGAACAAGCAGTTTTGAATCGCTTTGAATTTTGTACAACATCCATACTGTGCATAGAGTAATTGAAGTAAGTCATCAAAATGGCATTAAATGAAGATAATATTGACATTATTGAGACATAGAAGATTTGAATTGTTTTAAATTTAAACAAACAATTTTGAATTGCTTGAGTTCTGAACGATATTAATACAAAGTCATAGAAATCAAAATAAAACTAGAAACTAAAGGTTGGCTATTATTCAAAGATTACTTTTATCCAAAAAATATAACATCATGCTATCTCTAATCAGCCCAAAATTTGAGATACTTATTTCAAAATAAATTATTTGATTATAAGAACAATGTTTTTACATCAAGAGGTTATGGGTAGTTTTTACCTACCTAAATAATTCATTTCAATAATGAATAAAACAGCGATAAATTAGAAATCATAACGATACTTTCAGACTAAGTAAATATGAATCTAATCAAATTGACTTTTAAAATGATGTCCAAAGGTACAACCATTCCTGCAATTTTTTGGGTAACTTACAAAACTACCTCAATAACCTGTTTAACATTGTAAAACTGTAGGAAAACTGCATCATTTATTTTGTTTAGTATTATCTTATTTCTAGAATTTTTCTTTTAAGTATTCTGAGTGACGAAAATAATCCTATTGATATTTATATATACATGATATGAAAAAAGAAGATGTTGATATTGATATTGTGCCAAAGAGGTGATTTTCAAAACTTTGAGATGAATTTGATATGATTTTACTAAGAACAAGGTGTTCATATGTATGTGGTAATAATTGACATTGAATGCAAACATACCTTGCTTCAAAGTCTAACATTGATATCTTACTTAACTGGCAGGACCGCAAACTATGAACCATTTTAGTCGGAACTTGGGAACGTTTCTACCATTGCGAAAAGGTCAGGTACAGTACAGACATTTAATTCCTGCACCAGTCGACCGGACGTCTGTCAGTGCCTGGTTGTTCAAAGACCCATAGATAACATGTCAAACAATAGGCCAAGCACATCAATGACCCGCGTAGCTTGCGAATCAAAGCTACGCTCATTTGTGAGGTCATCCATGCATCTATGCCCAGGAAACGTGGTGGCAATCGGGCGTGCGGTCGTGTATTATGCCCGGGCTGCCCACATATTTAGTGCAGCAATTAAATGTCGGCACTGTAACTTGCAAAATACTACATAATTAACCTTCTATTTTGTTTTATTTGTGACTTTTGGGTGAATTCTAAAATGCCAAAGCGGCTCATTCTTGCCAATGAGTATTGGGAAAGGTCCGTTAGATATTTATGTATACTTTCATAACCATATTTGATAGTTTTTCAATAAACGTTTTAATGCGGTTCATGTGTATTCACCATTTTCTGAAACTTACACACGGAAATATTCCAAACCTCCCACAACCTTGCAATGGATTCCAACCTATTGAATGTAGGTTTTCTTCTGGCCCATTTAAATGATATCATACCATTAATAATAATTTGGAAAAGATACATATTTCTACCCAATATATAGTAACTTACATAACATTTTTCAATGCAATGATCGATAGAGATGCCTTCTCTCTATGATCTACATCATTTGGGCCTCTACAGAGCACTGATTTGTCCTTTTATTGAGAATGGTTAGACTATTTTTCAGAAGAATCTCTCACTTTCACAGTTAAAGTTAGAGAATACTTTCAGGATTTAATTGCGGTTTTGCAATCTTACCTCAGAAAAAGCAAAATGAGGAACAAACAAGTAAAATATATGCAAAAGTTGTATTTATTTGAACCATAAAATAGTTAAAGAAACAGACACTTACCCTTTCCAATACATGAGTACAAGCCTGGTATGAAATAAAATTCATTTTTTGATGGTCCTCTGAAATTTCGATAGTCTCAACTTTAAAAAGCTATAAAGTTGTTGTTTGAAGATTGTGTAGGCTTATATCTTAAGGTTTTGCCGGTAGTCCAGAATGGCTGTATATAACACTTTTCTTGTGGCCATTAATATTGCATTGACTGCAAGATCACTTGTATTTGCACCAAAAAGATGTTCTCGAAATAGTATACGTATATTTGTTCGTGTACACTTCCCAAGAATAATTAAATCATCAACATTGATTTTTCCACATTAAGCCCTGTTCGGTCGAAACCATTTGCTCTAGAACTTTGAATCCTCAACCTTAGAGGAAATTAGGATTCTTAAAAATAGTCAAAGTATCTTTAGCTTAACAGTTCTCACCTCACCCGCCTTTTAAAAAAAATCAGTCATGTGGGTGGGGGTATCAGGATGATTTTGAAAAGTTTAAAGATGGTCGTAGTTGTTTATCCTATGCAGTACCGGAAGTTATTTATCATCGTCTATCAAAGTCATATTATTTCATTGAACAAACATAAGTTTCAAGCTATGGTACAATCAAACTCCACACGTATATCTCAACGTATTATACAATCAAGTAAAATTGTTATTGATCAATTCCGAAGTAACAGCATCTATCTCACACCTAATTGAATTATCAACATTAAGTTATCCGCATTAAATCCCAGTCTATTGAACCTCATTTTCTCCAAAGGTTTGACTCCTCAACATGAGCTGGAATAAGAACCTTTTATTTGATTATTTGAATATATACAATTCTCTTCACGTGTATAATAGTTGTATTTACCTGCCTTTTCCTATATAACATTTTTCTGGTCGTCACTAATTGACCGCAAGATTACTTGCATTTACACCAAAAAGCTTTTCTCGAAATAGTACAAGTTCCATTTCCTTACTGATTCTCATCTCACTCGTCTTTCTTCTGCATTTAGCCTTGTGGTGTGGGGGAAGAGGTTCAGGGTAATATTGGAATTGATCAAAAGATTTGTCGAAATTCCTTTATTTTCTGCAGATGTTTTGTTTTGTCGTTTGACTCCCCATTTGCCCGAAAACCTTTTCTCCTCCACCTTCGAGGAAATAGATACATTTCCCCTCATTATTTGATTACATAGAATTCTCCTCACATGTTAAATATGTGGGATTTAATTTACTTGCCATAACCTATATCCCGTCTTCTTTGTGGCCATTATTATTACATATATTGACTGATGGAATACTTGCTTTTACACCAATATTGTTTGCACGATATAGTACAAGTATCATTAGCTTAACAGTAATCACCTCACTCGTCTTTCTTTTACATATCAGCTGCGTGAATGGGGTCAGGATGAGTTTGGAAAAGTTCAAAATGGTATCAGTTTTTTGTTCTCCACAGTGCACTATTGTCTTTATCATCGTCTCTCAACATCCTATTAATGCATCAAACAAATATGTCTCAAGCTATGATACAATTATACTCCACTAGTATATGTATATATGTATTATACAAATAAGTAAACATTGTTATTGATCAATTCTTAAATAACACCATCTCACGCATAACTGATTTATGAACATTGATTTATCCGCATTGTATCCTCGTTTTTAGAACCCCATATTCCCCCAATATTTGACACCTCAACCTTGATGAAATTAGGAAATTTTATTTAGAATTCTCGTCACATGTGTAATATATGGGAATCCATTTCCCTGCCTTTTCCTGTATAGCATATTTATTTGAGTTTTACTGCAATATCAGACAAGATTCCGTGATTTTACACGATAGCTATTTGTAATTCCCTTCATCGTTAGTTTCTGGTCGTTTTTGTCGCATTGGAAAGTATCCATTGTGAGGACCCTACTTGGGACTCAACATATTTTGAGATGCAAACACTGGGACTAAACCGCATGTTCTTCAATAACTCACAAAAAGAAAACTTCATGTATAATTTACGATATTGTAAAATAAATTGAAACATAACTGCTCGTACTTGGTCCTTCTTGCGATACGATATAAGCTAAGATGAACATTCACATATAGTATACACATTAGCGTTGAATTGTTAAATAAATTATTAGATTATTATGTAGACAGGAAGGATCACATAGTCGTTATTGATTTAACATATGTCCGCAATGGATTCAACACTAGGTTGGAGTACTTAGGTTTTATAACTTCCAATAGATTATACCAGACATAACTGTGCAATTACAATAACACTTACGAACCTAGATTCTGATATATCATGAGTTAGCGTATAAGTAATCATAGCGGGTGAAAATTTTCATCATTGCTAGTCGTCATAATGAAATTAAAAGTGCATCTTCGAACTAGCTTAATTTAAGCATGCTGGCTTATGTAACTAGCTATAATCTATATTTAAGATTATAGCATGGTACACTGCCTTAATAGTCCGAGTGTAAAAACATTCCGGATTTTTCCCTTTGGAAGAATCCGTAGTGTTTAAAAATGGACAAAACCGTAAAGCAGGGGGGTTACGTTCGTCCCTGTCAGTCAATAGGTGTCGCCACTATAAATCACCTTTACAGTCGTCATATACGCAAAATTAACTCTCTAACGCCTTTTTCAACCCTTTAACATTGCTAATATAATAAAATGAAATATTTCAGATCGTTATTGGCCTTTTTAACACATCCTTTTCCCATTGCTTTGTTTGAGTGCTTCCTGAGCATGAAGCCCTTCACAAATTGTTTGTAACATTTATTCCTCTGTCTTTCCTGGTTGCTAATGGCAACCAGGTGAGTTGGGCTCCCATAGCAGGTATCATCTGGGGTGGCAGGCAGCATTGCACATTTTAACTGCAATTGAGCTGCAATTTCCCTGCCAAAGAAAACATGTAAGAGCCCCCACTACTAGAACTTTTATCACGGTTCACTTGCCAAAAATTAGTTTGCGTTATGATAGATAGATAGCGCGGCGGGTGGGGATCGAATCTGGACTATTAAAAACCTGGATTTTTTTTTATTTTAAGAGATCCGTACTATTTTAGCACGGACTATTAAGGCAGTGTACAGTAGCTACTGAACAACTGATCACAGGCATGAGTTGACAAACTGGTTTCAGACTGGTTGAAGATTTGAGCTGTGATGTCGTGACAACTCATCATAGTCGGACGTAGATAGATCAATGGAAATCTGGACATGCTGTGTTTATGTAATGAATTATCATAGTACATGTTTTATATGAAATGAACATTATATGCATAACTGATGTAAAGTGAACTTATCCTTAGTTGTATACTTCGTATTAGCCAGTGTTATCCTTCAGGAGTGATATATTAACTTTCATATTGTGCACAGTTTCTAATGAATATAAATAACATTGTAATATGGAAATTGAAAAAAGCATCTCCTTCCAAACACTGGAGACGTATAACAATAGCATTACTTTGGGATATTGATTTAATTTACATCTACATGTACAGCCTTAATCTAGATTAAGACGATCAACGTGAATACTGCGAAAACCTTCCTAAATAAAATGTCATCATTAAAACCCTATAAAAGGTTGAGACATTTACTGACCAGTAAATTAAAGATGTCTCTCCTTGTACAGTCTCCTTCCTGATGTTATCCAATTGTGGGCAGATGACGCAAACTTCCTACAGATGCCAAAATCAGATCAACTGATTAAAGGGAAATTTGTTTGCTGAAAATCATCAAACGGTTGGCTGAGTGCCATATTTAGTAAACCAGCGCGAGAGATCCACTTTCACGAGGAAGATTGAACTGAGTACCTGACATCTCGACGGCTCAGTGTGTAGAGAGATCTTACAAACACTCTTTTTCCATTCAGCATTCAAGGTACCATTTGATCATAAAATCCCTCTACTTCTCAATGATGTTCAATCAGACAATACTCTCTGAGTCCGTTGTTTTGCCAACTCGTTTTTGTTGAGACCTTTCATTGATAGCATACCTGTGATTGTAAGCGATCGTATTGAATGGTACATCATTAAAGATGAACAATTTACAATAGCGCCAAAATGCTTTTATCCTAGAAATCAAAAATCAAAAATGGATATGTTTCCCATCTGTAGGCTTATGGATTTTGCTGTTATACACACATACTCGTGAGAGGAATGTACTCTCGTATGGAGAGTAGCGTATGTCATATTCGGAGAGTTCCTTTCTTAGCACAAACACATTTTTCTCAGCTGCTTGTGCAAGGCTTAAAATGTGTCTGTGACAAAGGTCAGATTGGTCCTCAAATGATCTTTTCTGATAGTTTTGGTATTTAGGCAACCAGCATTGTGAGTATGATATCCATTATGAGTCTTATAAACTGCAGCAGTATTTTGTTGCTGATTCTTCATACAGTGTCATCAACCCTGCAAAAGGGTAGCCAGCGGTACAAGTAGTTTGCTCTCCTCTCTTCCTCTTTCCTTATAGCTTAATCCTCAATCAGGTTCTCCAGTACTGTAGCCGATTCCTCATGCTGCTTATTGATCACCTCGCGTGTCACAGTTGATCTGACTATGAGGAAAACGGTGGAGGCTTGAGCATATGTACAGTGGCGACATTTAATTCCTGCACTTAATGCGTGGTCAGCCTTGGCAAAATACACAACCACACGCCCGAGTGCCACCCGCTTATCCAAGCATAGATGCATGGATGACCTCACAACTGAACTTAGCTTACGTGGACCATTGATGTGCTTGGCATATTTTTTGACATGTTATCCGAGGGTGATTTTACAACCAGGCACTGGCAAACGTCCAATCGACTGATACAGGAATTAAATATCCGTGCTGTAACTTCTCAAAATGATCCTATATTCACTCCCGCATACTGCACTTTAGTTTAACACATTACTTATCTTCCTCTTGTTGGCAGATGGTAGGTATCCTCTCCAGAAAAGGTCCAAAACCTTATGCACAACCTTTAAATGAAACAAAGATGAGTAAGGTTAAACATATTCATCAGCTATCTACATGTAGACAAAGATCCATAGTTTTGTGTCTTTTGAGTATAGGTGTATTGGGAATAATTGAAACATTGAAAGTTATAAATTAACAAACATTGGCTGTAAAAATTAGTAAAACTCTGAAAAGTTTAATATATGGGTTAGGAAGCCATAACAGATATATTCATATGTTTTGGACTGATTACACATAAACGCCAGACATCAATCAATATTTTCCCACCTGTTGATCCCAATATGTATGATCATACAGTTCAACAAGTAAGTACTGCCAAGTTTAATTTCAACTATTTATACTTTCATGTTTTACACGCATTTGCTGCTTTGAAAATGGGCTTTGTCTGAGCTTCCAACGTCTTAAAGGGGAACTAAAGGTTCACATACATATTAGCTTATATGAAAGTAATACACTTCAAGAATAGGATGCTGCCCTCCTTTTTCTCTTAGTGATCCCATGAGGGGAGAATTGTGTGTATTGTCAGCAGCCTCAGCCAGCCCATAGCAGCCCCTGGTAGCAGCCATGTTTTTCAACTGCTATCAGCTGTGACTCAAATGGGTGGCAGCCCACTTCATGTCCCCTAGCTCTGAGCAGTGTATCATAGACTGTATAAGTGCTCTACACACCAACTCTCTTCGAAAGAACAACTTGTATGAGTATCAAACAGGTAAATGGTAAAATCATGAGTACAAAAAGAGTAGTAGAATTATATTTCATATATTTCCTGTTGTTAAATTCAGACAAAAACAGTGGCTAGCATCACTGAATTCCTGTCCTGAAGCATGTAATTTTATGTTCAGACCACTTCGCTGATGCATTTTATACCAGGAATCATAAATGCAGTCAGGATTACTCAACAGGATGGTGCGCTGTGCCATTCAGTGTTTTTGTTTTCAACCCTTCTGTATCAACTGCTTCAAAGCAAGCACAGGGAGACAGTTAACAGTTAAGTTTATTAGCATACAATTCTAGGTATCTAAACATGGTCATCACATTAATCTGTACAATTGAAAATAGACTTTAGGATTGTGTTGGTTGTCTTACAACTTGGGTTTTGTTTAATATCTAGGTCCCTTTGGCAAAAACAAAAGGAAGTAACAACTCCTTAAAGGAAAAGGATAAACATTTAGGGTTAATTATAAGCTTGTGGCATTACACATCTAGATCCCAGGACACAGAAGTTAGTCAACGCAGGAAAAAGCTATCAGTACTTGGAACATCAATCATTTCCTTTAGTATTTGTGTAGGTTACATGAAAGAAAACAGTTTTTGTAGAATAGCTAGCTTCAAGTAAAATCAAATACTGAAAATCTGGATGTTTGGTGATGTACATACTAGTATTGTTTTTATTCAACCCTTCCTTCATAGTCAAACAGGTATCCAATGTATTTGCATATGACAGATGTTGACCTATGTTTATGAATTTTTCAAATAACCTTATGATTTGCTGTCCCCAAGTCCCCTTTTATAAGTAATCCTGACTGTAGTTTGTGATTCTTTACATAATATGCATCAGGGAAGTGGTCTGAACATAGAACTGCATACTTCATGACAGATGGATTTATAAGTTTCAGTGGCTGCTAGTCACTGTTTTTGTCTGAATTTAACAACAGGAAATATATGAAAAATAACTCTACTACCCTGTCTTTTTGTACAGCCAATTGCTGCTCATGATTTTACCATTTACCTGTTTGATACTCATACAAGTTGTTATGCAACTTTCGAAGAGAGTTGGTGTGTAGAGCACTACAGTCTATGATACACTGCTCAGAGCTAGGGGACATGAAGTGGGCTGCCACCCATTTGAGTCACAGCTGATAGCAGTTGACAAACATGGCTGCTACCAGGGGCTGCTAGGGGCTGGCTGAGGCTGCTGGCAATACGCAAAATTCTCCCCTCATGGGATCACTAAGAGAAAAAGGAGGACAGCATCCTATTCTTGAAGTGTATTACTTTCATATAAGCTAATATGTATGTGAGCCTTTATTTCCCCTTTAAAAGCAGAAAGAAACGGAGTATGTGTTCATTTTATCCAGTTAGGCTTACCTTGGTTAAAGTGATCTGCAATTTCTTGTTCAGTGCGTGCGACTGATGAGATCCTGACGCCGAAGATAACACCTTTGTAATACCTGTTTTGACCATTATATCCATCGCTATAGCCCACAAACATGGTTGATCGGCCACTTCTACGTGTTCCACTAAATGACTTCGTTCCATACAGTTTCCCGTCCACATAGGTTTTCAGCTGTGTTCCATCACTTACCATTGCATAATAGTGGACCTTTCTACTGCCAACTGGTGCAGCCGACATTGTCAGCGTATACCCAGGGTACTGATAAGCGATGACATTGTGGTTTATAAACTTAGGAAATCCATAAGCACCTCCCAAGAGGACAACATATCCAGTCCCATCCGTGTTGGTTTGCAGCCAGACCTCTATGGTGAGGTCAGCTGCTACTGCAAGCGATGGGGACTTTACAATCTTCAAATAACCAGAACCATCTAGATGGAGACCTACTGCATTGCCATACTCATAGAAATTGACCAAATCAGCACTTCCCTGTAGTATTCCATCATTACCAAAGGAGCTGTGATCAGCTGCAGTATAGCCACTTAATAGTTGTCTAGGTGTTTCATCCAGAAATTGGAGAAGAAAGACAGTGTTTGAATCTACAATGAATTTACCAGGACATACTGGAAAAGAATAAAATAGGAGTTAAGAATGAGATGGTATTACTATCAATGCAATAAAATGCAAAATATGTATAATGCAAAAACAGGATCCCTTTTGTTTGCAGCAGCACAATGGATCTTTAAAGCAAAAACGGGCCTTCCTCAGTTATGGAGGTGTCCCTAGCTGTACTCATCTGTAGTCAAGGATGTGGGTGTTTATATTGAATACACACCATACTGATAGATGTCACTCTATCTTGCCATTACAGTTTCATGCATCCTTGGTGTCTCAGCACAGAAAGCATTGGAGGCACAGCTTTGTGTGGTGAACTAATGAATTAAGGCAGGCGAAGTCTTCATTTTTCCTAGAATCAACCCCATTTTGTTGTTATTGACAATTGCACGTCATATTCGTTTTGCATCACATTTAATGTTAACTTTCACTGCAGAGAGAGATGTATGACTTACTTTTGCAACGTGGCGAGTTGTATGGTGGCTAGCATTCCTGTAAAAAGTACATAAAAACATGATGTAAGTATAAGATACTGGACAGATTTCATTATAGATAGTTACATATACCATAACTCCCCACACTTTCTTAACTGGCATCCACCGCCTATTCCCTTGCCAGATAGTCCATTTCCAGTATTTCCATCATTGTAGAAAACATAGAAAAAATGAGTATGAGTACGTAAAGTGTCAACATAACTTCATCTAAGTAGTTCTATATCCAATATATCCATTCCTTTAAAGAGAAATAAATATGTAGCAAAATGTATGAATGTCATAAGGAAGGGAGGAATGAGGTTTATGTTCCTTTCAACAGCGAAGAGAGAAACCTGGAACCGAAAGAGATTCTCTTCTCTTCACGAATATTTCCAAGGGGTCTTGCACTGGAACAGGGTTCATAGACAGCCCTCCACAATGCAACACATTTATAAAGCGACCAGGCTATAACATTTGGGGATCAAGCGTAGACTCGTACCTACAAACTCATGCTTGGGAGCCAGGCGTGGTATAACCACTTGGCCACGGTGGATCCCTCTATAAATGTTACACAACGAAACCATGGTTCTTCAATTAGAGATAAAAGATAAATAGAACAGGGAATTAGACACAGGGTGATTTTTCGTATCAATAAGTGTTTAACTAATTTACACCGTTTAAGCAAAAGAAGTTAGTTATACTAAGCGTAAGACAAGTTAAAATGAGTTTATTTAGCGAAATGAAATCGGGTAGAGTATTGGTCGCTTCTAGCAAATGAAATATATTTTTTATTGGGAAATTGGAAAGAATTGCAAATGATTTATGAAAGTGTATACAACATGATATATTCCCATTTATAATTAAATATTTTTTTATAGTGACTTTTCCACCACATACATGCCATTAAATCTATAACTTGCTTGTAT
This sequence comes from Maea johnstoni, assembly GCA_963942565.1. NCBI lineage: Eukaryota > Metazoa > Annelida > Polychaeta > Spionida > Magelonidae > Maea > Maea johnstoni. Next base: position 6,608,295 of record OZ012695.1, read on the forward strand.
ACACCAACAGTTCATACATGGACCAAGAAAGGGGTGCCTAGCTGATGTCGGAAATGTCCTGAATGTTGGACCCACCTTAAGCATCCTCCATTACTTTTTTTAACGTTTACCTTGCAGAATGGTGTCACTACAGTTGTTAAGCAGTTATTCCAGTAAAGCATAAACTTGTGCGATGAAATGTAATAAAAAATTCTTGTAATGCTGTATTAATTTCCAATTTGGAATTTTTAAGTAAATATCAATATAGATCATACTGATGTTTAATGATTAGTTTGTCTATGTTAACCATTTAGTTTAGGGATCGTCTAGATGTGCATGGTATTTCTTCATGTCGATACTGGTTGACGTTTGTCAAATCCACTGAAGTTTTCACTTATATCAACAGATTGTTCACAGAATACAAATTAGATTAGCCCTAGTGAACATTATATAATCTCTTTTGTCTCTAGTATGCGGTATCCCTAGTGAATAATAATAATAATAAACTCAAAAAAATAGCTTCCCATTGTTTGCTGAAGTTTTGGTCATTTGACCTTAGCCTATACAATATAAAGTATGCACGCCAAAGGTGTTATCCACCTTGGGTGGGGCTGTACCTTTAGCCCATGTTAACTAGCATTCTTTTTACACGGTACTGGCACTAGTATGCTGTCAATAATTACCACGTGTCATAACATGGGTACATACGGTGATTGATCTTTTTTGATTTATATCACGATGGGAGCGTGCGTCATTTGAAAATCAATATCTCTCCCGTTGCACCGGAATCAGTTGGCAGTGCAGAAATGGATTATATCAGTTGTATATTATTACAACAACGTTGATCCTGTGTTATGGGAACAGGGTTGGGGTTCTCTATGTGTTTTTCGAGGTTGTCCTGGTGGCTGTGTGGACTAAGGTGTTGCCACTGACTGCTAGCTGACTAACCCACTGCATATTCAAATCCTTGCCTGGGCACTGGAGAAAGCTGCCAGTGACTAGGTTAGAACTCCAAGGGAGGAAGGCTTTACGGATCCAGTCTGTCATGTTACCCCCACTGCAATGTCATATGTGTAATATTATACCAAGCAATGCCCTTCCCCATGTAGAATCTTAAGGGGTCGTTGTGTCATAAGTGACTACTTGAGCTAGAAAGAAATACAAAAATAAGACACTGACACAAGCGGGTTTTTTCTTATTGTTTCTCTAACAATTAGAAAAATCGGCGTTATTTTTCCCCCTAGAGAACGTGCATATACTCCTCAGTTGTGAAACAAAGGGCCGTCCACAACAATCAGGGACGATGAGGTCAAGCCTAACCATGTCCAGTAATGCTACAAGTAACTGCCAATGCAGCATTTGCTGGGATGGTGAAGGCATGGTCATCTTGGGTGGACATAGTAAAATGGTTCTATTCTTGCATTTCTCACTGATTGCTTAATGTTGCCAGGGCTTTGTGATTTCCTGTAGGCATAATCTTAAGTCACAAATTCTTTAGTCGAGAATAGCAAATAATGATAAACAAAACTATACACCACCATTTTCAGGTAAATGCTATCAGTGTGTTGTTCCATTGTGAATTATTTTGTAATTGGCAACAAAAATGACGTATGGCCAATGTATGCAGCCGTTAAAACTACTAACAGTGAGAGAAACCTCCACTAGCCATAAGTCGTGGCATTATTGTAAAGTGAATAATATAATGGTGATGTTAAGCCCGTCTCACACAGGCAAGGACAGTGTAAGGACAGTGTTAGGACATGCCACGATCAGGAATTTCGTTCAAAAAATTCGTTCAATTCCTGATCGTAACACCGTCCTAGGTCATGTCCTAACACTGTCCTGGGTGTCCTAGGTGCATCGCCGACAGAGGGCATGTCATTCACGACAAATTGCCTGTCTTGCGTGTCCTAGCTCGGAATTGAGACATGTCTCAATTCCGAGCTAGGACATCCAGAAAACGCAAGACAATTTTTTTGTCCCATACGTGTCCTAACAATATCGGGGACCTGTCCTAGGACAGTCGGCATTGTCCTAACTGTGTCTGGGGCTCAAAAGTAGGTGTCCTGAAGGGAAATGGTCCCGGGACAGTGCGAGGACAGTGTTAGGACACGATTTTTGCCGTGGCCTAATCACATGAATTGGGGATTCCCCGTGACGTCGGATGGGAATTCCCACACCACAACGAGGCCAGAACGAGGTGCACTCCCGTTACGAATTTCGCGGAAGAAGGGGTCTTTCTTTTGAGACCTCCGCATGTCCGCGATTTTGTAAAAGAAGGGTACCTTTTTGTACCCAGGTACGAAGTATGGGGGCAGTGCAAAACCCCTTACAATCCACAAATTATACGCGGCTCTGACGCCAGAGTGACTGGTATCAGGACAATATACCCCCGGACAATATCCCCCCGGACAATATCCCCCCAGGACAAAACCCCCCGGACAAAAACCCCCCTGCCAATATCCCCCCGGATGATATCTCTAGTAAAACATGTGTTAGTAAAAAAAAATTTTTTTTAATTATCCTAAAACATGTTTTAGTAAAAAAAAATTCAGTGTTTTAGATAATCCTAAAACATAATTTAAAGCACTGGAATTTTTGAAAAAAAAAAAAAAATTACATACACATGTTTTACGATAATTTAAAATACTGGAATATTTTTTTAATTTTTTAAAAGTTTTTTTTTAACTAACACATGTTTTAGGATAATTCAAAACACTGGATTTTTAAAAAACATTTTTTACTAACACATGTTTAAGGATAATTCAAAACACTGGATTTAAAAAAAAAAATTTTTACTAACACATGTTTTACTAGAGATATCATCCGGGGGGATATTGTCCGGGGGGATTTTGTCCGGGGGGATATTGGCACGGGGGGATTTTGTCCAGGGGGGGTTTTGTCCTGGGGGGATATTGTCCGGGGGGATATTGTCCGGGGGATATTGTCCGGGGGGATATTGTCCTAGAACCCGAGTGACTACCGAAGTGACTGGGCTTCAGTGTTTGCTGCCGCCACTTGCTGCCGCTAAACAGCCAGAGGATTATACAATCTTCAGGTCTCACGATACTCATGGATATAAATAGAACGGGATTGCGTACTTGTCACGTGATCCCGTACCGGCAAGGAGATCGTCCGCCATTTGTATTAGGGGCAGAACCGGTGCGTGACGTGATGTAAACACACAGAACACCGGCCATGTTGACACTGAACTGGCCATGCAGATGGCTCTTGCAGAGTCTCTTAAAGTGATTTTGCGAGTATAACAACTAATAAGAACACATATGAGACATGTGGTTATATATTTTAAAGGAAAATGCCAGAGAATTTCCACAAGAGAACTCGTCTAACGGAAAATTGTACGAGACTCGAGAGGCAGATTTAGGCAGTTAGGGTTAGGCTGTTGTTTACTTTAATAATTTCAACTTTGAACTTAATCAAGCATAATTCTCGAATCTCAAGGATACTCAACGTATATAAACAATCGAAAGGGTATACCTATACACTCATTCAGTTTATTTAAATGAATGTGTTGTTGGCGAACTTGGAGCTTAGTCATGAGATAAGTTGGTTGAATTGGATCAGTAACCAGGGTTGGAATGAGGAATTAGACAGGACAGTCAGTTCAGTTTACCCCTCCCCTCCTTGAGTCCTTAACTCCTTGACGATTACACCATGAATATACATAGGCCCAAACAGTTTCTTCGATTATTTCCTACAGGGTCTTAGCCAGGATTTAGAAACTGGGTGACCAAAATTGTCAATTGTTAAATTTTGGGGTGTCCAAATTGTTAAATTTAACAAAATAAGGCATGATATCCTTAAACAATGTCATGGGAATCATATGGAGATTAGATATCAATTACATACTTCGGATTGACATTTTAAGAAATTCCTCTAAATGATCATACTCCCTGCCTCCCAGGAACAACCTAATTTGTTAGATTTGACACTGTCAACTTCAAAAATTTAAGAAATGAATAGCGAACTGCCTTCGTGCAGAGATGTAAAGGTAGTGGATATGTTGATTTGATATATATATATATTATAATATATATATATTTATATATATATATATATATATATCATATCTTGATTTTATATCTAATACCTTGAAATGATAATTAGCTTTCAAGATACAATAATTTTCCTATTAGATATCTGTAATTGGTAACCTATTGAGTACTGATACTAGCCCCTAGCATCATTACCATCAACATCATCTTTATTATCATCATAGCAATCTGCATTTTAGTCTTTATCATCATCAATTTAATCATCTGCATTGTAGTCTTCATCATCATCATTCTTATCATCATCAGCTTTGTCTATGTGTCAAATGTGTATAGCACTTTTCGTGGGGTGCCATTATGGACAGGGTCACTGCACAAGACTGGCCAGTTCGTGAAGTTAGTTGAGATTTGAAAGAGTGTTGTTTGTTTAGTTTTAAAGTATATTTTACCTTCAAATATACCCCTAAAAAGCTTTTGTCACAAGCAGGGTCTTACTAGTTAGCAAAGATTTTTAAAATGCTTGTCTGAAACAATCTCCAAATATCTGCACATCAAGATTAAACTACTCAGCTACTTAAAAGCCGTATACCAACTACATCAAACTCCCTAGTGTGTCACACAGGGCAATTTACATCAGACATGTCTCAGAGGATGGGTTGTTAAGAAAATGTTTGGTCATTACCTCTAAAAAGTCATATTAATTGAAAAATTTGCATAGCAATTTCTGCCTATCTGAAAATGGCTTTTTCAGAAAACTGCCTGTCCAAAAGACAGGCTGGACAGGTCCTAGCTAAGTCTCCAGATTGACAGGGATATCACCATGATAGTCTTTTCTGGGTGCTGCAGACATAAACGGGTTAATCCTAACTTTCCCTTTAAAGCCATGGCCATGATGCTGGCATAGGTTGAGGAAGAAATTGATGCCCTGTTCTTGACAGGGAATGACAATAATACTGCTTAACTCATTCCCTACAAAGTTGTGTGTCAAACCCGTACAACGTCTATAAAATATTCAATTTGCTTTAATCCACACTTCAAAGTAATTGATAACAATAAGAAGAATATGGTGTATGTAACAGGCTATTACAAATGCATTTTTCATTTTTCATATAGAATATCTAATAACAACATATTTATTCTACAGTCCAGATTAAAAAGGAATGTTCTACCCTGCTTGATATCACACTGATTAAAGACTTAGGACAATCAGGGAGTTTTATCTAAATAAAATTAGTCTATATATCTCTGGGACAATGAAGAAATTCATGCTTGGGAATTATAGAAACGTATGAATATTGAGTTGAGAGTCAGTTATAACTGTTTTATTCATTCATCAATAACCTTAAAAAGTAAAAAGTTTTTAGGTAAGGCCACTCCAATTTAATTACTTGTCTTACGAGCTTTTTTCGGAAAAATAATCCTGTCAGACTCCAAAAAAAAAGAAAAACAGTCACCTTTGGTGTCTCACGGACAAAAGTGGTTTTGAAATTTTCTGTCAGACTCCAAAAAAAAAAGTGCAAGTTTTAATAATATTCTTTGTAAGGGTGATTCAATCAACTACAGGAAGCTATCATTGCTGTAGTAGAGCCTCAGACTTGAGGAGGTATACCTCCCACCCTTCAGGTTACAGGGATTAATAGATTGACTGATTTTATTTAGTTGAGAATAGGCTGGTAGAAACATATTGCTACCAGTCCTAGTCGGCAGACTCTAAAAAAATAAAATAAATAAAAAAAGTCACATTTTTCAACTTTTTTTTTAATTCCAAAACGGCTCATTTCCTACCTCCTGAGCTCGTAAGACAAGTAAATAAATTTGAGTGGCCTACAGAAAATATGACAAGAAGTTTTTGCCTATCACATGTCTGCAAAATATCTAATATACATTTGAAACTGTAAGCAGCAAGGGGGTAATTAAGTTATTTTAATTGTATCTTTATTCCTGAAACAGAAATGTGCCACACTAAAGCAAACAATATACCTCTCCAATATTTTCAGGAATTTAAGATTCATTGCGTAGTGTATTATAAGATCAGTTTTGATGCATTTAGTCATTATAAACTTTAAATTAATACCTTGAATATTGAATAATTTATGAAAAAAAATCATCTATATCTCAACCATTGGATTCCTGGAAAATGCCTGCAACATTTAGGAAACAACTTGAGAATTTGCTTGTAAAATAAAGATGATTCTATATTGCATGAGCAGATAGTATAAATGTTAAGCATAGCATCTATAGGTGCTTTAAGGTTTTTTTATATTGTGACTGGTTTTGAAGTGTGATGCATCATTTTGACATTGAAAGGGTTCAAATTTCAACAATCTGCTAAACATGTGTAAACTGTACCACTCAAAAAAAGGTAAAACATTCATAATCCACAGGATCATATCCATGCCAAAACATTTATCCAAAAATAAAAGAATACTCAAAATATATACAAATACTAAATGTTATTTATTCAAGTTATGGAATATACATGTTGAAATTTGCATTCAGATGGGAAATATTCAGTAAAGCAGATACTGAATGGTGCACCACCGATATCCCAGCTGGGCATGTTAGAAAGTTGTCCATGTCTTGGGCTTAGGCGGTGGTTCTTGCAGGGTACCCCTGTTTCCTCCATCACTCACAACTTAGCAACAGTATTGCACAAAAAGAGACAAAAAAGAAGTTTCACATATCCGCATAAATTCTCAGTGGTCCTTCAAACCATTGTGAAACACTATATTGATAAATGATACAGGTCACTTACTCACTTTCAATTTTGACAGGAATTGACATCACTCAAATAAGTGAAACTAAATGTAAGCATGTCCAATTCAATTAATTATAGGAAGGGTAAATACACAACATAGGAATAGGTAGTTCATCTTTATTTTTTAAATCCTGAGAATGACTGAAACCCTGGCACTCATAGGTACTCATCTGAGAGCAATCTGAGAGAGCTTTCCAATGAATACCGACATGGCAGGGTTTGGATGTTTTTCATCTGCTCTGACGGCCGTGTGGTCTAAGGCGCCGCCACTGACTGCACGCTGTCTCTCACCACTGCCTGGTTTCGAATCTGGCTATAAGTCACAAAACTAGCCACAATTGGCATAAATGTAATTTTAAATTAGGTGTTTTTCAAAAATCATTTCGTCCTTGTGCTTTGAACGAAAGCTTGGACCTTGTGGTTGCTCATCTAAGACGAAAGTAGTCTCAGCATTGAGAGGGTTAAGAACAGGATTAATTATGATATATCATTGGAAAAATCTTCAGTAATAATCATAACAATAAAGCTATTCCATAAGTTTACAATATTTTGCCCAGAAGAAAAGATAAATTCTTCATAGTGTTTTCACATACCTTTGACCAGACTTTCTAATAGGAAAAAAATCTCACATTGTTATTTTTTCACCTATCAATAACCAGAATTTCTTCTAGGTTTTTCCTAGAAAAAGTAACAATGGGAGAAAATTCTCACACTGTTACTTTTTCATCTATCTATATTCTCTTCAAAGATATTCCAATAAGAGAAAATTCTTATTTTATTTTCTCACATATTTCTCACATGTTAATGACCATATTTTCTAAAAAGAAAATCCTCACATGTTACTTTTTCCCAAGCTTTTTCACTTATCAATGAACAGAGTTCCTCTTTCACTGTTTTTGTTTAACACATACAAATATTTTCAAAGTAAAAGAAATTTATGTTAATTTAGTGAACTTTCTTTGCAGGTTTAAGTAAGGTAATAAATATACAATAACTACAGCACATAGCCAGAAGAGTAGAAACGAAACTGGAATAGGATAATGTAAAGAAAGTAGCCATCTTTTTTTAAAAAGGCATAGTTTTACATATTCTAGCATTAAAGAATTGGCCATTTCAAACCCCTTGATATAGCATACATTAATAAACACTACTAGTAGTGGATCCAGATCAGTGGTTTCTTAGATGACCATCTTAATTCAAGGTGGTATAAGCTTCATATGTGTGCAATACCCACACAGTAGCGATTGACCATAAATTAATGTCATAAAAGTATAAACAATCTAAACATTGCAAAATCGTCAATTCCTGAAAAATAGAGGCCTAGTAGAATGAATTGCGGCGGTTCTAACGATCCAAACCGCATCAAAATCGACCCATGGGAAGTAGAGTAATTTATTTTTAAAACACGAAGTACGGCGCAGGAGAAGCACTGACACGACTGTTTCATAGCGTGCACTGGCCACGACGTCGCGGTATTTTGCCCCTCTCTCGCCGCCATGTTTGTTCCCCATGCCGTCCCGTCACGGCTAATGGTGCAACAATGGGAGTGCGCACTCTAGCACCTACGGTGCTAAGGGGACGACGTCATACAGCTCTATGACGATACTCTATACCGGTGACACCTATTGGGTATTGGACAAACTAAAATAATTTATTACATTTTACCTGACATAACTAGAAAAATTGAAAATAAATTGATTTTTTATTGAATATGTACCAATTCTGATTATACCTGCCTATTAAGAATATTATTCTACGAGTTTTTTGTTTTTGGCTACAGTGATTTCCATATTCATTGAATTTGATGTTTTGACACGTTTTCAGGCATAATGAGTGATAATTCATGTGTATAAAATGGGGATCCCTTGCTCAACAATAGTGTATATAAGCATGGGTATACACGGTAACAATTGAGTAACTCTTTTCTAACATTTTCATAAAAAACGCCCCAAAAAAGTCCTATTTCACAAACTTTGACCATCTGTGGTTCGAAAACTAACACGATGACCTATCATTTTCTTTATGTCGTCTTATAAAGAGCATTGCGTCAATAGTGTAGACAAAAATTGGTGAAAATTAAACGAGGCAATTCTGACTTATATCAATTTTGGTTCAAAAACTTGTTTCTCAAATTCCTTGATTTTGCCCAATGATTCCTATATAACAGCAGAAAAATAATTTCAACAAGGCAGAACAGTATTTCAGGCTGTGTCAGTATCTCTTTAGGGATAAATCTAGCAAAGAAAGACACCAATTTTGGAGAAAGTGATGTTTGTGACATAAAGTGCATTAATTTTTCAAAAATCTGTGAAAAACACCTAAGTTGTGACCCCATGATTTTAAGTTGTTTTGAAGATCCTGTGCTCTGTTCTTTCCTTTCACAAAATTTGAGGAAAATTAAACTGAGATTTCTAAAAGTGTCGTTAGACCTCATGTTAAAATATGTGTTCCCGTTCATAGAATGTCAGTGTTTTGATAAAGAAGGGGTGTTTATTTTGTGGAAAAAGACAGCGTTTTTATTGAAATAAGGGTGCTTTTTTGGCCAGAAATCAGTGCTTTAGGGGTATTTTTTTATTTTTGATAACAAGCGTATGCACCCCCCTAATAACCCGTCACCCAAGTGCTCCACCCCCCCTTGGGAACCCCTCCCGTGATCAATTCCTACAATATACCATGGCTACCACCTCAGCAACAAAACATCATAAAATTGCATTCATACATTATTGAGCTTAAGACATAATTCATCTATCTAGAAAGTCCATAATATGTTCTTGTTAAATGAATTAAAATCGTAATTTTAGGCCCAGTAATCACGGAGAGAGCATTGAATGAAAACGCCTTAAACACACATTTTGATTTCCCGACATTCTCGGCAAAATATATCCGCTTTCATTTGATGATTTCTCACTTATCACTGGGCCTTAAGACAACAAATTTTATACATTTAGAAAGGCGGTCATATAGTCTTTTAAAATAGGTTAGAATTGTAATTGTACATCCAGAAATCACGACATTATGTTAGAAAGATCCTAAAGAGATCTTCCTTTGGCTGCTAATGTTGGCGGTTCTTATCTCATAAAACTAAGAAGCGGTGTATTAAAGCCAGTGCTGTGCACTGGTTGCAGCTAGTAATGATAATAATAATGATAATAATAATAATAATAATAATAATAATAATAATAATAATAATAATAATAATAATTATAATAATGATAATAATAATAATAATAATAATAATAGGTATTACGTTGTAAGTAGCTGCAAATATATGAATCTGACTAGATCATTTGGCCAGGTAAATACACGTTTTTTTTGGCGACATGTTTATTTCTTATTTATTAATGTATACTGTATTATTTTGCATGTCAATGCAGTCAATAAACATACTATACTATACTATGTTACGGTGATTAATTTTTTTATGGGACAGATACAAGACGCTCAAGACATGTCCACGCCTTGTCCCCGACACATCCCAGACACATCGAATATGTCCTATATACATCGGGGACAAAAATAGTAATTTGCATAATGTCTGGGACATGTCCGCATTGTCCTAACATTGTCCGCGATATGTCCCCGACACATCGCAGACAAATCCCCACCTAACAGGACTAACTCAGGATGTCCTATGCGTCCATCAACTACGTCTTGTTCATCGTTCACACTGTCCGCGACGGGTCCCCGACGTGTCCCCGACAGCACCAAGACATCCTAATTTGCATATATTTCCTCAATTTTCACCTAGGACTTTGTCGGCTTCAAAAAAGTCGTGATGTCCTGGGTGTCCTAACTAGGTCTTGGCAAAAAGTCCTAGCTTGACACGTCTGTGTGAGACGGGCTTTAGGGTACTACATGTGCTATTGTTTATTTACATGTTTTGTTTATTCCACATGATTTCTCAGTAAGGGTTTGAGCGCGGCCCGTCTTGCGCGCTCCTTGTCTTGACAAGACGCCAAAATCGGCTCGTTTTTTGAGGGAGTAATCATTATTTCAGTTTAACGCTAAAAGTACTACTTGCAATACCGCTGATACTGATTCGGCAAGACGTGTTCATACATAACAGAGTGTACAAGACCTACAAGACGCATTCGAACGGCACGCTCCCATTTCAAGACGCGTTCAGAAAAACAAGACAAGACGTATTCGTGCATAACAAGACGCAATCGAAAGGCACGCTCCCATTTCAAGACGCGTTTAGAAAAACAAGACAAGACGTATTCGTGCATAACAAGACGGCAAGACCTACAAGACGCATTCGAACGGCACGCTCCCATTTCAAGACGCGTTCAAAAAAAACAAGACAAGACGTATTCGTGCATAACAAGACGCCAAGACCTACAAGACGCATTCGAAAGGCACGCTCCCATTTCAAGACGCGTTCAGAAAACAAGACAAGACGTATTCGTGCATAACAAGATGCCAAGACCTTCAAGACGCATTCGAAAGGCACGCTCCCATTTCAAGACGTGGTCTGAAAAACAAGACAAGACGCATTCGTGCATAACAAGACGTTAAGACCTACAAGACGCATTCGAACGACTCGCACCCATTTCAAGACGTCTTAATAAAGCACGCCAAGACGCCAAGACCTCCAAGACGCCTTCGCATGGCACACGCCCATTTCAAGACGTCTTAAAAAAGCAACACCCCAAAACCGTTTTCATCCAGCGATGTATGTGCGAAACTAATTTTGTAGTCACCCAAACTTGATCTTCTAAAATAACGTATTTATCAATCCAATTTCATTTTAAACATATGCCTTCCCAAGACGTCACCTAATCCATGTTTGCACATGTATCAATCGTGTCTGAAAGCTGAAATACAACCAACCGACCTTAAACAACCCCCAAAACCTTTTTCAGCCAGCGATGTATGTGCGAAACTAGCGTCTTGAAATAGGAGCGTTCCTAGCGAAGGCGTCTTGCAGGTCTTGGTTGCGTGTTATGAAGGTTTGTATGCGCCTCATAGTAGGGAAACTGCAGAGTATTCTCTTATCATAAATAATGAGGCCTCCCCTTGAACGCGTCTTGAAATGGCACGAAACGCCTAAGACGTGGCGCGCTCCAACCCCTTCTCTGATTTCTTGATGACCAGGAGAGAGAGAGCCGTATAGAGGACAACTTCAAAACCATTGTCCTTTCATTTTTCTGGGCTATTTTTGGAAACAGCAGACGGCCATGTTAGAAATGCTTAGGTCCAACACAGTCAGTAAGTGTTTCTATTTCTCTCCTTATATTTAGCAATTATGAAAGATATAGGTTTACTGTGTGAATGTGTTATAACGAAAGACGAACGTTTTTAAAGTGCAGACTTGGTATAGGCATTTTCGAATGTAGTATATTGCAGTGCATTACGAATAATAACAAGCAATGCATTAAGTACCTAAGCAGGATCTTTTTGTATATGGAGTGCATATCTACAAAGACACATGTAGACCAATAGGTGAACTCTGGTTGACTTATACCACTGGTTCAGTATACATTTACTACCAACTTGCTTTTATGTGGTAGTAACAAGGCCATTAGGTCCTTGTTAGCTACACTTGTTCCTTAAAATAACATAATCTCAATAATATTGGCGTAAATACTTGTATAGTGTATGTATTTGAATGGGAAAATCAAAAATCAGCCACAAAGATAAAATAGAAAGATAAGAGTAATTATAAACTTCTATTAAGGCTGCTTATTGCTATGATCTTATCATGAGCAATAATCTATCAATAGATTAGCCTTGCCCGTTGCAGTCTCTCCTACTTTGTGTTTACTGGTAACCATGGGAAACACATGATCCTCTAGTGAATATTGTAGTTGGGCCATGTCGTAGACTTGAATGAAAGGGTTTGGCTGATGGTGTTTGCATCAAATCTCTAATTTTCTAAAAGATGTTTGACTGTGAATTGTGTGTAAACATAGCGTATGCTTAACTGTTTGTATAGAAAAAGTTATGCTGACAGAAAATAATTATGTACCAAATGTTGTGAATGTTTATTCTGTTATACCTGGACAGCTAGCACCCAATGTGTTATTGAATAATGATACCATAGCCGTTCCCTCAAGTTATCAATGAATAAAGATTACTAAAAGAGCCATGAGGGATAGTTGATGAGTGGGTTGGATGGTTGACTGTTTGATTGATTTAATTTATTCAATGGGTATGTGTCCAGATAGGTACTCTGTAAGAGTAACGTCTTCAATGAGAGTATATCTTTTTCTGTTTGACTGAACAAAGGTTTACATGTAATTGCTTTTGCCCCCTTTATTAATTAAGAAGTATCATAAAAATCAATAACTAATGTGAAGCAGCTTACCAGAGCACTGGAAATGAAGCCACTTTTGTTTTGAAAGTGTTCACAGTTCACTTTGGTCACATTCTTGGTCAATTCACACAATTGGCGTTCAGCATTGTAGTTGTAAAGTGAGCAGAGTGGTTCCCTCACACAAGCTGAGGCACATCTATACTCCTGGCTTGCACGGAAAGAGCTTGATACATTTACTGAAGCTTTATCTGGGCCACACTTTCCTCGTGAAAACTCAAGATTTACCGCTTCTCCATGAATGAGCTTAATGCTCACCAATCCAATGCTAAAAGCAAGAGCAAGAGTAAGTTGCATGTTAACACTGCTGTATGCGTCGCAAGGTATGCCCAATGCTTTGGCAGTACTAAACAATCTTAAATGGATCAATTTTATTGCTATGGGAGTGTTTCTGTCCAAGATAAACTCCAAGCACAACTGTTGCGTTCTCTGATCAAATTATTGATTAGAAGACATGCTTATTGATTTAATACAACTACGTATATGTAGGCACACGATGAGGGCTGCCGAAGAATTATTGGTATCCACATATTACACTCTCTGATGACTGCACCTTGGTAGAAATTTTGAAAATATCGAGGGACCAATTTCACGGTATAGAAACACCCGCTGGGATTTAGTACATTAGATTGAAACTTGTAATAATTTTCTGTGAAATATTAATATAAGGGCTAATTTCCAATAAAAAGACCGACTATGGCATTTATATACCAACACGAAACACATATCTGAAATGTCAGAGTTTTATAGAAAAAAATGCAAAATGTTATTTTTTAAATCATATCATTTTAAGCCCGAAGCAGCCGTTCAGAACACCAATTTAACTACATGTATGGACTTGTTATCCATCCGAGTTAAATTGGTATTCTGGACCGCTGCTGCGGGCTGGAAGTGATTTGATAAAGAAAATAACATTTTACATTTTCCTCAACAAAACTCTGACATTTAAGAAAAGATAAATTAAGGCAGCATTAAGAGGTAGCTAAAACGGTCTTGTTTCAGAAATTGTATAGTTCATTGGGTGTTAAAATTCCCTACAAGTTGTAAATGAAGAAAATGCTAGCTAATGTCCTAATCACTGGACCAACCTCATAGTTGGGAATATTTGAATCATCTCACAGAATAATTGAGAAGGAGTTGCTGGCATGCTTCTAATTAACATTTTCCATATATTTTCTCACATGTGTGTTTGCATGAAAGATATTAGTAGTCAGTCTGTGATCTAATCAATTTTGAGTTATTCTTAGTGTTACCAGGTTGATTACACACAGTTAAGGTACATGTAGATCTCAGAAAATGTAAACCTTGGGCTTAATGCTGGTAGGTTATGTGATAGATAAGAACTAAATATTAGATCATTAATAAAAAACAATGGCGTTGAGGATACAACCGAGGTGGGTTAACGTGTAGACATAAAGCCCCTTTGGAAATAACATATGCACCATAATATGCACTGGGTCTTTGTCACGTTCCCCTTTGGTGGCAATCATCCATCAATCACTGAGCAAGAAGGTGTGGCATTGAACTTCGTTCAAGACTCCATGCTAATGCCTGTGTGGTTTGGGTTGTCTTGAAAATAACTGCTCAAAAAGTCTTAGATAAAATATCATCTTCGAGAAGAAATATGCAAAACCTCCATCAAAGGAAAGTTAAAAGTTTACAGAGAATTATCTGATACATAAACATAACTTAATTACAATGGGAGTCCAGTATAATCAATATGGTTTACCTGGGCATTTCACTGTATTGTAAAGCTTGTAAGAACGATATGTATTTTAGGTAGAAATGCACAAATAATTTAGGAATTGATATAAAAGCTGGCTATACTGCAATCAATTTTTATTATATTTCATTAAATGCAGCAGCGTTATTGGAATATTTTGCTGTTGATGAATTATCACTGCGTTCTATCACAAGCGAGGGCAAAATCTTTGGCACATCAAATATTGTCTGAAGCTTGTCTTGATGGGTGAGATTCGCGACCCATGTGTGCGAATACATTTACCTTATTTGTTCAGAACACACACAGCAACACAACAAGTAGAACAAGGTTACCACATGGTTTATTAAGAATTCCTCACGGGTATGTGAAGCTATTGTAAGGAACCCTTGTGTCCTTCGTTACCTATCAAGATAACTTCTTGGTATGAATACAAAGGGTACAAGATGTGTAATTTACAACAATTTTGATTGAATATCACATTTATTGGGATATACGTTTTATTATGTATGTTGTTGTTATGATGTATGTTGTATCTTTAATGTTATGTTCGTACTTAAATATTTTCCAGAAGTATTTTTTTCCAAAACTTTCAAGGTATGTCCTTTTTCATTCGAGAATATTCTACTGTTATAAAGTTATTCGGCTAGAAAATGCATATAAGGTATTAACAAATAAGTAGGACAAGCAGAATTAAGGCAGAGATGGTCATCTTAATAGGATTGCGGCTTTATTGTAGTCGCGCTGCAACGGTTTTTGGTCAATCACCTGTCTTTCGGATACATATAAGCGTCAGTTCGATTATGTTATGTCGTATTTATGCCATATTTGAAAAATTAACGAATCAGAACACTGCTGTGATTAAGACAAATTATCATTCCTGAGTCAAACCCGTTCTAAATACTCGTAATAAACTCATAGTAAGATTGTAATTGAGTCTAGCTGCAATATCAGATAATGTTCAGTAATTTTAATAGAGGGATTTTTTTTATTTCACAGTTCACTGCATCATTTTAGTCGATTTAATATTTTAACTTATCGGGAATTCGTAAAGGAGATAACCATATTTTAGACACAACATGTATATACAGACATCTGGGGGAAACACGTACTGTCCGTCACTTACTCAGGCATTCATAATTGAAACGACAAACTCTGAATACACTTATGGATCTGGTAAGATAAATAGACATGAATGATCGTACTTGGAGATTTTCGCAGTGAATTTATTTTATAAAAACATGCGCACATGACAATACACATATACCATACACGGTGCAGATGATTGCTTAAACTCATTGTTGAATTAGTATGTGAACACAAGAGAAAATAGAGTAATTATTGATTTGACATACGAGTGCATTAATTCCTGCACAATGATGTACGACCGCACGCCCAATTCCCATCCAGTTTCCTGGGCATGGGTGTTCCCTGACCTCACAGCTGAACGTAAATGTAGCTTATGTACGCAAGCTACGTGGCTTATTTTTTAGATGTTATCCATTGGTGTTTGTACAACCAGGCATTGAGCGGTGTCCGGTCGACTGGTGTAAGAATTAAATGTCTGTACTGTACATCACAAGTGTCGAGGATTTCTATACCTTCTATAAAGAACACACGATATTACGATAAGTCCACATAACAATTACGAACTCAGAGAAAGGTCTACCATGGGTAAGCGTATGACTTATCATACATTAGTGAAAAAGCGTACCATTTCGAGTCCAGTCGGCAGAGTGAGACTAAAAAGATTGCATCCAAAGCATACACGCTCCCATGGCCTATTTTACGATATCTTAAATCCATACATTTAACAATTATTTGAAGACATCTACTAATCCTAGAAACTAGCAACAAGGCAACCTGATAAGCCATAAGTAAGTAAAGTATAATTAGTTTCCGATCAGATAACCACAGTAAACAATAAATGGCTTTAGACTGGTTGAGGATTAGAGCTGTGATGTCTTGACAACTCACCAATAGATCAATAGAAATGTGCTGTAATTAAGGGATGGTTTATCATAAATACATTATATATATAATATGAATGAAATATATATTGCTTGTATCAAATGAACTTTTACTTAGTTGTATGCATTCTTGTTAGCCAGTGATATCCTTCATTTATGTATAATCCTACAGATTGTGCAAAGTTACTAATGAATACACATACCTTTGGAACACGAGAAACACGAGAAAATAAAGACTGAAAAGAATGGATACAATTGTGTCGAAAAGGTGAGCCACATATCACAACTGTTACTTTGAAATGTTAATTTCATTTCACCTTGCAATTCCAGCTCAAGACAAGTAACTTTAGCATGGTTCTGTAACATGCCTCTTGAAAATAAATAACGCCAATACATACAACTAGGGAATGTCTGTCGTCAATTGCTCGTGAATCCTGCGAAAACAGACATAAATAACTACATCGACCAATGGCCTATTTAATGTTTAAACATTTTTTGATAAAGGGAGTGCAACAGTGAACCACCTTTGTAAATGTATGTGATCACGATCCCGGTGATATAGTTTTAGAATCGAGCTATTTCTTATACAATGTCCTTTCTGGCATTATTCCAACTGTGTTGGCAGGTGGCGCCATCTTCCTACATATTAGCTGAATTTAGTCCAACTGATCAATAGGAAATCCGTTTGTTGAAGCATCGTCAAGCGATTGACTGAGTGCCATAAAAGGTGTAATAGATTACTATTATAGGTGCCATCTCATGGGCGATATTGGAACTGCACCTGAGATGTCATCGGCCTCAGTTGGTGGAAAGAGAGAGTTGTGACAAAAACCTTCCTTCCCTCATTCAGTAAACAAGCACTAGTTGTCATTTATGTATCTAAACATTGAAAATAATCTCTGAGACAGAGGATTTTCTCTCTGTCGTTTTTATAAGGTTGTTGTGTAAAATCACATATCTTAAGTGATGGGTATTGTTATTGATTTGAATAAATGGTGAGTCCAACGTGAAAGATGAACAATAACATTCAAGAACACTAAAATGCGTTTAAAATCAAAATTAAGGTCAAAATTCAAAACAAGGCTTTCTATGCACATGCTGTGTGTCTAATTAGTTTGTTTTAAAGGTGGCTTCTGGTCAGCTTTGGTCATATCGAGACAATATAGAGACCCACAATTAAGGATATATACCTATCTATTAACGAATAGTTCCAAGGGGCCTTTCAGTTGCAGAAGCACCATAAACAGCCATTCACAACGCCACACATTTATATATAGTGGCCAACTTAGACTCAAATCGGCAACCAAACGCATATGTTTGTGTATATGAATATATATATATATATATATATATATATATATATATATATATATATATATATATATATATATATATATATATATATATATATATATATATATATATATATATATAAATATACAATATATATATATATATATATATATATATATATATATATATATATATATATATATATATATATATATATATATATATATATATATATATATATAAATATATATATATATATATATATATATATATATATATATATATATATATATATATATATATATATATATATATATATATATATATATGTGTGTGTGGGTGTCTGTCTGTTCAGCTGCGTATGTTGTAAGTTATATCATATAAATTACCTTGTTAACATACTTATTCTAACAGCAACCATTCATACAAACCTGAGCCTCAGTGCCACTACGAAGTTTAGCTTTGCATCAAAGCATTTCAAACCAAGTCAACATGATATGTTGGCAGCTGTATATTGTTAGGTACCAGTGTAGAATGTTCTTGTAAATGATCTCAATTCATAAACTGTCTCTTGAACCATAACAATGTCAACTTTTGACCACTGCCTAAATGTGCTTTGATTGGGTCTCATCATCTGTTGCATCAGCCAAAGTAAAATATGCCCAAAAGTGTTTGATTGTTTGAGATAGAGCTTAGCAGAAAGTTATTTGCTTATACTGCATACTGCACCGTTGACTACCACTTTACATATCCTCCCCGTATTTGCAGATGGAATCCTTGTCAGAAAAGATCCAGATGCTAGGCACAACCTTTGAAATGAAAGAAAAATAAGTAAAATAAAGGAATTTTTCATCAGCTATCTGCACAATGATACATTGTGTGCTGTCTGTGGAATACAGGAGCATTGGAAATAATCAAAACATGAAAAGTCATTAATCTAACAAATATTGGCTGTAAATACTGGTGAATTATGAAAAGGTCAATACATGGGTATGGAAGTCATAAAAGAAATATATGTTTATTGTGTGGACTGATTATATACTTGAAGGAAACACATTATGGTGTACACATTTTGGTGTCCAATATCAGCTACAATCAAATCCAACCAAATGAAGATACTGCACATGCTAGTTTTCTGCAGTGAATATTATCAGAAAAACATAAACTGACACTTTCACATTTTGTTTTTACACAATGTGCGTGATTATATATAGTTTAAACAAGTAAGTAGTGCCAAGTCTAATATCCTCTATATATTCGATTATCTTCTACACACATTTGCTGGTTTGAAAATGGGCTTTGTCTGTGATTCCCACATGGAAACGGCAGAAATGGAGTATCTGTCTATTTTATCCAGTTAGACTTACCTTTGTTAAAGTGATCTGCAATTGCCTGGTCAGTGCGCGCGACTGATGAGATCCTGACGCCGAAGATAACACCTTTGTAAAAATTTGCTCCAGCGTTCCATCCATCGCTATAGCCCACATACATGGTTGACCAACCACTCATGCGTGTTCCACTAAATGACTTTATTGCATACAGTTTCCCGTCCACATAGGTTCTCATCTGTGTTCCATCACTAACCATTGCATAATAGTGGAGATTTCTACTGCCAGCTGGTGCAGCCGGCATTGTAAATGCATTATCAAGGCGCTGGTAGGCGGTGACATCTTGGTCATTAAACTTCGGAAATCCATAAGCATCTCCCAGGAGGACAACATATCCAGTTCCATCCGTGTTGGTTTGCAGCCAGACCTCTATAGTGAGGTCATCTGGTACTGCAAGCGATGATGATTTTACAATCTTCAAATAACCAGAACCATCTAGATGGAGACCTACTGCATTGCCATACTCATAGAAATTGACGAAATCAGCACTTCCCTGTAGTATTCCATCATTACCAAAGGAGCTGTGATCAGCTGCAGTGTAGCCACTTGATAGTTGTCTAGGTGTTTCACCCAGAAATTGAAGAAGAAAGACAGTTTTTGAATCTGCAGTGAATTTGCCAGGGCATACTGGAAAAGAATGAAATAATAAATAAGCATGAAATGGTATTGCAATTGGATACAATGCATACTATGTATAATGTAAAAACAAGATCACTTCTGTTTGCATCAATAACATTTCCTGTACTGAAAAAAACGAGCCTTCAACAGTTAAGATGATGTACCTAGCAGCTGGTACAAAACGTTTTTACACATGATAATGATATTTTCTGTGCATGAAAATGACGTGACAGTTCATGTATAAAAATGGTAGTTTCATGCATGAAGATGAGTCTTTTGTCCCAAAGGTTTTCATGGATGAGAATTCTATGGATGGAAATATCATTTTTATGCATGCAAATGTCATTTTCATTCAAGAATATTGAAGCTTTTCCTACGGGAGTACCCATTTGTAGTCAAGGATGCAGGTGTTTATATTGCTTACACACCATACCAATAGATGTCCCTCCACCTCGGCATTGTAGGCCTCTGCTTTTAGTGAAGCAATTCAAAGAAGTAAAACAAAAATGAGTAATATCAAGCATCCTTGTTGTCTCATCACACAAAAACTTGGTAGCAAAACAAACTAGAATTTTCCAATCAGCCGTTCAGGGTGTACTATCAATATCTGCGGTACATAAGTGGGTGAAGGCGATGCCAATCTCTTCATTCATTGCGTAATGCACAGGAATTTTGATCATCATTTTTGCAGCCATCCATGCTAAACGTCCAACTCGTTAGTCTGGTATTGGCGCTACAGTGCCAAGATTTAATTCCTGCACTTAATGCATAGGCAGCCCGAGCCTAATACACGACTGCATGCCCGATTGCCAGCCAGTTTCCTTTGCATGGATGCATGGATGACCTCACAACTGAACGTACATGTAGCATATTTTAAGCTACGTGATTCATTAATGTGATTGGACTATATCTTGACAAGGTATCTTTATGTGTTTGTGCAACCAGGCACTGTCAGGCGTCCAGTCGACTGGTGCAGGAATTAAATGTCTGTACTGTAAGTGTGTGTTGCAGGTGGGATGGACAAGGCAAAGGAGGAAATGGGGAATTAGTGAGATTTATCTGAATAGAGTGACAGCCCAGCTCTATGCAATTGCTCCACATGGTGCTACTATGGCCCTTTCTACATGATCTTTAATGTTAACTTTCACTGCAGAGAGGAGTGTATGACTTACCTTTGCAACGTGGCGAGTTGTATGGTGGCAAGCATTCCTGTAAAAGTACACGGAAATAGGATGTAAGTATGAGATATTTGACGAGATTCATTATCGGTAGGGATATTCCCCACACTTGCTACACTGGCATACCTTGCCTATTCTCAGAGAGAGAGAGAGAGAGAGAGAGAGAGAGAGAGAGAGAGAGAGAGAGAGAGAGAGAGAGAGAGAGAGAGAGAGAGAGAGAGAGAGAATAGGCATCTATCATAGACGTATGCAATATATTCTTTAATGTGCAGAAATGTATTGTTATATATTTATACATCGGCGGTGCAATTCTGTTTTCCTGAAATAAGCTGCCATAGTAGAACTTATAGGTTTGGGGATCTCTGAAAAGTGTATCAAAGCTGAATTGCTCTCTCATGAAACGGACATACAGTGAAGACATTTAATTCCTGCGCTAAATGTTTGGGTAGACCAGACATTTTACATCACCGCATGTTCGATTGCACTTGGATGCCTGGGCATTACTAAAGGTACAGGCCTATGACGACATGGCTACTAAAATAGAATTCATATGCAGCTAGGTGAACATATGAGCCTCACTATCTGTACCATTCATCCGGCAAGGGCAAATTTCTCAACATGCAGTTGCTGACAGACAGCCGGCTGACTGGAACTAAATATTTCCCCTGTAATTCTCTTAATGACACTTCCAGGTTAATGCAGGTATTGGGACACGGGCTAACAGCGCATCACTATACATGTAATCTAAGTACTAGAATTAGCAGGGTATAATAAAACTAAGGAAAACAAACTATATCCATTATTTACCAAAAGACGTATTGTGGCTTGCAGGGTTAAACTGTAGTACACATAGTAGTAGTAGTAGTAGTAGTATTGTAGTAGTAGTAGTAGTAGTAGTAGTAGTAGTAGTAGTAGTAGTAGTAGTAGTACTAGTAGTAGTAGTAGTAGTAGTACTAGTAGTACTAGTAGTAATTGTGGTAGTATTAGTTATAGGGTATGTGTGTCAACAAAACTCAGTTCAAACCAAAAACCCATTCTTGTCAGCTTGAATCTAGGAAACCCAGAAAAAGTCGAATATATCATTGTCATCTTCAGGAATGTCACTTGTACATGTCAACATCAACGTGGTATCCAGATATCCAGAGGAATATCAATTCACATATACAATTACAAGATATATATGTACATATATATATATATATATATATATATATATATATATATATATATATATATATATATATATATATATATATATGTATATATATATATATATATATATATATATATATATGTATATATATATATATATATATATATATATATATATATATATATATATATATATATATATATATATATATGTCGTGGTAGAAATTGCGATCCGGTAGGATCGCCAATCCTGTGAGTAGAAACCGCGATCGCAGTTTCTACCGGTAGAAACTACAATCGCAGTCCCTTCCAGGATAATGCTGGTAGGAACTGCGATCGCAGTTCCTACCGGTAGAAACTGCGATCCACTTTATCAATATTTAAGGGTTTGAATGAGCAAAACACTACAGGCATTGATTCAAAACATTCATTTTTGGAGTGTGTGCATGGCCTTTCAACTTTTTACAAATCTCATTTTAATTCAATACAATTTGAAAAATATTTGAAGAAGGATTGTAAAACCAAACAGGATCACCAGGAACAGGAACTTTCAGTGAATTATTTTTCAAAATGTAGCTTTGTTATCAAAATAATTACACACAGGAATTGAGTATTTAATTGAGATGATTTATTGCTCTGTAATAAGACAGTTTCAGGTTAATTGGCTGACATCCAATCTCAATCAACATTTTGGGTGCGGTTTATTGCAATTAATTTGAAGCTGTATTTGTCAATTGCATTAGGTTGATTTGGAAACAGTTTAAAATTCTAGGAATCTTCTCCCCTGCATCAGTATGGTATGGCCAGTAGCTAGTGCCTGATTGAACAAAAAGCAGAGCCTGCCAGAATGTGATGTAATAATGAAAAAAATATTAACAAAGTAGGTGTGGCAACAAAAGTGTCAATGGTGTTCAATCCTTACACCATTAATGCGTACTGCGGTCAAAAGCAGTCAAACAATTAAGTGGAAATCTTTTTTTTTTTAACAATTTGTAGGATAAATGTTCAGCAGATCATCACTGACAACTCTCCTTCAAATATTGTGTAAAATCATTCTACATTCCAATTGTCAAAAGTATCAAAAATCCAGATGAAAATTTCGAGTGTAACTCTCAAGGAATAATGATTTAATTTACTTCTGAATTTGCTTAAAACATGAAGTAAATTTTAAAATATTTGCTACTGTAACAATTACAAAGGTTACTTATGTAATTATATTAAAATTAAGGTTACAATGTAGACGTCCAAGTATTAATTGTTGGGTAAAGGTAATTAATTGAGTGGTCATTCGCTAATGTGAAGCTGATAGTTATCAAATGTTTTCAATTTGACTTTTTTAGGATTGAAGATAAATATCAAATTCAATAACCCATTTACACTCAGAGCGGCCAAAACAGCCCTGACAATGTTGAAAATATTTTGCTTACAAACATTTTTCTGGAAAACATTTGATCGAGAAATGGTAATCACATGCCATACACCAACTCTCCTTCAAATATCATGTGAGCTTTCGTCAAGTTTTTTTCAAAAATATAAGAGTAGCAGACTAAATGAAGAACAACTGAATGAAGAAATGAGTACTTGGAGACAACGTTTTATTCAATTCTTTGTATATCGAAGTAAATAGATATAGTATCTTCATAATACTGAATACAGGTTATACTATTGTGTGACTGTGTTAAGGATATTTGAAACCTTTTCATGATGTCACATGGTACCAGTATCTGTTGGTAGTTAACTTTGTATAAATAGTTAAATCTAACTGTTGAATGATAGGTGATTATGTTGAAAGATTGCATGAAAGATTGCATAAGAGAGATTTGGAGAATTCATGAAGTAATACTGTGCCAGAATATGTTGCATGTTCATTATATTTAAATGGTGCTATTCAAAGGTGAATACTCATTAGTTATCTATTATAAGTGTCTTAATGAAGAAATAAAGGTTCTTCTTGCTTTAAAATTCTCACAAAAAAGTTAATATCTTACTACTGCAACTATGGGTCACCATAGATTGCTAAACATATCCATACTATCACAGCCTTTACTGAATCGCAGTTTCTACCAAGGTATGGTAAGATTGTTCTGGTAGGATTGGCGATCCTACCGGTAGAAACTGCGATCGCAGTTCCTACCAGCATAATCCTGGTAGGAACTGCGATCGCAGTTTCTACTGGTAGAAACTGCGATCGCGGTTTCTACTGGTAGGATCGGCGATCCTACCGGATCGCAGTTTCTACCACGACATATATATATATATGTATATATAAATGTAAAGTATTGGGCTATTGATTGTAAAATATGAGATTATTAATTTGAATAATATTTTAAATAATCATAATTGGTGTAGGTATAACTAAGAAGTGAAATAGAATAGCGTAAGAAAGTATCGCGGAAAGTACACCTAACGATTTGGGGGTCATACAGTACGGGTATATCATAGAGATACAAGTAGCCCTTGGGTTCATGCAGTGCAGGTTTAATTGTTGGCCATTTCTAGTATGAGCTATAATTCTGTAAAGTGGGTAAATTGGGAACCCTTTCAAGTAGAGTAGTACTGCATGGCTAAGTGGTTATAACACCTAGTTAAGATGACTCAGATAGTACACTCTTGTCGCGCACAATGGTGTTTAATTAACAGTACCATTTCGATAGCGTGCAACCTTAACTTCAAAGGGGGGATAGTCATCCGACAGAGAGGGCTAATAAATTGAACGATTGAGTGACCACCCAAGAGTGATTTGGACTTCCGCCATACTTTCGCTTAGATACTAATAACCTAAAAGGGAGTTGTTCGAAAAGAGCTAGTGAGTTGGTGGGAGAGCGTTGAACAGAACGGTACATTTTGCGAGTCGATGAGTCGGAGTCCAATGAGATAGTTGACAACGGACGCACTCTACGGGACGAGTGCATAACAAAATATGATGTATCAATGAGAAGAGAACAATCTGAGCAACATGAAATAGAAACATTGTGTTTGTTTTTACTTACACCCACCATTCTCAAATCGCATCACTCAACGATATGCGTGAACTTGGATTAATTAAAGACACGTAAGATCACTGATAACCAGGCATCGTGAACTTACAAATGGCGACCTTGCCAGGACTTTCCAAATAAAAACAGAGGAAAAACATATGGAGCAAGAAGTTGCATACCTAGAGGCAATCGGAGGGACTTCAACCATTGTAATACCCAGACAGTCAAGTCCTGACTTCCCACCGTTGGATCAGGTAGCACAAGAAACAGTTCAAAACGAATTCCACCGGCATATCGATGAGGGCTATGGTCAAGATGGGCGCATCCATGTAACGAGGGTTGTAATACAGCCAGGAAACAGACAAATATTCATAGTATCGGGGCCAGTGGCCATTCAAAGATGCATTTATCAAATAACTATGTGGTTATCGACATCTTTCTTTGGACGATGAATGTAACGCGCCAAATTCCAGCTTGAAATCCAATTACGGAATAATTAAATAATGGAACTACCAGGTGCGGGTCACGGTAAACCCCTACATACAATACACCAAACGACGATACCCGGACAAAGGAAAGAAGAAGCGAACATTTCTTCACAACAAAGTGTGATGGACATAGACATTCAAATTGCCAATTTGATTAAAGAACTGGAGATTCGAGAACTGAAACTATTAAGGTTAAAACAGATTCGACGAAGGGAGCAGGAACGCACACATAGGCAATGAGGGTAAGTGCCAGTTATTGAAGTATCTATCTAGTTGTGTGTGGTCAATTATTCATTTCCAATTGTGCACTGTTAATCGCATGGTAGTGGTGGAATATCAGCATTAAAAATGGATGAGGAACAGTTTACTCGTATGCTCGGTCACATCAAGACCATAGTGGACGGTGTGAAGAGCGATGCGCATTACTCTAGATTAGAGGGGAAATTTTCTAAAGACATTGAAGACCAGGTAAAAGGTATTAAAGCATGCGATGGCTTAATCGCCAATAAGGCACAGGAATAGGTAGATACCGTAGGGCTAGAATACAGATTTGGGAGAGAAGGCCGACTAGAGTCGCTAGGAAATTTATAAGTAATTGAAATGGAGGGACAACCAGGGAAGGCAGGCACAAGTGGCTTCACTTTGCCACAAACAACATCAGCTATTACCCAAACAAGAACTTTCAATGATGAATCTTATCAGGAAATTCCAAAGGTTGGATCAGTAAAGCGCCCCATAGAATTAGACGATGAAAATGACAAAAGTACATGTGCTACTCAAACAAAAAGAATTAATCTTCCGGTATGTGACAAGGCCAAGGTGCCCGTGGCGTCAGTCGTCCCTCAGCTACCGTCAACGTTTAGGTAATTAGAAAGACAAATGAAGTGGTATCAACAGGCACAACGTATACCACCGGCTGAATTTATTGCTGCTTTTCAGAAAGTACAAAAGCAGAGGGCAGATGAGCGCACTCGCAATACTGCGAGGAACGCTTTGCCATAAGGGCACAAAATTATAGCAAGGGAAGTCATGGCATTAATGAATGATCCAATGTATTTGCAACTTGATCTAATGAAGACGAGCTTGTGATAATACAAAGATGAGGATTGACTAACTTTCAGACTTGTGTATTCCTGACTTGATCAGTTCCTGACAAGTTCGGCAAAATACACATTATTCACTGGGTTTCCCTTGAATATATGAAACCAGATAAATGTCATGCCCAAGCAAATTGATTGAACAGAATTTTAGATATTCGATGAAGTTATTCAAAATAGAAATTGAAACTCCCAGAGCCATGAGCGGGACATATCACCATATTTATGGATTCCAATGAGGGAACCAATGACAACGAAGCACAGGGAAATGAGGAAATGAATATGAATGAGGACATGATTATTGGTGAGAATATAGTGGATGTGAGTAATCCACCCGTGGCATACGGAACCCGATCTCGAAAAAGGAAACAATGGGACTTGGTACCCGAACAACCGAAGCGTTTACGGGAAGAAGTAGTCAATGTTGCAACCTACTTCTCCTCATAACCATACTTCTAGGAGCAGAAGCAAGGCTAGAGGTACTGAAGGATGGCTTACTTGTCACCGGAAATCAAACCATCAAGACGGTTGCTACCGAATACACCTTGGTAGTACTTATAGACGAGCCGCAATACCCCTCTTTTCTGAGGGACGATGTTGTTAAGCTCACTGCTTCACTCAAACGAGCAGCGTCACTTGGGAAAGTAAACAAACCTGATTTAGGAGGCTGGCTCCTTCGAATTAGGAGGTTGAAAAGTCTCAAGGTACCCGGAGGACAACCGCGGGTCTCTCCTCGGACACGACGCGGGTTTTTCAACTTCGTAGGTGACATTAGCCACACACTCTTTGGGACAGCCACCGACAGCTCCGTAGAAGCTATCAAGAAGATCGTGAGTAAAACTTTGGTTAAACAAGGACAAGTTGTTCATCAGGTTAATGACTTGATGTCAATTGTAAATCACACCTATGATGAGATCCAAGCTAACCGGGATAGACTAAATGATCTAACCGGATTCGTGAATAAGACTGTGACCAGTCTAAATGAATGGATCAGGGTTTCGGAGAACAAGGAAGATATAAGTTGAACAGATTTGAGTTCACTTTTAACGTGGAGAAGACATTACAGTTAATGGAAAGGGGATATCAAGAGTATCAGACCCTACACCACAGATATATGATACAGAGATCGTCCCTCGAGGACGGGAGATTGAATGAATTCTTATTAACGCAAGAACAATTAGTAAATGTATTGCGACAAGAGACCAAACAAGGAGTGGTTCCCATCAAGCCACTCCAGTGGTACTATGAATTTGCCATTGTCGAACCTATGTGGGATGCTCAGACGTTAATGTACAGGGTTAAATTACCGCTAGTGGAGAGTCGAGATTATTTGTTGTATCAGTTCCACACCTGGCCAGTTCCTTTCAATTCCTCCGGTTATAGTGCACAATTGGAAGTAGAAATGATAATGGGTATTGACACACGTTCTGAGTATATATTTCAGCCTAGCAAATGTTATGGACAGCGACCCCAAGTGTGCAGGGCGAGCGTTAGAGCTCATCGTAATTATTTAAAATGTGAATCTGCTCTACTTGACGCCCAGTCAAGTAGGGATGATTGTGTTGTCACGATTCGAAAAGAGAAAGTAGTATCTAAATTAACCGAAATTTCATCTAGTGAATATGTCCTAATCACATGGGGAGAAACTGTCCATAAACGCTGCGCTGGCGCGAAGCCCGTGTCAAAGTATTTAGCAGCAGGGGTATATGCTATTATTCTTGATGATTCATGTATGTATACTGGTAAAGACTGGGTGCTGACACCCATAACTGAGATGCAAGGCCGCTTGAGTATACTATCATTGCGTATCGAAATTGAACCAATAGACCTTGTTCAAACTGTTGGCACAAACGACACTGTATTACACTTGGAAACGATGACACAAAAAGAATTAACCCCTGTATTTCGGCGCACTCTTAAACCTATCAAACACCTAGATTACCCCGAACTAGATTTAAATGATTCAGTCACAGATACTCAAATGGCCTTGACAATAAGTTTGTTAACTATCTTAACAATAATCGTGTTGATACTGATAATCATCGGACTACGGAAGTATGGGAAAATACGGAACTGTAACGGAAAGGACGCCATTCCAGAGGATGTGGAGCGGAATCAAGCCTCTAAGTGCGACATTGAGATACTAACCGAAGCATTTCCGCTGACCAGGTTAGTGAACGAAAAACTTTATCCAAATCTTGATGAACTGTCTGCTGCTGAACTCCATGACGATGGAGAGAGGATAACTACCTGGGACGATATGGTGGTTGTGGCTTAACTGCCTTCTTAAATTGATGACTGTTTTTATATATTCATCTATATAATCGTAGATACTAGCATGGATATGACACTAAGAGAGAATTAGCCCGGCATCATGTAATGAGCCACGGGGAAAACTCGACACCGAATGTGGGAGCCCAGACTATGCTATTCTCGCAAAATTATATAATCAGTCTTACCTTTTTCTAGTAGTAGTTGTAGCGGTGTTATATATAATCCTTAAATATTAGAGTAGTATACTTGTAGAAGCCTAATCATCTGATATAATCTGCTAATATATATTGATTCTAATAGATACTAAGCTAGAAGTAATACATGAAGCCGCGTGTTGGCCGTGGAGCCTCCCTCGGCTAGTCGGTTTGAATAATTGACGAGTTTGGTACGCCAAAGCTCAGAGTTATACATATCTCCACTTCTGTCGTATTAACCGTCATTTGATAATACCACGAGTATCCGTCAAGGGACTGTGAAACCCAACTTAAATAACAGAAAACAACGAAATTTAAGAGAAGAAAGAACAATCTCGAAATCTGCCTAAGCGACATTTTGGAAATCTCATCCGGGGCAGCATCTTTTACAACCATTCTTGTTTATATGACGGATGCCGGGACGACATATGTGTATTTGTACAGATGACTGGACCTAGTCCTAGCCCGACTACAGATGGCTAATGGTGGGCGGAAAACAAGATAACTTTTACTGAGTAAGGAAGTTATCTCAAAAGTGGTGGAGGAATGTAAAGTATTGGGCTATTGATTGTAAAATATGAGATTATTAATTTGAATAATATTTTAAATAATCATAATTGGTGTAGGTATAACTAAGAAGTGAAATAGAATAAAGTAAGAAAGTATCGCGGAAAGTACACCTAACGATTTGGGGGTCATACAGTACGGGTATATCATAGAGATACAAGTAGCCCTTGGGTTCATGCAGTGCAGGTTTAATTGTTGGCCATTTCTAGTATGAGCTATAATTCTGTAAAGTGGGTAAATTGGGAACCCTTTCAAGTAGAGTAGTACTGCATGGCTAAGTGGTTATAACACCTAGTTAAGATGACTCAGATAGTACACTCTTGTCGCGCACAATGGTGTTTAATTAACAGTACCATTTCGATAGCGTGCAACCTTAACTTCAAAGGGGGGATAGTCATCCGACAGAGAGGGCTAATAAATTGAACGATTGAGTGACCACCCAAGAGTGATTTGGACTTCCGCCATACTTTCGCTTAGATACTAATAACCTAAAAGGGAGTTGTTCGAAAAGAGCTAGTAAGTTGGTGGGAGAGCGTTGAACAGAACGGTACATTTTGCGAGTCGATGAGTCGGAGTCCAATGAGATAGTTGACAACGGACGCACTCTACGGGACGAGTGCATAACAAAATATGATGTATCAATGAGAAGAGAGAACAATCTGAGCAACATGAAATAGAAACATTGTGTTTGTTTTTACTTACACCCACCATTCTCAAATCGCATCACTCAACGATATGCGTGAACTTGGATTAATTAAAGACACGTAAGATCACTGATAACCAGGCATCGTGAACTTACATATATATATATATATATATATATATATATATATATATATATATATATATATATATATATATATATATATATATATATATATATATATGTATATATATATATATATATATATATATATAAATATATTTATATATATATATATATATATATATATATATATATATATATATATATATATATATATATATATATATATATGTAAATAAATATATATATACATAAATGAAAGAAATAGGCATCAGCATTATGATACCAAACATTGCTCAAAATATATAAATATGTCTTACTCGTCTATGATGACTAATGAACTAGGCTTACTCATGGTATCGAGGTTTAAAAGTATTTTATTAATAAATGTTGATAATTTTTATTAATTAAGTAGAAGTATAAGGGGAACATCCTTGAATATCAGACGGGTTATTTGTCTACTTTACAAATGGTAGAGTTTATAGATAAGGCACTAGACATAGAAAACAATGTTATAAGTATTAAGGAAGATTACGATGAAACATAAGTTTGGTTTGTATAATATCCACATGTTGAAATGACATTGGTGCATAAATATGGTCTAGCACAGTTGGAAATATCTAAAAGAATGTTATATTTTCAGGAAGTTACTTGAAGTTGTTTGGTGTCAGATGTAATTATGAATTAACTTATTTCGGGTTATTACTTCAATGGAAGAAATACGTTCATAGAAGTTGGAATAGGTGTGACAATGGGTAACCCTTGTCTGATATATTCGTATGCAAGTACATGTCACCAGGTGCAAAATGAGGGTATTGAAAAGCAAAAGAGTGTTGTGGAGACACAACAACATACTTAGTTTGCGAAAGGCATATGTGATAAATAGTCAGAGCTGTCTTTTGTGCTGACATTCTAAGGATATGAATGATTAAGTCGTGAACATCCGGCTTTTGTGCCTCATGGACTGCATATCCAAGCTGTATCAAAATATATGGTATGGAATTAAGCTGTCATTATGCATATGATGGCTGTTGAGGTACGCTGTACTAGGGGAGAATACCTACTTCAACATTTTGATGGTATAACGCTTTACAACAAGGGAATTTACTTTTAGTAGACAGGAAGAATATCTAGGAATAATGATACATTTCAAGCCAATAGAAAAATACTAATTAGAGAAAGGAATTTAGGAATTGATGATTATCGATGGTAGAATGAATAGCAACAGCTATCAAGATTCGGTATGGCATAGTGCTATGTTTCCATAGAGAGAAGTTTAAAACCTTAGAATAAGTGGCTGATTGATCATAGGAAAAAATTGTTATTGGAAATTTTCTGTACACGTTGTTTTTTTTCATATTAGAATAAATGTTTAGGAACAACCTGCGATAGTATGCAGCCACGTGGGTGGAGACACTGATGAGGACACATGTAGGCACACGGTGTGGCAGCTATATAAATTGCACTCTATATGGTTGAAAGTAGAAGATATATGTCAAAACTATATTTCGTTCATGTTTGACCAGTGCTATGCATGCATGCTTCTGCAATTATGGGGAAACTCCTGAAACGTGTTTTATTTTGATTTTGTATTGTACAACTTAAGGCTTACAATGACCAAAACATCACACAATACCGTTCTTTACAGTTCTGTATAAACACTTTTGGCTAATTGTTTTGAGATCCAAAGGTGTAAAAAGCCACAACAGTTTATATTCCTAGATTACAAGCAATCTCGTATCTTCTAAATTAGACAACACTCACTTGTTTTTTGAAAAATTGTACTGGTTTGTTGAGTGCTGTATGACTATGTGCATGCTACCCCTAACGACACCCCATAACTCTGAAACTTATAAGGTACCGACAATCCCTCTTCAACAATTTCAGCTTGTTCTAAGACTAGACTTTTTTGGGATGTTTGGTATATCAATCCGTATGTTATCTCCCATCAAACAAAATAGGTTTCAATTATTTTGCAGTAAACGGTTATGTTACCCTTTATTGCCTTGCAATACTAAAAAAAGAAAACTAAATGTACATCACTCTCTAATTGCATTCTTTAAGCTACCTTACATGCAACTAATGCGATACAACACAATGAAGATATCATGCAATATATGACGTGCATTATTTACTTGTAAACTGCACTTGAAAGGGCTTCTATATTGAATTACATGCTGTTTATTCACGGAGTGCAAGTCGTTCCTGTTTGTCATAACAAACCTTGTTGTCACCATAGCAGCCATATTAGATATTCCACAGATGCAATCCCTAAATCCAACGCCTTTGAAAACCTCCACTGTAGAAAGTGGGTAAATATTGGCCCCCTAACCCATTCATGTTAAAGAGTTCTTCTAGAAGTTCCCGCAGGATCTATTAAAACATAGTTCCATATACATATATGTATTTTAAAATACCTTAGGAAGGAAAGAATGGGTGCTTAAAGGCACTTAGGCAGACACTGACCATTTATTGCCATAACATCTGTGTAAAATAATGGACCTTTGCTATTGACGAAAACAAATAACAAAGCAATACATAAATAAAATTGCTCACAAAACAATGAACAGCTTCAAAGTATACGTTGTGCATGCAAGATTGTAATTAGGAATGAAGAATTATCTCACAAAATATAGGAAAAGGAGCTCCTGACGTTATTCTGATGAACATTTCTCCATGTATTTTCTCCCATCTGTGTTTCCATGAAAACCTTTAGTTATCAGTCCGTTTTCTGGTTTAACTTACAAGTAGTTCTAAGTGCTATACGTGGTTCATTACATACAGTTAAGGTAGGTCATAGGATTATTTAAACCCTGCACTGGTAGGTTACGTGATAATTAAGACACAGGGATTGATACCAACAAGATATCGGTGGTGTTTCACTGTTTGGCTTACAAAGCACACTGTGACACGAAATATCTAAATAAAAATGTGAAATTTTCAGGAAAATATATTATTTGACGTTGTTAGTTTTGAAAGGTAGTTATTATCAACTAATTTTTGGTTATTAGTTCAATGGAAGATATACGTCCATAAAAGGTAGAATAAGTGTGAAAATGGGTAAAACCTTGCCTGAAATATTCTTATGCAAGTACATGTCACTAGGTGAAAATCGAGGATATTGAAAAACAAAAGTGTGTTGTGGAGACACAACAATATACCTAGTTAGCGAAAGGCGTATATGATCAATAGTCAGATATGTCTTTTGTGCTGACCCTCTAAGGATTTAAATAATTAAGTGGTGAACATCAGGCTTTTGTGCCTCATGGACTGCATCTCCACGATGTATGAAAACATATCAAGTGCTATACCTGGTTCATTACATACATCAAAGGTGATAGTCTAGTACACCAAGATTATCACCGCTAGGTGGTGTCCTTTGCTAGCCACGAAGAATGGATATTAAGACAAAAGATTACACATTAGCGGTGTTCACTACTCTGGAACCTCGACCTAGCAACCTTCTTTTGTGGATAACAAAGGGCAGGCCCCTTTGGTCTTTCCGCGTTAAATTGGTTTCAGACGACATGGCTGTCTGCTTTAACCATGCAGATTCATTCGGCCTAGACCATTTTGACCAAAGTATTCATCTCATTTTATGGCTGAAAGTGAATAACGATACAGTCTTCGAAGCCAGCATTTTGGAACATGACAGATATGAACCCCCTCTAGGTGCAAGGTCACGTCACAGTTGCCTTGAATTCTGACAGGACCAGAAAATCAGCATTTACTATGTAAACCACGTGCTGTTAGTAATTTTGAGGCTTATGAGAACATTCAAAAATGTTTTTAAAATACTTATCGTGCAAATCCCCTGTTGAGATAGGACCTTGCACCTTACCATGAATAATCATATGGTAGACTCTCATTTTCAAGTAAAGGGTAAGTCTTGACATTTTGCCAAAAAAACGAAACACATCCAGATATGTTCTTTAAGGGTGCCGCATTACCTCAGATAGTCGCTTATTGATAAGTTTACCATTATCCGACAACTATGAGATGTAACCTTTACAATAGCATAAGTGCCGTTGTCTTCATTAAACTCAGTTTTCAGATATTCAAGTTTTAAAAATGACCATTGTATCGAGTAGGGTTCTACCTTAAGGTAGATCTTAGAAAATTCTAAACCCTGCACTGGTAGGTTACGTGATAGATAAGACCTAAAGATTGATACCAGCAAGATATCGGTGTTGTATTAC
This sequence comes from Maea johnstoni, assembly GCA_963942565.1. Lineage (NCBI taxonomy): Eukaryota > Metazoa > Annelida > Polychaeta > Spionida > Magelonidae > Maea > Maea johnstoni. The sequence continues at coordinate 6,643,243 of OZ012695.1, forward strand.
TGTTTAGCTTACAAAGTACACTGTGACTGTACATGTATGAAACAATGATGACTTAACGTATTTCTTTAAAAGTTTATTTGTAAATGCAAAGTTCGTGTGGTCTAAGATAATGCCACTGACTGCTAGCTTTCTCTCACCACAGTCTAGGTTCAAATCAGATCCGGGGCTTATGAAAACGTTGCCAGTTACTTTGGGTGACTGTGGGTAACAGCACTTTAAGTACTAGGGAAGCTTACTGTAAAAAATAAGCATGGCGTGGGTAAGATCCAAATGGTGAGATAACATCGGCGCATGAACATGGTCACAGTTAGTCTACTTATTATGAACGAATATCTTCCGTTGAAGCAATAAATTGAAGTGAGATTGTTATTACATGTAACACTATACAACATCAAGTAACATATTTCCTGAAAACATGACATAGTTATTTAGATATTGGATCTTGACTGCAATATGCTTATGTAAGTTCATGTCACCAAGTGCGTATTGAGGATATTGAAAAGCAAAAGTGTGTTGTGGAGACACAACAATATACTTAGTTTGTGAAAGGCATATGTGATGAATAGTCAGATCTGTCTTTTGTGCTCATGTTCTAAGATTATAAATGATTAAGTAGGGAACATCCAGCTTTTGTGCCTCAAGAACTGCATCTCCAAGCTGTATGTTAATGTATGCTATAGAATAAAGCTGCCATGCATATGAAGGCTTTTGAAGTAGGCTACACTAGTGGAAAATAACTACATAAACGTGTTTGATGGTAAAGCGTTTTGGCACAAGGGACTTCCATTGCAATGGACAGAGAGAATATCAGAGAAGAAGAATACAACATTCTAAGCCAATGAAAATTTACTAAATTCATATAGGAATTTAGGACTTGAAATTTCTCGATGGTTAAAAGATAGCAACAGCTATCATGATTCGGTATGGCATAGTATTATGCTGCCACCGAGAGAAGATAAAAACCTTAGAATTAGTGGAAAATGTTCCAGAAGAATGATGGTATTGTTGATTTTCTGTATATGGTTCTTTTTCATATAAGAAGAAATGGCTAGAAATAATCTGCGATATGCTTTGCGATGGGACAACAGCTTTTCCAGAACCATTATCTGACGTGACCGAACAACGATATTTTGGGGTCATGTTGTCACTTCGCAGCAGTGCAACTTACTGCAATAATAACGACACAGGCACCATGAACAGTGAAATGAAGTGAATGTGAAATTCTTCAATATAATCTCTCCCTATAATTGGGCGACAGACAACAAAGAGTAAGACATGAAGTTTTCGGTAGTTGCACCAGTTTAGAGACGCATCCACGGGGGAATCGAACCCCTCCTCGCCCCGGACTGGGATTGAACTATGGACCCCGTTGCTCTCAGCACTCAGTGCAAAACCTGGCAGCGGATAATTTTACGAGTTCAACTTAATCGCATTTCATCCCAGGTTATTCAATTGGCCTCGAATTTGAGGAACTTGAAGAAGGAAAAATGATAATAAATGATATGAATTTATTCTACTTAAGCATTCTTATGTCGTAATTTGTTTTGCGCGTATTTTCCCACTCTATTCAAAAACGCGGCATATTTAAATTCTGTCCTGAAAGTGATCGAATATTACATTTGAGATTTATGGCAAGCATAAACGTGTTGTTACAATCATTCTTCTATTGATAATGATAATATTAAAGATAATAGCAGTGATAATAATAACAATGATAATGATAATAATAATAATAATGATAATAATAATAATAATAATAATAATAATATTAATAATAATTATAAAACTAATAATGATAATGATAATAATAATGATAATAGTAATGATAGAATGATAGATACAGTTAATATGTTTCACTACTTTTTAACTCTCCAAAGTAGTGGCAGGAATGTTGGGTTTTAAGACAAGTTCACCAGAAATATAGAAATATTGGCGCATGACCTGCACTCATCAATGATCATTTGATGACAATAACTTATTATGCTGCGATTGTAAATGTTAATATTGGTTTGACATTTGAATCTGAATCGATACTGAGCAGAATCAATTCGGACCATAACACTCAGTGGTGACGGACTGAAAATATTGCCTATGGCGTTCGGCCAGCCCTTCCTTGAATTGGTTGACGGTTTTAGCTGACTTTAGTTCTTGTAGTATGGAGTTTCATTCTTTATTGGTATGAGTAGGAAGGGAATTTGCATATGATGTGGTGTTGGTAGGATATTGTTTCTAGGATTATTCAGATCATAATATCAGAGTCATTTCATTATTGATGAATAAGGATTAAGGAAATAATTGGAATAAGGAGTTTGGTCGGTTGCTTGCTTGCTTGTATGCATGATAGCTTAATTGATTTATTGAATGTCTATTTATGTAGATAGATTTTAGAATAGTAGTACATTCTGCTATTTGACTAAACAAAGACACAACTAAAATATTATTGGCAACCTAAAAGAGTTGCGAAATATAATAATCAGCAAATTGAAAACTACAGAAAATAGCTTACCGTAGCACTAGAGATGAATCCCTTTCTCTCCTGAAAGTGTTGACAGTTCACTTTTGCCACCTTCCTTGTCAATTCGCAGACCTGACCATCAGCATTGTAGTTGTAGAGTGCGCATAGGGGTTCCATCACACAAGCTAAGGCACAGCGAGACTCATGACTTGCACGGAAAGAGCTTGATACATTTACTGATGCTTTATCTGGACCACACTTTCCTCGCGAAAACTCCAGATTTACTGTTTCTCCATAAATAAGTTTAATGCTCACCAATCCAATGCTAAAAGCTAGAGCACAAGTAAGTTGCATGTTTGTGCCACTGCTTGCGGGTTCTGGTATGCCCATAGTTCCAGCAATATCAAGTTACATTGCACAGATCAATAACATTGCCATTGGAGTGTTTGTTCTCATGAAAGGGAAACCCAAGCATTTAGTAAGCAGCCACGTGGATGGGTACATTGTTTAAAACAAATGTGGCACACGGTGGAGCAGCTATGTAAAATGTAAAATCTTTGTGATTGAAACTTAAACTGAAGTTTCTCCTTGGGGGCAAATTATATGTATACAAACTATGCATGCATGTTTGTCCTCAATGAACATTGCTGACAATAACTTATTATGCTGCAATTGTAAATGTTAAAATTGGTGTTACATTTGAATCTGAATATCGTTTCTCCATGTATAACTTGAATAAAGCTTGCCAATGTTAATTAATAATAATAATTGATATTTGATATAGCGCCCTTTCCACCTGTAATATTCAAAAGCGCTTTAGAGTCATTGGACAGTTGTCATGGTCCATATAGTCAATTAAACTCCTTTCGAAATAGCAATGTTTTCAGCTGTTTCTTGAAGTTTTGCACACTATCAGCAGCCTTGATGGTGTCAGGCAGCTCATTCCAAAGGCGTGGTGCATAGGCACAGAATGCTCTGTCACCAAACCTTTTCAGATTAGTGAGTGGTATCTGTAATAAGTTCTTAGTGTTTGATCTTAGAGAGCTTAGATGCAATGTTATGCTAAAAGCTAGAGCAAGAGTAGGTTGCATGTTTGTGCAACACCTTTTTACAGTGGGAAACGTGCTTTGTTAGTGGGGTTCTCACCCGGGGGTTCTCATTATATTAGTTATTCGGCTCTGATGCATATTAAAGATCACCCAAATAATTAAGACAATCCAAATTAACACACAGGTGCTCATCTTAATAGGATTGCGCTTTTAATGCAGTCGGACAGCAACTATTTTTGGCCAATCAGCTGTCTTTCGGATACATATAAGCGTCACTTCGATTATGTTAGTTCGATGTTTTTGAAAAATAACGAATCAGAATGCTGCTGTGGTTAAGATGAGTCATTATTCCTGAGTCCAGACCGGTCTAAATACTCGTTATAAACTCATAGTAAGAGTGTAATTGAGTCTAGCTGCAATATCAGATAATGTTAAGTGGGTTTTGAATTTCACACTTCCTGCATCAATTAGTCGTTTTGACAAATTGGAAAGTTGTAAAGGAGATAACCCTATTTTAGAATCATTGTGCCCGCCACGTATTCGGGCATTCATCTTTGGAACGACAAACTTCGAATACACCGTCGAACCTGGTAAGATAAATTGACTCATAAATGACCGTATTTGGAGATTTTCGCAGTGATTTTATTATAAAAAACATGCTTACATGAATGTACACATATACCATACACGGTGCAGATGATTTCTTAAACTCATTGTTGAATTAGTACATCTGTATGTGAACGCAAGAGAACAGAGAGTAGATACTGATTCGACATACGTGCACATTAGAAAATAGTGTACAGTGCCGGCTTTTAATTCCTGCACTGAATATGTGGGCACCGAGGGCATATTACACGACCGCAAGCCTGCACGCCCGATTGCCAGTTTCTTAGGCATGGATGCGATCACAGTTACCTTAGAGCACAACTGAACGTAGCGTAGATTCGCAACATACGTGGGGCATTGATGTGCTTGGCTTATCTTTTGACATGAAATACATAGGGGCTTTTAAAACCAGTCAATGACAGACGTCCGGTCTCACTGGTGTAACAATTAAATGTCTGTACTGTACATACATACACAAGTCCCGAGGATTTCTATACCTTCTATAAATAATACACGATATTACGATAATTAGTCCATATAACAATTACGAATTCAGAGAAAGATCTACCATGGGTAAAGTTATAATCAATCATACATTGGATGAAAAACCGCACCATTTCCGGTCGACAGAGTGAGACTGAAATTGCATCCTTGAACTACTTACACCAATTATCAATTTTGTTAAACTTAAAGTTACAGTCAATAGATATACAATACAATCAAAGCATGCAAACTGTCATAACCTATTTTACGATATCATAAATCCATACATTTAACAATTATTTGAAGACATCTACTAACACTAGAAACTAGCTTAAGGCAACCTGATAAGCCATAAGTAAGTAAAGTATACTTAGTTTCCGATCAGATAACCGCAGTAAACAGTAACTGGCTTCAGATTGGTTGAGGATTAGAGCTGTGATACCTTGACAACTCACCAATAGATCAAAAGAAAATTGCTGTAGTCATGGAACTCTTTATCATAAATACATCGTATATATAATATGAATAAAATATACATTGCTTTTGTCAAATGAACTTTTACTTGGTTGTATGCATGCTTGTTAGCCAGCGATATCCTTCATTTATGTATAATCCTACATATTGTGCAAAGTTACTAATGAATACACATACCTTTGAAACGTGAGAAACACGAGAAAATAATAAACTGAAAAGAGTGGATACAATTGTTTCGAAATGATGAGGCACATATCACAATAGTTACTTTGAAATGTTAATTTCATTTCACTTCGCAATTCCAGCTTAAGACAAGTAACTGTAGCATGGTTCTGTAACATGCCTCTTAAATATAAATAGCGCCAATATATACAACTAGGAAATATCTGACCTAAATTATTACCTCCAATGGCATATTTAATGTTTAAATATTTTTTGATAAAATGAATGCAACAGTGAACCACTTTTGTAAATGTCCCGGTGATATAGTTTTAAACCCGAGCTATTTCTTATACAATATCCTTTCTGGCATTATCTCAACTGTGTTGGCAGGTGGTGCCATCTTCCTACATATTAGTTGAATTTAGTCCAACTGATCAATAGGAAATCCGTATGTTGAAGCATCGTCAAGCAATTGACTGAGTGCCATAAAAGGTGTAACGGATTACTATCATAGGTGCCATCTCATGGGCGATATTTGAACTGCACCTGGGATGTCATCGCCTCAGTTGGTGGAAAGAGAGAGTTGGGAAAAAAACCTTCCTTCCCTCATTCAGTAAACAAGTACTAGTTGTGATTTATGTATCTAAACATTGGCAATAATCTCTGAGACAGAGGATTTTCTCTATGTCGTTTTTATAAGGTTGTGTAAAACACATATCTTAAGTGATGGGTATTGCTATTGATTTGAATAAATGGTGGGTCCAATGTGAAAGATGAACAATTACTTTCATGAACACTAAAATGCGTTTAAAATCAAAATCAAAATTAAGGTCAAAATTCAAAACAAAGCTTTCTATGCACATGCTGTGTGTCTAATTAGTTATAAACCTTGAATGGTCTATGATCAAGCAAAGGACAGTAGGAATTTGTTTTAAAGGTGGCTTTTGGTCAGCTCTGGTCATATCGAGACAATATAGAGACCCACAATCAGGGATATATACCTTTCTATTAACGAATAGTTCCAAGGGGCCTTTCAGTTGCAGAAACACCATAAACAGCCATTCACAACGCCACACATTTATATCTAGTGGCCAACTTAGACTCAAATCGGCAACGCATATGTTTGTGTATATGAATATATATATATATATATATATATATATATATATATATATATATATATATATATATATATATATATATATATATATATATATATATAAAGGTAAAGGTATTCGGTTTATAGTCTTGTATCCACCGAAGTGCTCACACGACCTTCATCCCCTAGCAGGCACTGTACATACAGAAACCATTTCAATCCCCCGGGGGATATTCCAGAGCAACTGGCAGCATATAGCGCACACACTCTAAGCACTGCCTTATTTATGCTAGGTACCCATTTTGCAGCTGGGTAGACTGAAGCAATATGGAATAAACTGTTTTGCCCAAGAACGACCAAAGTGCCCGGAGTGGCCGGGAATCGAACCAGCGACCCTCTGATTACTAGTCTGACACGTAACCAACTGAGCTACTTTGTCCCCATAACAAGGTATATATATATATATATATATATATATATATATATATATATATATATATATATATATATATATATATATATATATATATATATATATATATATATTTATATATATATATATATATATATATATATATATATATATATATATATATATATATATATATATATATATATATATATATATATTTATATATATATATATATTTATATTTATATATATATATATATATATATATATATATATATATATATATATATATATATATATATATATATATATATATATATTTATATATATATATATATATATATATATATATATATATATATATATATATATATATATATATATATATATATATATATACATATATAAATGTATATATATATATACAATATATATATATACAATATATATATATATATACATATATATATATATATATATATATATATATATATATATATATATATATATATATATATATATATATATATATATATATATCAAAGTAACTATTGTGATATGTGCCTCATCATTTCGAAACAATTGTATCCATATATATATATATATATATATATATATATATATATATATATATATATATATATATATATATATATATATATATATATATATATATATATATATATATATATATATATATATATATATATATATATATGTCTGTCTGTCTGTTCAGCTGCGTATCTTGTAAGTTACATCATATCAATTACCTTGTTAACATACTAATTCTAACAGCAACCATTCATACAAACCTGAGCCTCAGTGCCACTACGAAGTTTAGCTTTGCATCAAAGCATGTCAAACTAAGTCAACATGATATGTTGGCAGCTTTATATTGTTAGGTACCAGTATATAGAATGTTTTGTAAATGACCTCAATTCATAAACTGTCTTTTGAACCATAACAATGTCAACTTTTGGCCACTGCCTAAATGTGCTTTGATCGAGTCTCATGTTGCATCAGCCAAAGTAAAATAAGCCCAAAAGTGTTTGATTGTTTGAGATAGAGCTTATACTGCATACTGCACCGTTGACTACCACTTCACATATCTTCCCCGTATTTGCAGATGGAATCCTTGTCAGAAAAGATCCAGATGCTATGCACAACCTTTGAAATGAAAGAAAAAATAGTAAAATAAAGGAGTTTCATCAGCTATCTGCACAATGATACATTATGTGCTGTCTGTGGAGTACAGGAGCAAAAAAGTCACAAACAAATATTGGCTGTAAAATCTACTTATCATGAAAAGGTTATTATATAGGTATATACGTCATAAACGATATATATGTTTATTGAGAAGACTGATTATATACTTGAAGGAAACACATGTTGGTGTCCAATATCAGCTACAATCGAATCCAACCAAATGTATATACAGCACATACTAGTTTTCTAGAGTGAATATTACCAGCAAAACATTGATTATATAATCCAACAAGTAAGTAGTGCTAACATTAATTTCCTCAATGTATTACACGCATTTGCTTGTTTGGAAATGGGCTTTGTCTGAGCTTCCAACGTCTTAAAAGCAGAAAGAAATGGAGTATGTGTTCATTTTATCCAGCTAGGCTTACCTTGGTTAAAGTGATCTGCAATTTCTTGTTCAGTGCGTGCAACTGATGAGATCCTGACGCCGAAGATAACACCTTTGTAATACCTGTTTTGACCATTATATCCATCGCTATAGCCCACAAACATGGTTGATCCACCACTTCCACGTGTTCCACTAAATGACTTTGTTCCATACAGTTTCCCGTCCACGTAGGTTCTCAGCTGTGTTCCATCACTTACCATTGCATAATAGTGGACCTTTCTACTGCCAAGTGGTGCAGCCGACATTGTCAGTGTATACCCAAGGCGCTGGTAAGCGATGACATTATTGGGTTGAAACTTAGGAAATCCATAAGCACCTCCCAGGAGGACAACATATCCAGTCCCATCAGTGTTGGTTTGCAGCCAGACCTCTATGGTGAGGTCACCTTGGACTGCAAGCGATGGGGATTTTACAATCTTCAAATAACCAGAACCATCTAGATGGAGACCTACTGCATTGCCATACTCATAAAAATTGACCAAATCAGCGCTTCCCTGTAGTATTCCATCATTACCAAAGGAGCTGCGATCAACTGCAGTGTAGCCACTTGGTAGTTGTCTTGGTGTTTCATCCATAAATTGAAGAAGAAAGACAGTGTTTGAGTCTGCAGTGAATTTGCCTGGGCATACTGGAAAATAATGAAATGATAGATAAGAAATCCAAGCATAGAACATGAAATCTGTTTCATTTAATCTTGGCATTTGTTGTTAATATCGCAATCATTCATATCATCTATATACTTGTCATCCTCAAATCGTCATAATTAACATGTTAATCAACCCCATTCTGTTGTTATCGACAATTGCACGTCACATTCGCTTTGCATCACATTTAATGTTAAATTTCACTGCAGAGAGAAATGTATGACTTACTTTTGCAACGTGGCGAGTTGTATGGTGGCAAGCATTCCTGTAAAAAGTACATAAAAACATGATGTAAGTATAAGATACTGGACGAATTTCATTATAGGTAGTTACATATACCTCCCCACACTTTCTAAACTGGCATCCACCGCCTATTCTCTTGCCAGATAGTCCATTTCCAGTATTTCCATCATTGTAGAAAACATAGATAAAATGAGTAAGAGTACGTAAAGTGTCAACATAACTTCATCTAAGTAGTTCTATATCCAATATATCCATTCCTCTAAAGAGAAATGAATGTGTAGCAAAATGTATGACTGCCATAAGGAAGGAAGGAGGTTTATGTTCCTTTCAACAGCGAAGAGAGAAACCTGGAACCGAAAGAGATTCTCTTCTCTTCACGAATATTTCCAAGGGGTCTTGCACTTGAACAGGGTTCATAGACAGCCCTCCACAATGCAACACATTTATAAAGCGACCAGGCTATAACATTTGGGGATCAAGCGTAGACACGAACCTACAAAGTCATGCTTGGGAGCCAGGCGTGGTATAACCACTCGGCCACGGCGAATCCCTCTATGAATGTTACACAACGAAACCATGTTTCTTCAATTAGAGATAAAAGATAAATACAGTGCCGACATTTAATTCCTGCACTAAATACGTGGGCAGCCCGGGCATAGTCCACGACCGCACACCGGATTGCCATCCAGTTTCCTGGGCATGGATGCATGGATGACCTCACAAATGGACGTAGCTTTGACTCGCAAGCTACGTGGGTCATTGATGTGCTTTGGCTATTTGTTGACAGGTTATCTAGGTGTGTTTGTACAAACAGGCACTGGCAGACGTCTGCTCGACTGGTGCAGGAATTAAATGGCTGTGCTGTAGAACACGGAATTAGACACAGGGTGATTTTTCGTATCAATAAGTGTTTAAGTAATTTACACCGTTTAAGAAAAGAAGTTATTTATACTAAGCGTAAGACAAGTTAAAAAGAGTTTCTTTAGCCAAATGAAATCGGGTAGAGTATTGGTCTCTTCTAGCAAATGAAATATATTTTTTTTATTAGGAAATTGGAAAGAATTGCAAATGATTTATGAAAGTGTATACAATATGACATATTCACATATTTAATTTCATAATGTTTTATAGTGTTTTTCCCATCACATACATATCATTAAACCTATAACTTGCTTGTATACACCAGCATTTCATACATGGACCTAGAAAAGGGTGCCTAGCTGATGTGTTGGACCCATCTTGAGCATTCTCCATTACTTTTTTTAACGTTTACCTTGCAGAATGGTGCCACTACAGTTGTTAAGCAGTTATTCCAGTAAAGCATACACTTGTGCGATGAAATGTAATAAACTTTTCTTGTAATGCTGTATCAATTTCCAATTTGGAATAAATAAATATCAATATTGATCATACTGATGTTTAATGATTAGTTTGTCTATGTTAACCATTTAGTTTAGGGATCGTCTAGATGTGCATGGTATTTCTTCATGTCGATACTGGTTGACGTTTGTCAAATCTACTGAAGTTTTCACTTATATCAACAGATTGTTCACAGAATACAAATTAGATTAGCCCTAGTGAACATTAGATAATCTCTTTTGTCTCTAGTATGCGGTATCCCTAGTGAATTCTGTTCCGAAATAATAAACTAAAAAAAATAGCTTCCCATTGTTTGCTGAAGTTTTGGTCATTTGACCTTAGCCTATATAAAGTATGCACGCCAAAGGTGTTATCCACCTTGAGTGGGGCTGTACCTTTAGCCCATGTTAACTCGCATTCTTTTTACACAGTACTGGCACTAGTATACTGTCAATAATTACCACGTGGCATAACATGGGTATATACGGTGATTGATCTTTTTTGTTTTTATACAACGATGCAAGCGTGCGTCATTTGAAAATCAATATCTCTCCAGTTAAATCGGAAGTGGCAGTGCAGTTTTGGATTCTATCAGCTGTGACCACTGTATCTTATTACAACAATGTTGATCCTGTGTTATAGGAGCAGGGTCAGAGTTCTCTATGTGTTTTTCGAGGTTGCCCTGGTGGCCGTGTGGACTAAGCCGTTGCCACTGACTGCTAGCTGACTAACCCACCGCACATTCCAATCCTTGCAAGGGCACTGGAGAAAGCTACCAGTGACTTGCCAGTGACTTGGGGTTAGACGTTGGTTATTGGCCGAACACACCGGTTTCCTAACCATTTAAAACTGGCTAGTCACGACCGCAATATAGCAGAAAAAAGCCACATTAACCGACCGCCCAAATAGAGGTTAGTTGGAATTAATATGTATTGCTTTCTTGTCATTGTTGGAGGTATCATCTGAGTACGTGAACTTAGCTGCTCGGCGCGCGATACATTCAGGGGACACGCGCCCGAATGCTGCATTGCACGTGAGTACAATCAAGGAACACGTGCCCGATTGATTAAACAATCAGCTGTATTGTTTATTGTGGAGACGCTATGCTTAGTCAGAGCAGACTTTCGCGTATATTGAATTCTTGTCCAATTCTTTCAAATGTCCTGCTACAGTTAAAAACAATGTGTAACTTCTTTGCCCGTCGCGGTCTTTCAGTTATACCTTCTCAATCTTTCCAAATTTCTCAAAGATTGGACGCCGTAGAACTGGCTCTGGTGCGACTGGATTTCCTTCTGTCTGGCGTGTAGTTAACCCTCAGGCTGCTGATAGCTAATTTGGCCGATACAAAATTATGCAAAAAACCATGGCACATGGGTACTCTGCAAGTACTCACCGAGAGCTATCTAATGGATACCACCATGACAGGGTTTAGATCGTTTTTAAAACTCTCTGTGCCCTTGTGCTTAGGACAAACGTAGCCTCAGCATTGCAAGGCTTAAGGACCTATTATATTCGCTGACATGACATGGCTGTCTAGCACCGGAGAAGCTGCTAAACCTTTCTAACGATTTAGATTGCAATATCTGTCACTAAGTGTAATATTTGTCGCCATATAATCCCAACATCATCTCCAACTCTTTCTGACGACTTATTTATGGTGAATTTCTCTTTCAAATAAAGTGATTGCTTTTTTTACCGAAAATGTTTTGAAACTCCCATGATGAACACAAACCATAGCACAGTCTAGTTTTAGTTTATTCTGAAATAAACCATGGTAGAAAAATCCATTTCCCTGTATTACGTGTAGGACAATCGTTATTGTGTTGTGGAACAAAATACATACGTATTGATTACTGAACAAAACTCTATAGTTGCCTCACACTCACATAATAGGATATTAGGGGGCTAGGGATATTTATGAAAGTGAGTGATCTCATACCAATATGACATGGATGTGGGGTTAACATGACGAAATGGATCTCTAAGGGAGGAAGGCTTTACGGATCCATTCTGTCATGTTACCCCCACTGCAATGTCATATGTGTAATATTATACCAAGCAATGCTCTGTAGACTTTTGAAGGGTCGTTGTACCATTAGTGACTACTTGAGCTAGAAAGAAATACAAAAATAAGACACTGACAATGCATGCATTTCACACTGATTGTTTTGTGTTTTATGGATGGTCTTGGTTATACATGCATGCTACCTCGTGCATGGAAGAACGTTGCGAGGGCTTAGTGGTTCCCTGTGGTGATAACCTTAAGTCACAAATTCCTTAGTCGAGAAAAGCAAATACGGATAAACAAAATTATGCAACACCACTTTCAGGTAAATGCTATCAGTATTTTGTTCCATTGTGAAATATTTTGTAATTGGCAACATTTATGACGTACGGCCAATTTATGCTGCCGTTGGTACGACTCATGATGAAAGAAACCTCCACTAACCATAAGTTGTGGAATTATTGTAAAGGGAATAATATAATGGGGATGTTAGGGTACTACATGTGCTATTGTTTATTTACTTTGTTTATGTTTTGTTCATTTCACATGATTTCTTGATAACTAGGAGAGCCGAATAGAGGACAACTTCAAAACCATTGTCCTTTAATTGTGTTGTGCTATTTTTGGCAACAACAGACATCCATGTTAGAAATGTTTAGGTCCAACACGGTCAGTAATTGTATTTATTTCTCTCCTTATATTTAGCAATTATGAAAAATCTAGGTTTACAGTAAAGTGTATGCATTTGAATGGGAAAATAAAAAACAGCCACAAAGATGAAATCGAAAGGTAAGAGTAATTATACACTTCTACTAAGTCTGCTCGTTACTATGATTTTATTTTGAGCGAAAATAATATCCAATAGCATTGCCTTGCTTGTTGAAGTTCCTACTCCTTTTTGTTTACTGGTAGACATGTAAATCACATAAACCTACAGTGAGTATTGTAGCTGAACCCTATGATGAATGATAGAGTTTGGCTAAGGGTGTTTGTATCAAATCTTTAATTCTCTAAAAGATGTGTGACTGTGGAGTTTGTTTAAACATAGTGTACGCTTAACTGTATGTATAGAAAAGGTTATACTGACAAAAAAAATAATTATCTACCAAATGTTATGAATGTCCATTCCGTTAAAGCTGCACAGCTAGCACCCAATGTGTTATTGATACCATAGCCGTTCCCTCAATGAATAAAAATCCTTAAAAAAGACAGGAGAGATAGTTGGTGAATGGGTTGGATGGTTGACTGTTTGATTGATTTAATTTATTCAATGGGTACGTGTCCAGATAGGTACTCTGTAAGAGTAACGCCTTCAATGAGAGTATCTATTTTTATGTTTGACTGAACAAATGTATACATGTAGCTTTTGCCACCTTCATAAGTTAAGAGGTATCATAATGATCAACAAATAATATAAAGCAGCTTACCACAGCACTGGAAATGAAGCCACTCTTGTTTTGAAAGTGGTCGCAGTTCACTTTGGCCACATTATTTGTCAATTCACACAATTGGCGATCAGCATTGTAGTTGTAGAGTGAGCAGATTGGTTCCCTCACACAAGCTGAGGCACATCTATACTCCTGACTTGCACGGAAAGAGCTTGATACATTTACTGAAGCTTTATCTGGGCCACACTTTCTTCGTGAAAACTCCAGATTTATCGTTTCTCCATGAATGAGCTTGATGCTCACCAATCCAATGCTAAAAGCAAGAGCAAGAGTAAGTTGCATGTTTACACTGCTGTATGCGTCTCAAGTTGTGCCGAATGCTTTTGCAGTACTAAACAAACTTGAATGGATCAATTTTATTACCATGGGAGTGTTTGCGTCCAAGGAAACTCCTAGCACAACGGTTGCATTCTCTCAGATCAAAAGCTTTATTAGAAGACATGCTTATTGATTAAAAGCAACTACGTATATGTAGGCGCACGATGGGGGTAACCGAAGTACTATTGGGATCAACATATTACACTCTCTGATGACTGCACCTTGGTAGAAATTTTGAAAATATTGATGGAATAATTTCACGGTATAGAAACACCTTATGGGCTTAAGTGCATTAGAGTGTGTTTTTTCTAAAAGATTTCTACTTGTAACAATTTTCGATGAAATAGTATTTCATGGGCTTGGTTCCAAAAAAAGACCGATCGTGGTATTTTAGTAACAACGCGAAACACAAATAATGAATACATTCATATGCAGTTATTACATGTATTTAAGGTATTGCTTAGAAACACTTAAACCCTGGGCTTAGTACTGGTAGGATATCTGATAAATACGACCTAAAGATTATACCACTAGTAAAACACAAAAGCTTTGTCACTTGCACATCTTGACATCAGATTTGAGTTTATTTACCTTGCAAATCTTTGTTTGTAACTGAGCCCTGAGTCACCTTGAGTTAGCAGTTAGCTGTCTGACTGCCTTGTGCCACACTCTCAAAAATGGCATCCAATAGCTACATGATCAGGGGGAAGCTGAACCCCGGTTGTGATTGGGTGTGATTGTAACGTTATCTCCCTACTCGTGGTACCACCTTTTCGTATTGTTGAATCATCACTGCATTTTCATTTCTGCTGCCAACATTGTGATCGAGGGCAAAATCTTTGGCACGTCAAATATTTCCTGAAGCTTGTCCTGATGGGTGTGATTTGCGACCCATGTGTGCGAATACATTTACCTTAATTGTGTCGTTTCTGTGTTAAGTTCCAATCATCATCGGTGTATTCTGAGCTGATAACACACACAACAACACAACAAATAGAACAAGGTTTCCAAATGGTTTAGAAAAAAGTCCTCACAAATAAGTGAAGCTATTAGTCAGGCAGCTTATGTAGGAAAATGGGGGGTCCGTGGGAAACTCATGTTAATTGTTGGAGACGTGGTGTTTCTAGACCAATTTTGGATGAGGACTTCAAAGAAATATGTCTCCAATTTTTTCCACAAGTTTTTCAAGGTCAAACGTCAAGGTCAAAGTTCAAAATCCTTAAAATCCCTTGTTTGGACCTGAAACAAGTTGCATTTGATAAGAAACTCGATTTTTAGGGAGAAATACATTCAATAAGTGAATTTTATACACAGAGATTTCGTACTTTCCACAGTAAAGTTTAAATCTGAGGTCAATAAGTACATTTCAAAGTAAAGGTCAAAGTTTAATCAGTGGGAAATGCCTTGTATGGACAAAACATGAGCTGCATTTGATGAAAGTTGGTTAAAAAGGAGATTTTATAATGAGACATATTTTCTCAGTAAATTTTATTCAAGCAAACTTCATATTTTCCAACTTAAAGATTATATCTAAGGTTAATGAGTACATTTAAAGGTCTAGATCAACAGTCAGACTGCAGCAAAATGCCTTACATGGACCGGATACAAGCTGCATTTGATTCAATTTGGTTAGAAACCAGCTGTTGAGGATGGAACACACTTAATAATAAGTAAATTTTATACATGAAGCTCCAGTATTTTACTCAGTTAAGTTTACATCTGAGGTCAATAAGTACATGCGAAGATCAAGGTGAAATCATTGAAAATGCCTTGTAATGTCAGGAAATGAGCTGCATTTGATAACAGCTGGTTAGAAGATTTTACGTGAGATCTTTTACTTTTATAGTACATTTCATTACACTTTATATTTTCTACCTCAAGGATTATATCTAAGGTCAATGAGTTAAAAGGTCAATATCAACAGTCAAAATGCAGGAAAATGCCTTGCATTGACCAGATACAAGCTGCATTTGATTCAAGTTTGGTTAGAAACCAGCTGTCTAGGATGAAATACACTTTTCCAGTAAAAGTATATCCATACACACAATCAAGAGTCAAAGTCTAGGTTAAATGTGATACAACCCTGGAATAAGACCATTATCAGTCTTTTATAGATTTCATTCACTGAGGAGAAGACTATAATCGTTATTTATGAAAAGTTTTTATTCAAGAAACAATTTCAACTTCGCAATCATTCTGTTCACATGCAGTGGTGCTTTCATAGCACTAGTATAACCGATACCAAATGGTGGTAAGGAAAGCTACGTTAAATGTTTGATATTTATGTCAAAATCCAGCAAAAATGTCCTGTATGGGCACTTTCTTGAAGTTATTCAAGTCCTCCATTCAACAGTAATAATAATAATTGATATTTGATATAGCGCCTTTTCCACCTATAATGTTCAAAAGCGCTTTAGAGAAAGTCAGTGGACAGTTGTCATGGTCCATATAGTCAAATAAACTCCTTTCGAAACAGTAGTGATTGAATCTAAGACAAAGTCTTGGTCAAACGTGACGAACCTAATGCACCAGTCACTGTGATTCTGGAAACTGATTGGTATTCTAACAGCACTATGGGGACCTACTTAGAGTATTCCTACTACAATATTGTTGTCCATTCACAATATTTCGAAAGCTGCAACTCGAAGAATGGGAATTTTGACGAAGACCAGCTCATTTTCTTTCTGAAATCTGTCAGTAACAGGGCTCGACATGAAGGGCCTGGGACAAGTAAAAATTTTCAAAATGGAAAGGCAGGTGAAAATCAGATTGTGTTTGCCTAACATGGCAAGTATAATTTCATCAAGTAACTTCAGAGATATTATTGCTCAAATGAAATCCAATATTTCTTTTTCTATTGTAAAACTTTAACTTTAAAGGTAAAGGTATTAGGTTTATAGTCTTGTATCCACCGAAATGTTCACACAACCTTCCTTTCCTAGCAGGCCTGTACACACGAAAACCATTTAAATCCCCATAGGGATATTCCAGAGCAGCTGGCAGCATATAGCATGCAAGCTCTAAGCACTGCCTTGCTAATGCTAGGTGCCCATTTTGCATCTGGGTAGACTGAGGCAATATAGAATAAACTGTCTCATCCAAGGACAGGCCATAGTGCCGCCCAGGTAGGGAATCGAACCAGCGACTTACTGACTACTAGTCCAACACCTTACCAACTTAGTCTCCATTGTGAAACCACTATAGAAAGGACACAGTTAATTTGTTATCTATGTGGATCAAACAGAAACGTCACTTTCATTTCTTAGGAAAATGGGTGAGTGGGAATGCCGCCAAGATAGCCGTTGTAAGTAATTGATATCCATTGTACTAAGTAGAGAGGCGGGTTTGAGTACATTGGATATCATTCATAACGATATGGCGGGTATCTCAGCGCTAGAAGCTGCAGAGCACGGTGGCATTTCCATTCAAGGGTATACGGTTTTCCACATCCATGCACCTTTTTCAGGGAAGGTGATAATTGAAAAGGCCGGTACAACTTCAAGAAATAACAAACATTTAATGTGGCTTTCCTTGCCGCCATTTGATATTGGTTATACTAGTGCTAGGAAAGCACCACTGTAAACAGAATGATTGTAAAGTTGAATAAGAACTTTTCATAAATAACGATTATAGTCTTCTCCTAATTGAATGAAATCTATAAAAGATTGATAATGGCCTTTTTCCAGGGTTGTTTCACATTTGACCCGGACTTTCACCCTTGATTCAATACTCTGGACAACACTAAGTGTGTGTGGATATAGCTTTACTGGAAAAGTGTATTTCATCCTAAACAGCTGGTTTCTAACCAAATTTGAATCAAATGCAGCTTGTATCTGGCCCATGCAAGACATTTTCCTGCATTTTGACTGTTGATCCTGACCTTTGAATGAACTCGTTGACCTTAGATATAATCTTTGAGGTGGAAAATATGAAGTGTAATAAAACTTTAACTGGAAAAGTGTATCTCATCATAAAATCTGGTTTCTAACCAACTGTTATCAAATGCAGCTAATTCCTGTCATTAGAAGGCATTTTTAATAATCTTACCTTTGACCTTTACTGAAAATGTACTTATTGACCTCAGATTTCAACTTTAATGAGTAAAATACTTAAGCTTCAAGTATGAAAATCACTTATCATTAAGTGTATTTCATCCTAAACAGCTGGTTTCTAACACAATTGATTTAAATACAGCTTGTATCCGGTACGTGCAAGGCATTTTCCTGCATTTTGACTGTTGATCTTGACCTTGGAATGGACTCATTGACCTTAGTGACAAATATGAAGGCTGTTAAACGTCAACGATGAACTAACAAAATGTTTTTGACTTCAAATATAATTGGTTTAAGTGTCAGACATTTGGAAAGTTCACATCAAAATGCTCAATGATGCATTGATAACATTGATGATATTTAGTTTGAAAGGCGTCACACCTGGGTAACAGCTATTTGTTTTTATATAGGACTTATAAAGAGTGACTATTAACCCAATATTAATATATATATATATATATATATATATATATATATATATATATATATATATATATATATATATATATATATATATATATATACACATATACATATACATATACATATATATATATATATATATATATGTATATACTAGTATATATATATATATATATATATATATATATATATATATATATATATATATATAGATAGATAGATAGATATATATATATATATATATATATATATATATATATATATATATATATATATATATATATATATATATATATATATATATATATATATATATAGATAGATAGATAGATAGATAGATAGATAGATAGATAGATAGATAGATAGATAGATAGATAGATAGATAGAAAGATAGATAGATAGATAGATAGATAGATAGATAACATTACACGATGATATGAAAAATGACTTCAAACAAAAGAGAGAGTAGTGATGTTGATAACCAAAGATAACTTTCTGAAAGCAAGATTTCACGAATGTATCTTTGTGTCTTCACGAAGACTTTAGTGCATTCTGATCAATTGCTTACTAAACAATGGCTACCCTTATTACATTTCCAACAGCTATCACTATCAGTAATTCAACCCTTACACATAAGCACATATGCTAATGTTTCTGTGCCCCTAATATCAGGTGTAGAACAATAATCGTGAATTATGTCCCTGGGTGGTATTATCTACTGGGTATCGCAGTATGCACCTGTCTATATCCAAACACGTGTGTAGTACAAACGGTTAAACATACATAGAACGGTGATACAGTATGTATTTGTATATAGTTTGCACCTCGGTTGCAGTCAATACAGATACAATTTCAAAAAGGAAAGGACTGTATGCCTGTGTGTTACATACAGATAGTGTTTACATGTATTGAATTCGTATTTGGTATCTACGGTTTTACGAAAAACAACACTATGAAATATGGCTAACTGCATCCCGGATTATAGCGAGGTTTGTATAAGTAATAAATATTCAAATTTAAACCTTTCCATGTGTTTCATCTACGCAAAACCAATTCGGAGCACTGTCAAAATAGTGATTCTCGAGTTTAATTTGAATCAAATTAAATCAGCGAAATAATTAATTACAATATCATTACATCAATCCAAACATGAAGCCAAAGGGTCATTTTGAGATTTTTACATTTGTTAAATCCTACATCCTTTGAATGGACTCATTGACCTTAAATATAATCTTTGAGGTGGAAAATATGAAGTGTACTTTAATGAAATTTACTGGGAAAGTGTATCTCATCATAAAGTCTGGTTTCTTACCAACTCTAATCAAATGCAGCTCATTTCTTGTCAAAACAAGGCATTTTTTTCCACTGATTTGACCTTTGACGTTTAGTTCAAAATGTACTTATTGACCTCAGATTTAAATTTTACTGTGGAACATACTAAATCTTTGTGTATAAAATTCACTTATTGAGTGTATTCCACCCTAAAAATCGAGTTTCTTATCAAATGCAGCTTGTTTCAGGTCCAAACAAGGCATTTTAATGATTTTGAACTTTGACCTTGACGTTTGACCTTGAAAGATTTGTCGAAAAAATTGGAAATATATTTTTTTGAAGTCCTCATCCAAAATTGGTCTAGAAACACCACGTCTCCAACAATTAACATGAACTTTCCACGGAAACTACATAAGCTGCCAGACTATATCGTAAAGACCCCACGTGGCCTTCGTTACCCATTAAGATTACTTCTTGATATGAATACAAAGGATACAAGATGCGTAATTTACTACAATTTTGATTGAATGTCACATTTATTGGGATGCATGTTTTATTATGTATATTTTTCAGAAGTAATTTTTCCTGCATCATTTCGTATACGAGATTTTAGACATATATATACAAACATCTGGGTGAAACTTCACTCAGGCATTCATATTTGAAACTACAGATTTATAATGTAAGTTGTTGTCATGATGTATAGTGTATATCTAATCTTATGTTTTCACTTAAATATTTTTCAGAAGTAATTACTCATGCATTCATATATGAAACGACAATCTTCGAATACACTTTTTAACCTGGTAAGATAAATTGACACAAAAAAAATTGGAGATTTTCGCAGTGATTTTATTTTATAAAAAAACATGCTTACATGAATGCCACATAAACCATACACGGTGCAGATGATTGATGAAACTCACTGTTGAATTAGTATGTGGAAACAAGAGAACATATAGAGTAGTTATTGATTTGACATACGTTCGCATAAAGATAGAACGTATAGTGCTGGAATTTAATTCATGCACTGAATACCTGGACAAACCGGGCATAATGCGCGACCCCACACCCAACTGGCACCCAGTTTCCTGGGCATGAATATGACGACAGTTCCCTGACGTCACAACTGGACGTAGCTTCGATTCACAAGCTACATGTGTCATTGATGTGCTTGGCTTATTTTTGAAATGTTATCCACAGGAGTTTCTACAAGCAGCCATTGATAAACGTCTGGTCGACTGGTGTAGGAAAACATTTTCTGTACTGTACATCTCAAGTACGTAGGATTTCTATGCTAGCTATAAAGATCAAACGATCACCATATAACGAGTGAGAAAGGTCTACCATTGGTAAACATATGATTAATCATACATTGACAAGAATACTGAACTATTTCCAGTGGGCACAGTGTGAGACTAACATGGCATCCTTGAACAACTTACATCACAGCATACAGGCTGTCATAGCCTACTTTACTATATCGTAGCTTTCATACCTTTCACGATTTTTTGAAAATATTTGCTAACCCTAAAAACTAGCTTAAAGCGACCAGTAGGGCCATGAATAAGAAAAATAGAATTACTTTTCGATCAGCTTAACAGAGTGAACAATAACTGGATTTATCACAATGAACTCACGTGAAGATCGCAAAGCGTGATTGGCTGGCTAACGGTTGACACACCATCAATATTGATCATACTGATGTTTAATGATTAGTTTGTCTATGTTAACCATTTAGTTTAGGGATCGTCTAGATGTGCATGGTATTTCTTCATGTCGATACTGGTTGACGTTTGTCAAATCCACTGAAGCTTTCACTAATATCAACAGATTGTTCACAAAATACAAATTAGATTAGCCCTAGTGAACATTAGATAATCTCGTTTGTCTCTAGTATGCGGTATCCCTAGTGAATTCTGTTCCGAAATAATAAACTCAAAAAAATAGCTTCCCATTGTTTGCTGAATTTTTGGTCATTTGATCTAAGCCTACATGTATATACTATAAAGTATGCACGCCAAAGGTGTTATCCACCTGTCATTCTTTTTACACGGTACTGGCACTAGTATACTGTCAATAATTACCACGTGGCATAACATGGGTATATACGGTGATTGATCTTTTTTGTTTTTATACAATGATGCAAGCGTGCGTCATTTGAAAATCAATATCTCTCCAGTTAAATCGGAAGTGGCAGTGCAGTTTTGGATTCTATCAGCTGTGCACACTGTATCTTACTACACCAATGTTGATCCTGTGTTATAGGAGCAGGGTCAGAGTTCTCTATGTGTTTTTCGAGGTTGCCCTGGTGGCCGTGTGGACTAAGGCGTTGCCACTGACTGCTAGCTGACTAACCCACTGCACGTTCCAATCCTTGCCAGGGCACTGGAGAAAGCTGCCAGTGACTTGCCAGTGACTTGCCAGTGACTTGGGGTTAGACGTTGGTTATTGGACGAACAAACCGGTTTCCTAACCATTTAAAACTGGCTAGTCACGACCGCAATATAGCAGAAAAAAGCCACATTAACCGACCGCCCAAATAGAGGTAAGTTGGAATTAATATGTCTTTGTGTCTTTCTTGACAATGTAACCTAATGCAAAACTAGCACCAGAGAAGCTGCTAAACTTTTCTAACGATTTAGATTGCAAAATCTGTCACTATATGTAATATTTGTCACCATATAATCCCAACATCATCTCCAACTCTTTCTGACGACTTATTTATGGTGAATCTCTCTTTCAAATAAAATGATTGCTTTTTTTACTGAAAATGATTTGAAACTCCCATGATGACCACAAACCATAGCACAGTCTAGCTTCAGTTTATATTCTGAAATGAACCATTGTAGAAACATCCATTTTCCTGTACTACGTGTAGGACAATCGATATTGTTTTGTGGAACAAAGTACATACATATTGATTACTGCATACCAGCCCATGAACAAAACTATAAAGTTCCCTCACACTCACATAATATGATATTAGGGGGCTAGGGATATTTATGAAAGTGAGTGATCTCATACCAATATGACATGGATGTGGGGTTAACATGACGAAATGGATCTCCAAGGGAGGAAGGCATTACGGATCCAGTCTGTCATGTTACCCCCACTGCAATGTCATATGTGTAATATTATACCAAGCAATGCCCTTCCCCATGTAGACTTTTGAGGGGTCGTTGTACCATGAGTGACTACTTAAGCTAGAACGAAATACAAAAATAAGACACTGACACAAGTGGGTTTTTTGTTATTGTTTCTCTAACAATTAGAAAGATCTGCGTTATTTTTCCCCCATGCGAACGTGCATATACTCCTCAGTTGTGAAACAAAGGGCCGTCCACAACAATCAGGGACGATGAGGTCAAGTCTAACCATGTCCAGTAATGCAACAATTAACTGCCAATGCAACATTTGATGGAATGGTGAAGGCATGGTCATCTTGGGTGGACATAGTAAAATGGTTAATTTGGAGAAAACCAATCACGCTTCATGTTCTGTACTTGCATTTCTCACTGATTGCTTACTGTGTTTTATGGATGGTCTTGGTTATACATGCTGCCTCATGCATACAGGAACGTTGCCAGTGTTTAGTGGTTTTCTTGGGGCATAACTTTAAGTCACAAATTCTTTAGTCGGGAATAGTAAATGAGGATAAACAAAATTATACACCAACATGTTCAGGTAAATTCTATTATTTTTCTGGTCCGTGGTGAATTATTTTGTAATTGGCAACAATAATGACGTGCGGCCAATGTATGCAGCTGTTGGCAATACTAATGGTGAAGTAAACCTCAGAGTCTACTAACCATTAGTTGTGGCATTATTGTAAAGTGAATAATATAATGATGATGTTAGCGTACTACATGTGCTATTGTTTATTTACATGTTTTGTTTAGGTCATATGATATATTAATGACCAGGAGAGCCATCTAGAGGGTAACTTCAATTTTTCTTTCATTTTTGTGCTATTTTCGGATGCAACAGACAGCCATGTTAGAGATGTCTAGGTCCAACATAGTTAGTACGTGTTTCTAGTTCTCTCCTTATATTTACCAATTATGAAATATCTAGGTTTACAGTAAATGTATGAATGTGTTAAGACGAAAGAGGAATGTCTTTAAAGTGCAGACTTGGTATAGACATTTTTGATTGTAAACATAAAATAACTCAATCTCCAATAATTGTTCTGTATATACTTTTCAGTGTGTGCATTTGAATGATAAAACCAAAAGTCTGCCATAAAGATAAAAATAAAAAGATAAGATAAATTTTAAACTTCTAGTAATGCTGTTTGTTGGTATGCTCTTATTATGAGCAATAATCTTCTGATAGAATTGCCTTGCCCGTTGCAGTCTCTCCTCATTTGTGTTTACTGGTAGCCATGGGAATCACATACACCTACAGGGAATATTGTAGTTGAGCCATGTCGTGGACTTGAATGATAGGGTTTGGCTGATGGTGTTTGCATCAAATTTCTAATTCTCTAAAAGGTTTGTGACTTTAGAGTTCGTTTAAACATAGTGTATGATTAACTGTATTCATAGATAAAATAATTATGTAACGACTGTCGTAAATGCTTATTTGGTTATATCTTATACAATATTTAACAGAAAACCTGGACATCTAGCACCCAATGTTTTCTTGAATAATGATACCATAGCTGTTGCCACAAGTTATGAATACAGATTAATAATAAAAACAAACAGGATAGAGATAGTTAGTGAAAGAGTTGGTGTACTGTTTGATTGATTTAATAGGTTTGTGTCTAGATGGATACTCAATAAGAGTAACATCTTCAAGGAAAAGACATACATGTAATAGTTATCGCCACCTTCATTAGTCAAGAGGTATCATTGTAATCAACAAATGATATAAAGCAGCTTCTTACCACAACACTGGAAGTGAACCCCCTTTTGTTTTGAAAGTGTTCGCAGTTCACTTTGGTCACATTCTTGGTCAATTCACACAATTGGTGATCAGCATTGTAGTTGTATAGTGAGCAGAGTGGTTCCCTCACACAAGCTGAGGCACATCTATACTCCTGATTTGCACGGAAAGAGCTTGATACATTTACTGAAGCTTTATCTGGGCCACACTTTCTTCGTGAAAACTCCAGATTTACCGCTTCTCCATGAATGAGCTTAATGCTCACCAATCCAATGCCAAAAGCAAGAGCAAGAGTAAGTTGCATGTTTACACTGCTGTATGCGTCGCAAGTTGTGCCGAATGCTTTTGCAGTACTAAACAAACTTGAATGGATCAGTTTTATTACCATGGGAGTGTTTGTGTCCAGGGAAACGCCTAGCACAACGGTTGCCTTCTCTCAGATCAAAACATTGATTAGAAGACATGCTTATTGATTAAAAGCAATTACGTATATGTAGGCATACGCTGGTGGTGACCGAAGTACTATTGGGATCAACATATTACACTCTCTGATGACTGCACCTTGGTAGAAATTTTGGAAATAGTGATGGAATGATTTCTACTTGTAATAATTTTCGATGAAATAGTATTCCATGGGCTTGGTTCCAAAAAAAAAGACCGATCGTGGTATTTTAGTAACAACGCGAAACACAAATAATGAATACATTCATATGCAGTTATTACATGTATTTAAGGTATTGCTTAGAAACAATTAAACCCTGGGCTTAGTACTGGTAGGATATTTTATAAATACGACCTAAAGATTATACCACTAGTCAAACACTGGCGTTAAGGATACAACCAAGGTTGGCTAAGGTGTAGACGTAAAGCCCCTTTAGATATTATATGAACCATTATATCCACAAAAGCTTTGTCACTTGCACATCCTGACATCAGATTTGAGTTTATTTACCTTGCAAATCTTTGTTTGTAACTGAGCCCTGAGTCACCTTGAGTTAGCAGTTAGCTGTCTGACTGCCTTGTACCACACTCTCAAAAATGGGATCCGATAGCTACATGATCAGGGGGAAGCTGAACCTCAGTTGTGATTGGGTGTGATTGTAACGTTATCTCCCTACTCATGGTACCACCTTTTCGTATTGTTGTTTTTTTGTTTTTTTTTGAAATAACACATGTGTGTAACACGATTTTTTTTTTGTTTGTTTGTTTTTGAAAAACGACATAACATAAACGATATAACATAAACCAAACATATACACAATACACACATTGTACACGCAGCTACTTATACGTTATTATTGTGAAAATATATACTTGTAAACAATAATCAACATATAGGTTTTGGTAGGAGATAGCAATAATTGTGTGTCTTCTACTTTTCAAATATGGAACTTAACAGGCGCTCGGATTTATCCCATTTTCCATTATCCTGATTCCTTTCAGGGTTTACCTCATTTTCATAGTAATCAGCTTTCATCTCTTTGTAGAGGAGTCTAAGAACTTCTAATAGGTTTATCTGTTTACAATCCTGTCTCATTTTATAAATAATGATTTTTGTGTTAAGTATTGATATATTTACAATAAATCTCTTTTGTCTTCTAAGTAGCCCAAGATCTTTTCTTTATCAGATATTTTAATGCATTTGTTCACATTTGCTCGTAACCATAATTCAACACGTCTCCACAGTTGAGCTGATATTGGGCAATCAATTAGGGCATGTAGTGTTGTGTCTGGTGTGTTTACACAAAATGGGCAGTTTTCTGAATCAGATATCTTCATTTTAAAAAGTAGTTGTTTGGTATTCAATCTTTTATGCAAAATTTTGAATGGGTATATCTATTAAAGACACATTTTGGTAATTTTTGAGAAATTTTAAAGGCAAACTTTACTTCTTCTATACTGATATCATTATTTAAAATGTTCTCCCACTTTTCTTTAACCTCATTGATGACATGTTCTGAATTTGTTTGAATAATTCTATATATTTGATTACACCCTTTAACGGACAAGTTTATTTTGTCAAGCATGATTGGCAAAATTGGGCCTACCACTCTTTCTTTATGGCGAAATGTATGAATGTTTTGTATTTTTTGTTTGATGGACTCATACTCTAGAAACTTACATTTCACATTTCTGCTTTGACGCAAGTTTTCAATTGAAATAAAGTTACCATTGCAGAGTAGATCATTAACACAGGTAATTCCCTTGTTGAACCAGTCCTTATTAAAATAATTATATAATTTGGTATTGTACCACAGTGGCATAGAGGATCTATCCGACGAGTGCAATAGCCATATGTTATCGTATAGAGATCTGCAAGCATCAATTACGTCTTTCCAAAAAATGTTGGTGCACTTTTTGTAAACGTTGTTAAGGAATATGTCTCCAAATAAAAATATTTTGTGTAATTTAAAATGGTACGGGAAAATACTCCAGCCTTCTTCACCTTTTATAATTCTCCTGACCCATGTTGCCTATAGAGCTTTGTCAAATTTGGAAAGGTTTAGATAGTTTAAGCACCCCCCCCCCCCCCCCCCCCCCAACTCTACAGGATTATTCATAATTTTTTGTCGAAATTTGGGGGGTTTAGATACCCATAGGAAGTTTTGGAAAATTTGTTCTATTTCTAACATTTTCTCAGATTTAGGAGAAGGGAGAGACAGTAGGATGTGGGTGAGTTTTGAAGTTAATAAACTTTTAATGATTGTAATATTGCCTAGTGGAGTTAGTAATCTTGGAGTCCAAATTTTTATCAATTTACAAATTTCATTCATTTTGATATCTAGATTGATTTCTGTAATTCTGTTCATGTTGACTGTATTAAAAGTTAATCCTAAAGATGTAAAATCAGTTGTCCAAATCAACTTCTTTTCTTTACAAAAAATACTCCTCCTGTCTCCCCATACCCCGATTTTGATTATTTTTGTTTTTTCTATATTAATTTTTAGACCCGAGATATGCTTAAATTCCTGTAGAGTGTTGAGGGCCTGTCTTAGACTTCTTTCCTGAGCTGCCAAATACAACATGGTACCATCCGCATATAATGATATTTTTTGCCCTTTTTCAAAATTCTTTATACCCTTAATGTCTGTATTCTCTCTTATCGCTGCTGCCATTATTTCTGCTGCCAAAACAAAAATGTACGGTGAAACAGGATCCCCCTGGCGACAACCCCTATGGAGGAGAACCTTTTTTTAGATTTTTCTTTTCGTATTGTTGAATCATCACTGCATTTTATCTCACTCTGCTGCCAACATTGTGATGGAGGGCAAAATCTTTGGCACGTCAAATATTTCCTGAAGCTTGTCCTGATGGGTGTGATTTGCGACCCATGTGTGCGAATACATTTACCTTAATTGTGTCGTTTTTGTGTTAAGTTCCAATCATCATCGGTGTATTCTGAGCTGATAACACACACAACAACACAACAAATACAACAAGGTTTCCAAATGGTTTAGAAAAAAGTCCTCACAAATATGTGAAGCTATCGTAAAGACCCCACGTGACCTTCGTTACCCATTAAGATTACTTCTTGATATGAATACAAAGGGTACAAGATGTGTAATTTACTATAATTTAGATTGAATGTCACATTTATTGGGATGCATGTTTTATTATGTATATTTTTCAGAAGTAATTTGTCCTGCATCATTTCGTATAGGAGATTTTAGACATATGTATACACACATCTGGGTGAAACACTGTCCTTCACTTAGGCATTCATATTTGAAACTACTGATTTATAATGTATGTTGTTGTTATGATGTATAGTGTATATTTAATCTTATGCTTTCACTTAAATATTTTTCAGAAGTAATTACTCAGGCATTCATATATGAAACGACAATCTGCGAATACACTTTTTAACCAGGTAAGATAAATTGACACAAAAAAGATCGTATTTGGAGATTTTTGCAGTGATTTTATTTTATAAAAAAACATGCTTACATGTATGCCACATAAACCATACACGGTGCAGATGATTGATGAAACTCACTGTTGAATTAGTATGTGGAAACAAAAGAACATATAGAGTAGTTATTGATTTGACATACGTTCACATAAAGACAGAACGTATAGTGCTGGCATTTAATTCATGCACTGAATACCTGGACAAACCGGGCGTAATGCGCGACCCCACACCCAACTGGCACCCAGTTTCCTGGGCATGGATATGACCACAGTTCCCTGACGTCACAACTGGGCGTAGTTTCGATACACAAGCTGCATGTACATGTGTCATTGATGTGCTTGGCTTATTTTTGGAAAGTTATCCACAGGAGTTCCTACAAGCAGCCATTGATAAACGTCTGGTCGACTGGTGTAGGAATATTCTAAACTGTACATCCCAAGTCCGTAGGATTTCTATGCTAGCTATAAAGATCAAACAATCACCACATAACGAGTGAGAAAGGTCTACCATTGGTAAACATATGATTAATCATACATTGACAAAAAATTGAACTATTTCCAGCGGGCACAGTGTGAGACTAACATGGCATCCTTGAACAACTTACATCACAGCGTACAGGCTGTCATAACCTACTTTACAATAATATCGTAGCTTTCATACCTTTCACGATTTTTTGAAAATATTTACTAACCCAAGAAACTAGCTTAAAGCGACCAGTAGGGCCATGAATAAGAAAAATATAATTACTTTCCGATCAGCTTAACACAGTGAACAATAACTGGATTTATCACAATGAACTCACGTGAAGATCGTAAACCGTGATTGGCTGGCTAATGGTTGACACACCATCATGTCCACTGAACGGCGTTATACCACCGTTGTCACTGGTGACGCCCACTGGTGACGGGGAATGTGTGAATTATCAGTCATCTGTGACCTTGACCTTGTACACAAATCAGCAGACGCTCTTTTCCACGACAGCAGCGGATCTACCGGCAATTGTTTTCATTGATTTTGTACCAAGTTGGGGTTTGTTCGGTATGATAAAACAAATATGACACCCCAGTGTGAGTATCAGCCCTCGGGAAAACCTTCCTCCCTCTGGGAGACATTCCACCAGGATACCCAAACTGGGATGTCATATTTGTATACTAGACTTGTTGAGGATTAGAGATAGGATATTTTGACAACAACCAATAGATCAATAGACATTTTGCTGTAGTTAATGGACGGTTTAACATAAATACATTATATATACAATATGGGTAATATATATAGTAATATATGATAAGATAAAAACTGAAATAAGCGGATACCATTGCTCTGAAAATATGCGAGGCACATACAACAATTGTTACTTTGAAATGTTAATTTCATTTCACTCTGCAATTCCAACCTAAGACAACTAACATTACTAATAACTACCGTAAGCAATGTCCTATTAAATGTTTAAACATTTATGATAAAATAAGTGCAACAGTAAACCAGTTTTATAAATGTATGTGATCCCCATCCTGGTGACATAGTTGTGAAAACGAACTATTTCTCGTACAATCTTCTTTCTGGCATTATTGTAACTGTGTTGGCAGGTGGCGCCATCTTCGTACATATAAGCTGTATTTAGTTCAACTGATCAATTGGAAATTCTTATGTTGAGGAATCGTAAAGCGATCGACTGAGCGCCACAAAAGGTGTAACGGCTTGGTAGTATAGGTGTCATCTCATGGGCGATATTTGAAATGCAACTGAGATGTCATCGGCTTCAATTAGTGGGGAGAGAGAGTTGTGACCAAACCTTCCTTACCTCATTCAGTAAACAAGTTGTCATTTATGAGAGAAGACCAGTGCTTCTCATAGATAATTAATATAAAAAAAGAGATTGACAGTGATTTTTGAGTCAGTAGTTTTGCTTTCTTGGGTTTTGAGAATTTTTGTATCAAACATTGACAAAAATCTCTGAGACAGAGGATTTTCTATGTCCTTTTTATAAGGTTGTGTAAAATCACATATCTTAAGTGATGGATTTTGTTATAGATTTAAATAAATTGTGGGTCTAATGTGCAAAATGAGCAATTACATTCAGGAACACTAAAATGCGCTTATAATATAAATCAAAATTAAGGTCAAAATTCAAAACAAAGTTTTCCATGTACATGCTGCGTGTCTGTTTAGTTATATATTTTACATGGTCTATGGTCCAGCAAAAGAAGGCAAGAATTTGTTTGAAAGATGGCTTTTTGGGTAGCTTTGGTCATATCGAGACAGTATAGAAACCCACAATTAGGGATATATACCTTTCTATTAAAGAATAGTTCCAGTTGCAGAAGCACCATAAACAGCCATACACAACGCCACACATTTATATATACTGGCCAACTTAAGACTCATATATGCAACCAAACGCATATGTGTGTGTATATGAATATATATATATATATATATATATGTATGTATGTATGTATGTATGTATGTATGTATGTATGTATGTATGTATGTATGTATGTATGTATGTATGTATGTATGTATGTATGTATGTATGTATGTATGTATGTATGTATGTATGTATGTATGTATGTATGTATATATATATATATATATATATATATATATATATATATATATATATATATATATATATATATATATATATATATATATATATATATATATATACCAATATATGTACCAGCATAGAATATTTTTGCAGATGACCCCAATTCAGAAACAGTCGTTTGAACCGTAACAATGTCAACTTTTGGCCACTACCTAAATGTGATTTTATTGGGTCTCATGTTGCATCAGCCAAAAGAAAATATGCCCAAAAGTGTTTGATTGTCTGAGGTATATCTGGGGAGAAAATGATTTGCTTATACTGCATACTACATCGTTGACTAGCACGTTACGTATCTTCCTCTGATTTGCAGAATGAATCCTGGCCAGAAAACATCCGGATGTTATGCACAACCTTTGAAATAAAAGAAAAATAAGTAAGACGAAGCAATTTCATCAGCAATCTGGATATTGATACATTGTGTGCTGTCTGTCGAGTACAAGAGCATTGGAAATAATCAAAAGTTGGAAAGTCACTAATTTAACAAATATTGGCTGTAAAAACTAGTGAATGATGAGAGAATTATTACATGTATATAGGTACGTAAGTCATAATATATATATATATATATATATATATATATATATATATATATATATATATATATATATATATATATATATATATGTATATATATATATATATATATATATATATGTTTATTTTGTGGACTGATTATATACTTGAATGTAACACATTTTGGTATCCAATATCAGCTACAATCAAATCCAACCAAATGTAGGTACAGCAAATACTAGTTTTCTAGAGTGAATATCATCAGCAAAACATCAATTATATAATTCAGAAAGTAAGTAGTGCCCACTTTGATATCCGTTAGTTATTCCTCAATGTTTTACACCCATTTGCTTGTTTGAAATGGGCTTTGTCTGTGCTTCCAACGGCTTAAGTGCAGAAATGAAGTATTTGTTCATTTTATCCAGTCAGACTTACCTTGTTTAAAGTGGTCTGCAATTTCTTGTTCAGTGCGTGCAACTGATGAGATTCTGACGCCAAAGATTACACCTTTGTAATACTTGTTAATTGGACCATTCATTGAACCGCTATAGCCCACAAACATGGTTGATCCACCACTCCCACGTGTTCCACTAAATGACTTTGTGCCATACAGTTTCCCATCCACGTAGGTTTTCAGCTGTGTTCCATCACTTACCATTGCATAATAGTGGAGCTTTCTACTGCCAACTGGTGCAGCCGACATTGTCAGTGTATACCCAAGGCGCTGGTAAGCGATGACATCTTGGTCTTTAAACTTAGGAAATCCATAAGCACCTCCGAGGAGGACAACATATCCAGTCCCATCCGTGTTGGTTTGCAACCAGGCCTCTATGGTGAGGTCACCTGGGATAGCAAGGGATGGTGATTTTACTATATTCAAATTACCAGAACCATCTAGCTGGAGACCTACTGCATTGCCATACTCATAGAAATTGACCAAATCAGCACTTCCCTGTAGTATTCCATCATTACCGAAGGAGCTGTGATCAGCTGCAGTGTAGCCACTTGATAGTTGTCTTGGTGTTTCATCCAGAAATTGAAGAAGAAAGACGGTGTTTGGATCTGCAGTGAATTTACCAGGACATACTGGAAATAATGAAATGATGAATAAGAATCTAAGCATAGAACATTTGATCTGTTTCATTTAATCCTGGCAATTGTTGTTATTATCGCCATCATTCATATCATCTTTATACTTGTCATCAACAAATTGTCATATTAACATTTTGATCATCACCATTCTGCTGTTATTGACAATTGCATGTCATATTCGTTTTGCATCACATTTAATGTTAACTTATAATGCAGATAGAAATGTATGACTCACCTTCGCAGCGTGGCGAGTTGAATGGTGGCGAGCATTCCTGTAAAATGTACATGAAAACAGGATGTAAGTATAAGACATGGGACTAAATTCATTTTAGATGGGAATATTCACCAGAACTCCCCACACTTGCTAAACTGGCATCTACTCGCTCGGATCCTTCTATGAATGTTACATAACGAAACGATGGATCTTCAATTAAAGATGAAAGATCGATAGAAAATGGAATTACACAACGGGTGGTTTTTTTGTATCAATAATTGTTTAACTAAATAACACCATTTAAGCAAAAGAAGTTTTTTAAACATGCACTAAGCGTAATACTGGTGGACTAGTAACATTTTACAAGTTAAAAAGCGTTTATTTAGCCCAATGAAATCGGGTGGAGTTTATTGGCCTCTTCTAGCAAATGAAATAGATTTTTTATTAGGAAATTGGAAAGCACTCCAAATGATTTATGAACGTGTATTCAATATGACATATTCACATTTTAAATGACACGATGCTTTTATAGTAATTATTCCTTCACACACATGCGACTTAACTTAGAACTTGCTTGTATTAGGCTATCGGCCAAACCCCAAAAGTGGTCGCGTACCCCAACCCGTCTTATAACAAAACACAACATGTTTTTTTGGAAAGATATACGTGTTTGATGAAAGAAAATCCATGTTGTGGTGAAAACATTTGGTGGCAGCTATGTTTTACGGAGAAAAACGTGCATCGATATTGCAAATTTCACAAAAAAATGACTTTTTTTTTTAAACGGTGCAGGAAAACCACAAATATCTATCAAATTGATTCAGACTTGGTATGGAGTTTGATATTATGAAGCTTGATATGCATAAAATAAATTATCCTGGCTGAACAACTCTTATTGTGAAATAATGCACTTTTTATGTCAAAAATGGCCATTTTTTATGCATTTTAAAAAAAAATCTTTATTGACTTTTAATTTTTTTAGAATTTTCCTTACAAAAACTTATCCAAATGATACACCAAAATTATTGTGAGACATTCCCCTTTCAAATGAGGCTTTATTCATATAATTTGGTTGGCTACAGGATCTCTTATGGGGAATTCATTTCCCCTACCCCTATTTTTGAAAAATCCTCAAAAATGCTGAAAAATAGAAGTAATTTTTTATAAAATTGTTCTTTCCATTATTCCTCATACAAATTACTCTTGATTATTAGTAAGGCCCTTTTCTAGTGAAAAAGAAGTAAAATGAAGTGTTTAAGTTGTGTTTGCACTGATTGACCTCACATTTAGGGTAAATATGCAGAAACGAGTATTTTTGGACATTTTAGTTTTAATAAAAGGCATATAAGAAGTTCTTCAGGCAAGCAATCTAGATATCTTTAGAAAAAAAGACACTAAAGGCTTTCATTTGATATATCATTAGACCCCCCTTGCACATTTTTGTGTTAAAAATATGACTATATACATTGTAGCTGTAGTGAAGGCTACATACAGCAACTTGGTGAAAACTCACCTATTGGCCATCATTTTCTTGTTTTGTGGCTTCTTAGCATTATTCTTCACATAAATTACATTTAACAGTAAATAAGGTCCTTGTGTAGTGAAATTGGTGAAGAGAAATGTTAAAGATGTGTTTGTACTGAGTGACCCCACATTTAGGGTAAGTATGCAGAAACAGGAAAAAACATAATATTTTTGTATTATTTTGTTTTGATAAAAGGCATATATGAGAGCAATATATATCTTCAGAAAGAAGAAAATATGACCTTCCATTTGATTATCATTAATCCCCTTACAATATTTTTGTATTGAAAATACGGCATCATACAAAGCAGATGTAGTGAGGGCTGAAAACAGCAACTTGGTAAATATGCACATTATGGCAATCTCACTCTATTTTTGTGGCTTCTTAGCATTAATTCTCAAATTACCCTTGACCATTTATTATATCCTTGCTCAATGAAAGTTGTGTTTGCATTGAGTGACCCCATGTTTAGAGTATATATGCAAAGAAGGTGTAAATTTGATATTGTATTTTGTTGTTCTAATAATAGACATTAGTTTTAATAAGGCAACCAATGGATGCAATCTAGAAAGTAGACCCGCTTCCAGTTTATTTATTATTCACCATATCATATTCCTAAGTATAAATATGGCTCCACATAATAGTTTCATAACTAGTCATAATCAGCTTTTTTACAAACGTAACCTGATTGTTTTATTCATTTATTGTTATGTATTAGGGTTATCTTATCCTGTGATAGTCTAAAATGACTGGTACGTTTGTTGGATAAAAAGAATTACCAAAAGTTGGCCAGTGCATAATATTGGCCTCATTGACCTCTAGCTTCTGGATATGTGTGAATAATCCTGAGGTAAAGACCTTGATTTCCTTAGTGTTGTCAGTTACAAAAGGTAGGATCACAAAGCCAGATGTGTCTACAACACAATCCTGAGGCATGCTGTTAACTAAATGGATAATACAGAGGACTTGAAATGTGCTTAGTTTAATGATTTATCTAAGGTGTCATTTGTACTTCCGATATATATATATATATATATATATATATATATATATATATATATATATATATATATATATATATATATATATATATATATATATATATATATATATGTATATATATATATATATATATATATATATATATATATATATATATATATATATATATATATATATATATATATATATATATATATATATATATATAGGAGCAAAATCAATTGTCAGTGGACATTGGTTTTGAGGTCTAAAAAATCTGATTAAAATAGGTTGAAAGAACTGACACTAGTACAATACAGTTCTGTTAGAAGTTTTCAACTAAATGCTGGTCAGGTGTAAAAGTTATCAAGGCCTACATCACCTCAAAATGGCTATTTTGGGGTTATTTCCCTAATAAAAGCATATTTGAAGGACAATTTTTGATTGCAGCATAATCCAGCTTTGCTGTATACCTTAGTTATTTTCAAGAGTATCGAGACTCAGACATTTCTCTCCGATTAGAAATGCATGATTCATAGGATAAGGTAGCTTGAGAGATAAATTTTTCAGTCCCAATTTTTTCCTCTACCCTGCTTTAATTTGATTAGTTAGCCTATACCAAGCATGAAGTCCTTAAAAGGTCTTCTGATGAGGAACACATTAAACTTCACAAATGTATAACATCCCAGCAGGGTGAAAAACTTTCAGGGGGAAATATTGAGGAAACATGCATGGTGTTATCATATCCATAAAAATAGGATGGACCATCAAACCTCATAAGTATGTGGAAAAATATCCATTAGGAAAAGGGTTTTTAAACGTCTAGATTGCTTAACTTTAAGAAAATTGAAGAAAGATTTCCCTTCAAGATACTCTCAGGTCTATATATACCACACAGGCAAATCCAATAACATGTGATACCCAAATGCTTGTTTAAAGCACCCATATCTTTGGTTCAATTTAGTATGGAGAAAAAAGACCAAATATTTCCTTTCTGTGTGCAGGCCTATGTGAGCTTCTGAGAAAGTGTGTGTCTTATTCTGCTCAGTGATGACCTGGACAGTCACAGTTGGTCTAATGATAAGAATAAGGGTGGGCTTTAGATATTCAAAAATCTCAAAATACCTCTCCATTCCCAGATTAACCCCATAAACCACCATCTAAATATCTAGTTGTTTCACCAGGATTCCCCTCTGTCTCTGCTGGTACTGAGGGGGGAATAGATGGCAACATGTTTTGTAATCTCAGTGATTCATTGGTAAGGGGGTGACTTGTGTCAACCAATTCATGCCGACCTGTGTTGAGTAATATTATATACCACTGACAGGGTCTTGAACTCTCTGCTCTGGTTTAACATCATACAGCCTGTAGCCAACTTAAGTATGTGATTAAAGCACCATATGAAAGAGGTAGTCATCTGACTTAATTGCTACATGATTTTGCTAAGTTTGTGTACAGTACATATCACAGAAACAAGAGAGCAATACAAATATCCTCAAAAATGCCTGTTTTGACATAAAAAAGTGCTTTTTATCACACTCTAAGTGGCTTAGTTAGATTTCTGCAAAATATAGGTTATTTAGAAAATTAATTGGCTGCGTCTAGCACTGTTCAAAAGATTTTTAGTTTTTCTGGTAATTTTTCAATAACCACATCGTTTTGCTCTGCCATATTTTCAATACAAAAATGTCAGAGGGGTCTAAAAGTAATCAAAAGAAAGCTCATAGTGTTTACTTTCTGAAGATATCTATCGTTTGCCTGCACAATTTCATATATGCCTTTTATCAAAACAAAAAAATCCAAAGATACAATGTTTTCCCCATTTCTGCATACTTACCCTAAATGTGGGGGTCACTCTGTACTTGTAACCACATCTCTCACATTTTTCTTCGCCAATTTCACTAGACAAGGACCTTATTAACTGTTAAATATAATTTGAGTGAAGAATAATGCAAAGAAGCCACAAAACAAGAAAATGATGGCCATTAGGTGATTTTTGCACCAAGTTGCTGTATAAAGCTCTCAATACAGCTGCTATGTATGAAGTCATATTTTTAACACAAAAATGTGCAAGGGGGGTCTGATGATGTATCAAATGAAAGCCTTAAGTGTCTTTTTTTTTAAAGATATCTAGATTGCTTGCCTGAAGAACTTATTAAAATTTATTAAAATTAAATGTCCAAAAATACTCAATTTACCCGTTTCTGCATATTTACCCTAAATGTGAGGTCAATCAGTGCAAACACAACTTAAACACTTCATTTTACTTCTTTTTCACTAGAAAAGGACCTTGCTAATAATCAAGATTAATTTGTAGGGAGAATATTGGAAAGAACAATTTTATAAAGATTTACTTCTATTTTTCAGCGTTTTTGAGGATTTTTCAAAAATAGGGGTAGGGGAAATGAATTCCCCATAAGAGATCCTGTAGCCAACCAAATTATATGAATAAACCTCATTTGAAAGGGAAATGTCTCGCAATAATTTTGGTGTATCATTTGGATAAGTTTTTGTAAGGAAAATTCTAAAAAAATCAAAAGTCAATAAAGATTTTTTTTAAAAATGCATAAAAGAATGGCCGTTTTGGACATAAAAAGTGCATTATTTCACAATAAGAGTTGTTCAGCCAGGATAATTCATTTTATGCATATCAAGCTTCATAATATCAAACTCCATACCAAGTCTGAATCAATTTGATAGATACTTGTGGTTTTCCTGCACCGTTTAAAAAAAGGTAATTTTTTTGTGAAATTTGCAATATCGATGCACGTTTTTCTCCGTAAAACATAGCTGCCACCAAATTTTTTCACCACAACATGGATTTTCTTTCATCAGACACATATATCTTTCCAAAAAAACATGTTGTGTTTTGTTATAAGACGGGTTGGGGTTACTCCTTAACGGAGGCTCTTTTCAGGATTGGCCGATAGCCTATATACACTTTGACACATTATCTGTACAAGATTCTCATTTATGAATATATGACGATACTGAGTGGACTTACAGAAAAATAGAAAACATCTTGTTTTACAGAGAATTGAAAAATTCAAATTCAATTCAAAACAATTCAAAACAATTTACAACAATTCAAAACATGCTGCGTGGTCACATCTAACCACGTGTTAGTTGCAGCAGTTCATGGCAAACAGGTCTATATCATGTTGAGAGCTGTTTCTATTTAAGGTGGGTCCAGCACTTAGAACATTAGCTAGCATACCGGTATTCTTCATTTACAGCTTGTAGGGGATTGTAACACCCAATAAAATATATATTTTCTGAAATACGACCTTTCTAGCTACCTATCAATGCTACTTTGATTCTGAGTTTATTGAGAAAAATGTCAAATGCTATTTTTTCAATTAAATCACTTTCAGCCCGCAGCAGCTGTTAAGAACGCCAATTTAACTTGGATGGATTAGAAGTTCATACATGGACTTGGAAAAAGGTGCCTAGCTTGTGTCGGAAATGTCCTAAGTGCTGGTCCCACCTTCAGCATCCTCTTTTACTTTTGTTCACGTTTCCCCTTGCAAAATGGTGTCTCACTACAGTTGTTAAGCAGTTATTCCGTATAGCATAAACGTGTGTGATGAATTGTAATAAACTTTTCATGTAATACTGTATCAATTTCGATTTTGGATTTTTTAAGTGAATATCAATATTGATCATACTTATATTTAATAACCAGTTTGTCTATTTTAACCATTTAGTTTAGGGATCTTCTAGATATGCATGATTTTTATTCATTTGGATACTGGTTGAGGTTTGTCAACTCTACTGAGGTTTTCACTTATATTAACAGATTGTTCACCGAATACAAATTAGATTAGCCCTAGTGAACATTAAATAATCTCTTTTGTATCTATAATATCGATATACAGTACCCCTCGTGAATTCTTTTCCGAAATAATAAACTTAAAAAAAAGTTTTTGGTCAATTGATCTAAGCCTATATGATATAAAGTATGCACGCCAAAGATGTTATCCACCTTGAGTGGGGCTGTACCTTTAGCCTATGTTAACTAGCATTCGTTTTACATAGTATTGGCACTAGTATACTGTCAATAATTACCACGTGTCATAACACGGGTACATACGGTGATTGATCTTTTTTTTGTTTTTATATCACGATGGAAGCGTGCGTCATTTGAAAATCAATATCTCTCCAGTTAAATCGGAAGTGGCAGTGCAGTTTTGGATTCTATCAGCTGTGACCACTGTATCTTATTACAACAACGTTGATCCTGTGCTATGGAAACAGGGTTTGGGGTTCTTATGTGCTTTTCGTGGTTGCCCTGGTGGCCGTGTGGACTAAGGCGTTGCCACTGACTGCTAGCTGACTAACCAACTGCACGTTCGAATCCTGGCCAGGGCATTGGAGAAAGTTGCCAGTGACTTTAGGTTAGACATTGGTTATTCGCCAAACATACCTGTTTCCTAACCATTCGAAACTGCCTAGTCGTGCCCGCAATATGGCAGAAAAAAGCCAAATAGAGTTGAATTGGAATTATTATGTATTGATTTCTTGTCATTGTTGGAGGTATCATCTGAGTACGTGAACTTAGCTGCTCGGCGCGCGATACATTCAGGGGACACGCGCCCGAATGCTGCATTGCACGTGAGTACAATCAAGGAACACGTGCCCGATTGATTAAACAATCAGCTGTATTGTTTATTGTGAAGACGCTATGCTTAGTCAGAGCAGACTTTCGCGTATATTGAATTCTTGTCCAATTCTTTCAAATGTCCTGCTACAGTTAAAAACAATGTGTAACTTCTTTGCCCGTCGCGGTCTTTCAGTTATACCTTCTCAATCTTTCCAAATTTCTCAAAGATTGGACGCCGTAGAACTGGCTCTGGTGCGACTGGATTTCCTTCTGTCTGGCGTGTAGTTAACCCTCAGGCTGCTGATAGCTAATTTGGCCGATACAAAATTATGCAAAAAAAAACGAATCTTTAAAACCCTGGCACATGGGTACTCTGCAAGTACTCACCGAGAGCTATCTAATGGATACCACCATGACAGGGTTCAGATCGTTTTTAAAACTCTTTGTGCCCTTGTGCTTAGGACAAAAGTAGCCTCAGCATTGCAAGGGTTAAGGACCTATCATATTCGCTGACATGGCACGGCTGTCTTTGTGTCTTTCTTGACAATGTAACCTAATGCAAAACTAGCACCGGAGAAGCTGCTAAACTTTTCTAACGATTTAGATTGCAAAATCTGTCACTATGTGTAATATTTGTCACCATATAATCCCAACATCATCTCCAACTCTTTCTGACGATTTATCTATGGTGAATCTCTCTTTCAAATAAAATGATTGCTTTTTTTACTGAAAATGATTTGAAACTCCCATGATGACCACAAACCATAGCACAGTCTAGCTTTAGTTTATATTCTGAAATGAACCATGGTAGAAAAATCCATTTTCCTGAACTGCGTGTAGGACAATCGATATTGTTTTGTGGAACAAAGTACATACATATTGATTACTGCATACCAGCCCATGAACAAAACTATAAAGTTCCCTCACACTCACATAATAGGATATTAGGGGGCTAGGGATTTTTATGAAAGTGAGTGATCTCATACCAATATGACATGGATGTGGGGTTAACATGACGAAATGGATCTCCAAGGGAGGAAGGCATTACGGATTCAGTCTGTCGTGTTACCCCCACTGCAATGTCATATGTGTAATATTATACCAAGCAATGCCCTGTAGACTTTTGAAGGGTCGTTGTACCATTAGTGACTACTTGAGCTAGAAAGAAATACAAAAATAAGACACTGACAATGCATGCATTTCACACTGATTGTATTGTGTTTTATGGATGGTCTTGGTTATACATGCATGCTACCTCGTGCATGGAAGAACGTTGCGAGGGCTTAGTGGTTCCCTGTGGGGATAACCTTAAGTCACAAATTCCTTAGTCGAGAAAGGCAAATAAGGATAGACAAAATTATACAACACCACTTTCAGGTAAATGCTATCAGTATTTTGTTCCATTGTGAATTATTTTGTAATTGGCAACATTAATGACGTACGGCCAATTTATGCTGACGTTGGTACGACTCATGATGAAAGAAACCTCCACTAACCATAAGTTGTGGAATTATTGTAAAGGGAATAATATAATGGGGATGTTAGGGTACTACATGTGCTATTGTTTATTTACTTTGTTTATGTTTTGTTCATTTCACATGATTTCTTGATAACTAGGAGAGCCGAATAGAGGACAACTTCAAAACCATTGTCCTTTAATTGTGTTGTGCTATTTTTGGCAACAACAGACATCCATGTTAGAAATGTTTAGGTCCAACACGGTCAGCAATTGTATTTATTTCTCTCCTTATATTTAGCAATTATGAAAAATCTAGGTTTACAGTAAAGTGTATGCATTTGAATGGGAAAATAAAAAACAGCCACAAAGATGAAATCGAAAGGTAAGAGTAATTATACACTTCTACTAAGTCTGCTCGTTACTATGATTTTATTTTGAGCGAAAATAATATCCAATAGCATTGCCTTGCTTGTTGAAGTTCCTACTCCTTTTTGTTTACTGGTAGACATGTAAATCACATAAACCTACAGTGAGTATTGTAGCTGAACCCTATGATAAATGATAGAGTTTGGCTAAGGGTGTTTGTATCAAATCTCTAATTCTCTAAAAGATGTGTGACTGTGGAGTTTGTTTAAACATAGTGTACGCTTAACTGTATGTATAGAAAAGGTTATACTGACAAACAAATTAATTATCTACCAAATGTTATGAATGTCTATTCCGTTAAAGCTGCACAGCTAGCACCCAATGTGTTATTGATACCATAGCCGTTCCCTCAATGAATAAAAAATCCCTAAAAGAGCCAGGAGAGATAGTTGGTGAATGGGTTGGATGGTTGACTGTTTGATTGATTTAATTTATTCAATGGGTACGTGTCCAGATAGGTACTCTGTAAGAGTAACGTCTTCAATGATAGTATCTATTTTTTATGTTTGACTGAACAAATGTATACATGTAGCTTTTGCCACCTTCATAAGTTAAGAGGTATCATAATGATCAACAAATAATATAAAGCAGCTTACCACAGCACTGGAAATGAAGCCACTCTTGTTTTGAAAGTGGTCGCAGTTCACTTTGGCCACATTCTTTGTCAATTCACACAATTGTCGGTCAGCATTGTAGTTGTAGAGTGAACAGAGTGGTTCCCTCACACAAGCTGAGGCACATCTATACTCCTGACTTGCACGGAAAGAGCTTGATACATTTACTGAAGCTTTATCTGGGCCACACTTTCTTCGTGAAAACTCCAGATTTATCGTTTCTCCATGAATGAGCTTGATGCTCACCAATCCAATGCTAAAAGCAAGAGCAAGAGTAAGTTGCATGTTTACACTGCTGTATGCGTCTCAAGTTGTGCCGAATGCTTTTGCAGTACTAAACAAACTTGAATGGATCAATTTTATTACCATGGGAGTGTTTGCGTCCAAGGAAACTCCTAGCACAACGGTTGCATTCTCTCAGATCAAAACATTTATTAGAAGACATGCTTATTGATTAAAAGCAACTACGTATATGTAGGCACACGATGGGGGTAACCGAAGTACTATTGGGATCAACATATTACACTCTCTGATGACTGCACCTTGGTAGAAATTTTGAAAATATTGATGGAATAATTTCACGGTATAGAAACACCCTATGGGCTTAAGTGCATTAGAGTGTTTTTTTCTAAAAGATTTGTACTTGT
This sequence comes from Maea johnstoni, assembly GCA_963942565.1. NCBI lineage: Eukaryota > Metazoa > Annelida > Polychaeta > Spionida > Magelonidae > Maea > Maea johnstoni. The sequence goes on from OZ012695.1 coordinate 6,686,895, forward strand.
AACAATTTTCGATGAAATAGTATTTCATGGGCTTGGTTCCAAAAAAAGACCGATCGTGGTATTTTAGTAACATCGCGAAACACAAATAATGAATACATTCATATGCAGTTATTACATGTATTTAAGGTATTGCTTAGAAACACTTAAACCCTTGGCTTAGTACTGGTAGGATATCTGATAAATACGACCTAAAGATTATACCATTAGTAAAACACAAAAGCTTTGTCACTTGCACATCTTGACATCAGATTTGAGTTTATTTACCTTGCAAATCTTAGTTTGTAACTGAGCCCTGAGTCACCGTGAGTTAGCAGTTAGCTGTCTGACTGCCTTGTGCCACACTCTCAAAAATGGCATCCAATAGCTACATGATCAGGCGGAAGCTGAACCTCAGTTGTGATTGGGTGTGATTGTAACGTTATCTCCCTACTCGTGGTACCACCTTTTCGTATTGTTGAATCATCACTGCATTTTCATTTCTGCTGCCAACATTGTGATCGAGGGCAAAATCTTTGGCACGTCAAATATTTCCTGAAGCTTGTCCTGATGGGTGTGATTTGCGACCCATGTGTGCGAATACATTTACCTTAATTGTGTCGTTTCTGTGTTAAGTTCCAATCATCATCGGTGTATTCTGAGCTGATAACACACACAACAACACAACAAATAGAACAAGGTTTCCAAATGGTTCAGTTAGCTTATGTAGGAAAATGGGGGGTCCGTGGGAAACTCATGTTAATTGTTGGAGACGTGGTGTTTCTAGACAAATTTTGGATGAGGACTTCAAAGAAATATGTCTCCAATTTTTTCCACAAGTTTTTCAAGGTCAAACGTCAAGGTCAAAGTTCAAAATCCTTAAAATCCCTTGTTTGGACCTGAAACAAGTTGCATTTGATAAGAAACTCGATTTTTAGGGAGAAATACATTCAATAAGTGAATTTTATACACAGAGATTTCGTACTTTCCACAGTAAAGTTTAAATATGAGGTCAATAAGTACATTTCAAATTAAAGGTCAAAGTTTAATCAGTGGGAAATGCCTTGTATGGACAAAACATGAGCTGCATTTGATGAAAGTTGGTTAAAAAGGAGATTTTATAATGAGACATATTTTCTCAGTAAATTTTATTCGAGCAAACTTCATATTTTCCAACTTAAAGATTATATCTAAGGTTAATGAGTACATTTAAAGGTCTAGATCAACAGTCAGACTGCAGGAAAATGCCTTACATGGACCGGATACAAGCTGCATTTGATTCAATTTGGTTGGAAACCAGCTGTTGAGGATGGAACACACTTAATAATAAGTAAATTTTATACTGAAGCTCCAGTATTTTACTCAGTTAAGTTTACATCTGAGGTCAATAAGTACATGCGAAGATCAAGGTGAAATCATTGAAAATGCCTTGTAATGTCAGGAAATGAGCTGCATTTGATAACAGCTGGTTAGAAGATTTTACGTGAGATCTTTTACTTTTATAGTACATTTCATTACACTTTATATTTTCTACCTCAAGGATTATATCTAAGGTCAATGAGTTAAAAGGTCAAGATCAACAGTCAAAATGCAGGAAAATGCCTTGCATTGACCAGATACAAGCTGCATTTTATTCAAGTTTGGTTAGAAACCAGCTGTCTAGGATGAAATACACTTTTCCAGTAAAAGTCTTGGTCAAACGTGACGAACCTAATGCATCAGTCACTGTGATTCTGGAAACTGATTGGTATTCTAACAGCACTATGGGGACCTACTTAGAGTATTCCTACTACAATATTGTTGTCCATTCACAATATTTTGAAAGCTGCAACTCGAAGAATGGGAATTTTGACGAAGACCAGCTCATTTTCTTTCTGAAATCTGTCAGTAACAGGGCCTGGGACAAGTAAAAAAATTCAAAATGGAAAGGCAGGTCAAAATCAGATTGTGTTTGCCTAACATGGCAAGTATAATTTCATCAAGTAACTTCAGAGATATTATTGCTCAAATGAAATCCAATATTTCTTTTTCTATTGTAAAACTTTAACTTTAAAGGTAAAGGTATTCGGTTTATAGTCTTGTATCCACCGAAATGTTCACACAACCTTCCTTTCCTAGCAGGCCTGTACACACGAAAACCATTTAAATCCCCATAGGGATATTCCAGAGCAACTGGCAGCATATAGCATGCAAGCTCTAAGCACTGCCTTGCTAATGCTAGGTGCCCATTTTGCATCTGGGTAGACTGAGACAATATAGAATAAACTGTCTCACCCAAGGACAGGCCATAGTGCCCAGGTAGGGAATCGAACCAGCGACTTACTGACTACTAGTCCAACACCTTACCAACTTAGTCCCCATTGTGAAACCACTATAGAAAGGACACAGTTAATTTGTTATCTATGTGGATCAAACAGAAACGTCACTTTCATATATATATATATATATTTATATATTTATATATATTTATATATATATATATATATATATATATATATATATATATATATATATATATATATATATATATATATATATATATATATAGATAGATAGATAGATAGATAGATAGATAGATAGATAGATAGATAGATAGATAGATAGATAGATAGATATATGTATATATATATATATATATATATATATATATATATATATATATATATATAGATAGATAGATAGATAGATAGATAGATAGATAGATAGATAGATAGATAGATAGATAGATAGATAGATAGATAGATAGATAGATAGATAGATAGAAAGATAGATAGATAGATAGATAGATATATAACATTACACGATGATATGAAAAATGACTTCAAACAAAAGAGAGAGTAGTGATGTTGATAACCAAAGATAACCTTCTGAAAGCAAGATTTCACGAATGTATCTTTGTGTCTTCACGAAGACTTTAGTGCATTCTGATCAATTGCTTACTAAACAATGGCTACCCTTATTACATTTCCAACAGCTATCACTATCAGTAATTCAACCCTTACACATAAGCACATATGCTAATGTTGCTGTGCCCCTAATATCAGGTGTAGAACAATAATCGTGAATTATGTCCCTGGGTGGTATTATCTACTGGGTATCGCAGTTTGCACCTGTCTATATCCAAACACGTGTGTAGTACAAACGGTTAAACATACATAGAACGGTGATACAGTATGTATTTGTATATAGTTTGCACCTCGGTTGCAGTCAATACAGATACAATTTCAAAAAGGAAAGGACTGTATGCCTGTGTGTTACATACAGATAGTGTTTACATGTATTGAATTCGTATTTGGTATCTACGGTTTTACGAAAAACAACATTATGAAATATTGCTAACTGCATCCCGGACTATAGCGAGGTTTGTATAAGTAATAAATATTCAAATTTAAACCTTTCCATGTGTTTCATCTACGCAAAACCAATTCGGAGCACTGTCAAAATAGTGATTCTCGAGTTTAATTTGTATCAAATTAAATCAGCGAAATAATTAATTACAATATCATTACATCAATCCAAACATGAAGCCAAAAAAACAAATGTAAAAATCTTAAAACGACCCTATATTCACAAGTTAATCCATAAGCCACCCTATTCAATTAAATGAAGAATTGTTGTAATTCTTTACGTTCTTTAATTCCTGCTGTACGCGTAGTTCGAATAGTACATGTACATGGCTTATGGGATTAATTTGTGAATATAGGGTCATTTTGAGATTTTTACATTTGTTAAATCCTACATCCTTTGAATGGACTCATTGACCTTAAATATAATCTTTGAGGTGGCAAATATGAACTGTACTTTAATGAAATTTACTGGGAAAGTGTATCTCATCATAAAGTCTGGTTTCTTACCAACTCTAATCAAATGCAGCTCATTTCTTGTCAAAACAAGGCATTTTTTCCACTGATTTGACCTTTGACGTTTAGTTTAAAATGTACTTATTGACCTCAGATTTAAATTTTACTGTGGAACATACTAAATCTTTGTGTATAAAATTCACTTATTGAGTGTATTTCACCCTAAAAATCGAGTTTCTTATCAAATGCAGCTTGTTTCAGGTCCAAACAAGGCATTTTAATGATTTTGATTTTGCCAGACTATATCGTAAAGACCCCACGTGGCCTTCGTTACCCATTAAGATTACTTCTTGATATGAATACAAAGGATACAAGATGCGTAATTTACTAACATTTTGATTGAATGTCACATTTATTGGGATGCATGTTTTATTATGTATATTTTTCAGAAGTAATTTTTCCTGCATCATTTCGTATACGAGATTTTAGACATATATATATACAAACATCTGGGTGAAACTTCACTCAGGCATTCATATTTGAAACTACAGATTAATAATGTAAGTTGTTGTCATGATGTATAGTGTATATCTAATCTTATGTTTTCACTTAAATATTTTTCAGAAGTAATTACTCATGCATTCATATATGAAACGACAATCTTCGAATACACTTTTTAACCTGGTAAGATAAATTGACACAAAAAAATTGGAGATTTTCGCAGTGATTTTATTTTATAAAAAAACATGCTTACATGAATGCCACATAAACCATACACGGTGCTGATGATTGATGAAACTCACTGTTGAATTAGTATGTGGAAACAAGAGAACATATAGAGTAGTTATTGATTTGACATACGTTCGCATAAAGATAGAACGTATAGTGCTGGAATTTAATTCATGCACTGAATACCTGGACAAACCGGGCATAATGCGCGACCCCACACCCAACTGGCACCCAGTTTCCTGGGCATGGATATGACCACAGTTCCCTGACGTCACAACTGGACGTAGCTTCGATTCACAAGCTACATGTGTCATTGATGTGCTTGGCTTATTTTTGAAATGTTATCCACAGGAGTTTCTACAAGCAGCCATTGATAACCGTCTGGTCGACTGGTGTAGGAAAACATTTTCTGTACTGTACATCTCAAGTACGTAGGATTTCTATGCTAGCTATAAAGATCAAACGATCACCATATAACGATTGAGAAAGGTCTACCATTGGTAAACATATGATTAATCATACATTGAAAAAAAAACTGAACTATTTCCAGTGGGCACAGTGTGAGACTAACATGGCATCCTTGAACAACTTACATCACAGCATACAGGCTGTCATAGCCTACTTTACAATATCGTAGCTTTCATACCTTTCACGATTTTTTGAAAATATTTGCTAACCCTAGAAACTAGCTTAAAGCGACCAGTAGGGCCATGAATAAGAAAAATAGAATTACTTTCCGATCAGCTTAACAGAGTGAACAATAACTGGATTTATCACAATGAACTCACGTGAAGATCGCAAAGCGTGATTGGCTGGCTAACGGTTGAAACACCATCAGTATTGATCATACTGATGTTTAATGATTAGTTTGTCTATGTTAACCATTTAGTTTAGGGATCGTCTAGATGTGCATGGTATTTCTTCATGTCGATACTGGTTGACGTTTGTCAAATCCACTGAAGTTTTCACTCATATCAACAGATTGTTCACAGAATACAAATTAGATTAGCCCTAGTGAACATTAGATAATCTCGTTTGTCTCTAGTATGCGGTATCCCTAGTGAATTCTGTTCCGAAATAATAAACTCAAGAAATAGCTTCCCATTGTTTGCTGAATGTTTGGTCATTTGATTTAAGCCTATATAATATAAAGTATGCACGCCAAAGGTGTTATCCACCTGTCATTCTTTTTACACGGTACTGGCACTAGTATACTGTCAATAATTACCACGTGGCATAACATGGGTATATACGGTGATTGGTCTTTTTTGTTTTTATACAACGATGCAAGCGTGCGTCATTTGAAAATCAATATCTCTCCAGTTAAATCGGAAGTGGCAGTGCAGTTTTGGATTCTATCAGCTGTGCCCACTGTATCTTACTACAACAATGCTGATCCTGTGTTATAGGAGCAGGGTCAGAGTTCTCTATGTGTTTTTCGAGGTTGCCCTGGTGGCCGTGTGGACTAAGCCGTTGCCACTGACTGCTAGCTGACTAACCAACTGCACGTTCGAATCCTGGCCAGGGCATTGGAGAAAGTTGCCGGTGACTTTGGGTTAGACATTGGTTATTCGCCAAACATACCTGTTTCCTAACCATTCAAAACTGCCTAGTCGTGCCCGCAATATGGCAGAAAAAGCCACGTTAACAGACCTCCCAAATAGAGTTGAATTGGAATTAATATGTATTGATTTCTTGTCATTGTTGGAGGTATCATTTGAGTACGTGATCGGCAGGAGACACGCGCCCGAATGCTGCATTGCACGTGAGTACAATCAAGGAACACGTGCCCGATTGATTTAACAATCAGCTGTATTGTTTATTGTGAAGACGCTATGCTTAGTCAGAGCAGACTTTCGCGTATATTGAATTCTTGTCCAATTCTTTCAAATGTCCTGCTACAGTTAAAAACAATGTGTAACTTCTTTGCCCGTCGCGGTCTTTCAGTTATACCTTCTCAATCTTTCCAAATTTCTCAAAGATTGGACGCCGTAGAACTGGCTCTGGTGCGACTGGATTTCCTTCTGTCTGGCGTGTAGTTAACCCTCAGGCTGCTGATAGCTAATTTGGCCGATACAAAATTATGCAAAAAAAAACGAATCATTAAAACCCTGGCACATGGGTACTCTTCAAGTACTCACCGAGAGCTATCTAATGGATACCACCATGACAGGGTTCAGATCGTTTTTAAAACTCTTTGTGCCCTTGTGCTTAGGACAAAAGTAGCCTCAGCATTGCAAGGGTTAAGGACCTATCATATTCGCTGACATGGCACGGCTGTCTTTGTGTCTTTCTTGACAATGTAACCTAATGCAAAACTAGCACCAGAGAAGGTGCTAAACTTTTCTAACGATTTAGATTGCAAAATCTGTCACTATGTGTAATATTTGTCATCATATAATCCCAACATCATCTCCAACTCTTTCTGACTATTTATCTATGGTGAATCTCTCTTTCAAATAAAATGATTGCTTTTTTTACTGAAAATGATTTGAAACTCCCATGATGACCACAAACCAAAGCACAGTCTAGCTTTAGTTTATATTCTGAAATGAACCATGGTAGAAACATCCATTTTCCTGTACTGCGTGTAGGACAATCGATATTGTTTTGTGGAACAAAGTACATACATATTGATTACTGCATACCAGCCCATGAACAAAACTCTAAAGTTCCCTCACACTCACATAATATGATATTAGGGGGCTAGGGATTTTTATGAAAGTGAGTGATCTCATACCAATATGATATGGATGTGGGTTAACATGACGAAATGGATCTCCAAGGGAGGAAGGCTTTACGGATCCATTCTGTCATGTTACCCCCACTGCAATGTCATATGTGTAATATTATACCAAGCAATGCCCTTCCCCATGTAGACCTTTGAGGGGTCGTTGTACCATGAGTGACTACTTAAGCTAGAAAGAAATACAGAAATAAGACACTGACACAAGTGGGTTTTTTCTTATTGTTTCTCTAACAATTAGAAAAATCGGCGTTATTTTCCCCCTAGAGAACGTGCATATACTCCTCAGTTGTGAAACAAAGGGCCGTCCACAACAATCAGAGACGATGAGGTCAACCCCAACCATTTCCAGTAATGCTACAAGTAACTGCCAATGCAACATTTGCTGGGATGGTGAAGGCATGGTCATCTTGGGTGTACATTATACAAATATGCCATGCCAGTGTGGGTAACATGACGGAATGTTTCCCCGAGGGAGGATGGTTTTCCCGAGGGCGGAGCCCGAGTGAAAACCATCCTCCCGAGGGGAGACATTCCATCATGTTACCCACACTGGCATGGCATATTTGATTTATTATACCGAACAAACCCCGTTTGTAATTGTAAACAAAGCAAGGTCACAGATGACTGGTGATTCACACATTCCCCGCTAGGTGTCGCTAGTGGCAACGGGCAACATGAAGCCCTCACTGATGGCATCAGGCAACATGATGATTGTTCACTGTTAAGTCAGCCAATCACGGCTTACGATCTTAAAGTGAGGTATAATAAAGTAAAATGGTTAATTTGGAGAAAACCAATCACGCTTCATGTTCTGTACTTGCATTTCTCACTGATTGCTTACTGTGTTTTATGGATGGTCTTGGTTGTACATGCTGCCTCATGCATAAAAGAACGTTGCCAGTGTTTAGTGGTTTTCTTGGGGCATTACCTTAAGTCACAAATTCTTTAGTCGAGAATAGCAAATGAGGATAAATAAAATTATAAACCAGCATGTTCAGGTAAATGCTATTATGTGTCTGGTCCGTGGTGAATTATTTTGTAATTGGCAACAATAATGACGTGCGGCCAATGTATGCAGCCGTTGGCACTACTAATGGTGAAGTAAACCTCAGAGTCTACTAACCATAAGTTGTGGCATTATTGTAAAGTGAATACTATAATGATGATGTTAGCGTACTACATGTGCTATTGTTTATTTATATGTTTTGTTTATGTCATATGATATCTTAATGACCAGGAGAGCCATCTAGAGGGTAACTTCAATTTTACTTTCATTTTTGTGCTATTTTCGGAAACAACAGACAGCCATGTTAGAGATGTCTAGGTCCAACATAGTCAGTACATGTTTCTAGTTCTCTCCTTATATTTAGCAATTATGAAAGATCTAGGTTTACAGTAAATGTATGAATGTGTTAAGAAGAAAGAGGAATGGATTTAAAGTGCAGACTTGGTATAGGCATTTCTGATTGTAGTTTAAGACTTTTTTTAGTATGGAGGGCATATCTCCAAAGACACACCAATAGGTGAACTCTGGCCAACTTAAACCAATGGCTTACCATACATTTACTACCTACTTAACTTTATGCAGTAGTAAAAATGCTATTAGCTAGTTGTTAGCTGCACTTGTTCCATAAACTAACTCAATCTCCAATAATTGTTCTGTATATACTTTTCAGTGTGTGCATTTGAATGAGAAAACCAAAAGTCTGCCATAAAGATAAAAATAAAAAGATAAGATAAATTTTAAACTTCTAGTAATGCTGCTTGTTGCTATGATCATTCTATGAGCAATAATCTTCCAATATAATTGCCTTGCCCGTTGCAGTCTCTTCTCCTTTGTGTTTACTGGTAACCATGGGAATCACATACACCTACAGGGAATATTGTAGTTGAGTCATGTCGTGGACTTGAATGATAGGGTTTGGTTGATGGTGTTTGCATCAAATCTCTAATTCTTTAAAAGATTTGTGAATTTGGAGTTTGTTTAAACATAGTGTATGATTAACTGCATTCATAGATAAAATAATTATGTAACAACTGTCGTAAATGTTTATTTGGTCATATCTTATACAATATTTAACAGAAAACCTAGACATCTAGCACCCATTTTTTTCTTGAATAATGATACCATAGCTGTTGCCACAAGTTATGAATACAGATTATTAATAAAAACAAACAGGATAGAGATAGTTAGTGAAAGGGTTGGTTGACTGTTTGATTGATTTAATAGGTATGTATCTAGATGGATACTCAATAAGAGTAACGTCTTCAAGGAGAAGAGATACATGTAATAGTTATCGCCACCTTCATTAGTCAAGAGGTATCATAGTAGTCAACAAATGATATAAAGCAGCTTCTTACCACAACACTGGAAGTGAACCCCCTTTTGTTTTGAAAGTGTTCACAGTTCACTTTGGCCACATTCTTGGTCAATTCACACAATTGGCGATCGGCATTGAAGTTGTAGAGTGAGCAGAGTGGTTCCCTCACACACGCTGAGGCACAGCGATACTCCTGACTTGCACGGAAAGAGCTTGATACATTACTGAAGCTTTATCTGGGCCACACTTTCTTCGTGAAAACTCCAGATTTACCGCTTCTCCATGAATGAGCTTAATGCTCACCAATCCAATGCTAAAAGCAAGAGCAAGAGTAAGTTGCATGTTTACACTGCTGTATGCGTCTCAAGGTATGCCCAATGCTTCTGCAGTACTAAACAATCTTGAATGGATCAATTTTATTACCATGGGAGTGTTTTTGTCCAAGAAAAGCTCCAAGCACAGATCAAAACATTGATTAAAAGACATGCTTATTGATTAAAAACAACTACGTATATGTAGGCACACGGTGAGGGCAGCCAAGTACTATTGGGATCCATATATTACACTCTCTGATGACTGCACCTTAGCAGAACTTTAGCCAATAACGACAGAACACTTTCACTGTATAGAAACACCCGCTGGGCCTTAGTACATTAGAGTGATTTTTTCCTTACGATTGAAATTTTCTGTGAAATATTTTTTCTATGGACTTAATTCAATAAAAGGAGGGATTGTGGTATTTTAGTACAAACGCGGAACATTTATTTAATCAATTCATATACCTTTGGTATAAGACATGTTAGATTAGTCATTGCTACCCGAAATATGATGGACATACATCTCTGATCTAATTGACACAATTAATCTATTCAACCTGTATGAAGAAGTTAATAACATGGTGGAGAGAGATCAGATGTATCAAAAGAGTATTTGGAAAAAAATGGTTTGGGATCGAGCGTGGTCTATTGAGGATATGTTCTGGAAAATTGAGTATAGGCTTCATAAATCCCTCGACTTGGTCAGCACTTTAAATCCTAGACCTAGGTATTTAACTTGATGGGCACTGTCGGACAAGTACCCTGAATACATCAGCATGTGCGAAACTATGTCCCGCTTAGTCTGCCATGCAAGCCTTTTAAAAATGGATGACCTGAGATTAAAGAAACTAACAATGTATTCAAAATGGTGTCCACTATGCGAACACTCAGCCCGGATGATGTGCAACACCTTGTCCTGCAGTGCCCATCCTCGGACAGAGACGAAGAGACATGTTCCACGCCATTGAGTAATGCACAATTAGCCTAGAGGCTAGGATAGACGAAAATCCGGAGGAGATCCTCCAATATTGCTAGGGAAATGTAAGATAGGTTGCTCATTTGAACAAAAGGGATAGAACTTTGGATTGTAGCAGGTATATATATCCACGGAATGTACAGAGAGACCTCGTACTTAAGCGCGGGATAGGATAATGCGCTAGAAGGCTAGTGCTTATGACAAAACGGGCGATTATGACCAGATTAAGTTACCAGGACTTGCCTTAGAATACAAGCTATGCTTTATTTTAATTCTTAGTTAATAATTTCTCGTACTTCCTTTGTATAACTACAATCCTTTCTATGTTTATCTTTCGTTACTTCGTTTCTATGTATTTATATATGTACTTTTGTACACATGTAGTGAAACTACAAGTCAATACACTATATATATATATATATATATATATATATATATATATATATATATATTATATATATATTATATATATATATATATATATATATATATATATATATATATATATATATATAAAGTGTAACAATATAAAATGTAGAACTGATGCATTTTGGATTCTGTAAAAGTCAAATAAGTGTGGGATACTAATAGTGATAGGTGCTGTCAGTGGGTTATTGGAATAATCTCTATCCTAATTTCAAAGAGTATCGATTTGTCAATCTAAGCAGGAGTTTACCTTTGC
>OZ012695.1:6701144-6723818 GCA_963942565.1 Maea johnstoni
ATTTAGAGTTGATTAGTAACTTAGATAGCTAGACAGCCCCCAAGGAACATTATTCTGAGGAATAACAGTGCGAGACTCTGGAACATATGAACGGCAAATGGCAATGTCTATTTGTCTGTCAGTATATCTGTCAGTCTGTCTGTACATATGCATGTATGTGTGTATGTATTTATGTATGTACGTACGTACGTACGTACGCGTGCGTATGTATGTATGTATGTATGTGTATGTATGTATGGGAAATTGTGTTCAATGCGGAAGATGAGTTGGCGTGATGAACTCTAAATTCTTATACCTGTTTCCATTCTTCCAGTGGCAGACACAAAAAGCGATGCACGTGACGTGTATATTAAGTAAATTGATTTGCTGCTGGTTCTTTTACCAATCTATTAACACTTAGAAAAAGCCTGCTGACCTGCGGGGAGGCGGCTGGCAGTAAACTTGCATCCAGGTGATAGAGTTACAGTGAATGGAAAATTCTTAAGTGATAGGACAACACTAGAAAAACTAATTATCTTCAGTCGTCGGTTGGTGTGGGTCAACAATCAACGCTGATAATATCTAAACCCATTCCCATCCATAGAGATTACTTAGTTCTGCCTTAGATGACCAACCACGTTTCTTCATCCAAGGTTCTGCTATGTACATGGTAGTTCTTTCACCACAGTTTCCAAGGAGGCCTTACCTTCCATTACCTGAGAGAGAGAGAGAGAGAGAGAGAGAGAGAGAGAGAGAGAGAGAGAGAGAGAGAGAGAGAGAGAGTACTTGTATTTCTGAGTTGTGAGATCACCTCCTAAAATAAAATGATAGAGAGGTCACGGAAGCATGGGTTCTTTGTGAGATCGATATCACTAAGTTTTTACTAATATCTTTCTTGTTTGTGCTCTGATTAAGGTTAGGTTTATGGTTAGGTTAGGGTAATACCAGCTCAAAACACACCCAGATAAAAGAAGCTGGTTTATGATGGGAAAGATAGGAAACGATCTTACAAATCAGACTAATATAGCTGTGTGAGTTTGTGTGAATGTGTGTGTGTGTTAGAGAGAGAGAGGGGGAGGGGGGTAACACGGTGCACCCTCCACTATGTTTCCTTTCACGCATGGCTCCACTTTCCTTGACGCTCGTGGTGGGACCATATTCCTTATAGATCGATACACACCGAGCCATGCGTAACGTTCTACTGTGTAAAAATCCGCCAACCTAGGAGTCCCATACATTTTTATAGGCTCATGGATTTTCGATACCTGTTTCCATGAGTCTGCAGCTTCTGTGCTAATACGACACATAACAAAGTGACATTCCCAATGGGACAACACCCTTTGAGGTGTACAAGTTTGCAGGGCAGAGGGGCCCCAGGTATAAAACTTTACGTATTGCTTGCGAGGTGCTTGTGGTTAGGAATACAAATACAAGCACATCGCAAGCACTACGTAGAGCTTTATACTTAGGGGCCCAGGTTCAGACGATGGTCACTCTTTGCTTGGGGTGTGGTGTGCTAGTCTAGTGGACACTGTTCCAACCCGTCAATATGACCCAGATGGGTGACTAGATAATTCCTTGGCACACAATCTGGTAGTAAAGTTTTGGACTAAAACATTTGTTCCTTTTCATTTATACATTCCAACACACTAATTGCAATTAGTAACCAATTAGTTATGCAACATCTTCAGCATTTAAAATGACAAATTAAGCACTACTTTCATACCCCTGGCTGTTGTAAAAGATGGTCATCGACTTTTGAAATACCGACCAATTCTGTAATAGAAAAATAATCTCCATGGTAAATATTAAGCCATGACTCTGTACCGAAGGTGACATTCGGTTTAACTCCGCCCACAGCATTTCAGAATTGTTCTTTTTTGTCGTTCAGAGATCTGCAGTTGATGTTAACTCGGAGTGATTTAGATGCTGAGCATGATGTTACAGAGTTTAAAGCTGTCGTGTTCAGTTAGGAACACGACTAAGAAACTGAAATGACTGAACACTACTGTAACACAACTGCTACTTGTTTCATTACGACACGGCAGTCGTGTTGTGGTCGTGTTCAAAACCCCTGCTGTACCTGCCACCCACCAGGCCAATTGGTTGCTGCAAAGCCACCAGACATGCCACAATTGCCAGTTGGAGTTATACATCGTCTCTTAGTTCAGATGGCCATAATAAATGGAATGAACCTTCTTTTTCTTTGTCACTTGAGTACACCCAGTGAAAGTACGAAATTGACCTGTGATATGTGATTTGTTAAAACATTTAGTAAAACATTTGTTAAAACATTTAGTAAATATTTTTGTTCTAGTGTTGCATTGCTATTTATCCATGTTAAAGCTTCATATTGAAATTTACTTTTCAGTGTCACATGGTTATGATTACCCATGTTAAAAAGGTACACTGCTTTTTCAGTGTCACATGGTGACACACGTTATGCATTTCAATATTGACCCTGTATAGTAAACCTTCTGTGATGAGGCCTGGAGATAACTACATGGATTATTCTTTTTCGTTTTGATGATACTACTTGTATTCAAAGTTAATTATAATCTTAGCTAGCTATATTGTAAGTGTGTTTCAGTGTCAAATCTGAACCACTGATAAATATTATGAATTTTGCTTAACAAAACCAAATATAAATATTTGTTTGTAAAAATAATGTACTTGCTTATACTTACAGGTATATCGATAACACACATAATAAAAACAAGACAATATAAAACTGCAGTTAATTCTTTTTATTTAATGTATGGTTACATATTTGAAATATATTTCCCGCATAAAACCCTACATCAGAAATTTGACATATATACTCAGTTAATTACACGTCTTGTATATTTCATATTAAGAAATAATCGTAGTAGATTACGTATACTACAAGGTTTTTAAGAGAGCTTTATTTTCTCGTGAGGCTTTCTCAAACCATTTGGAAACCTTGTACTATTCGTTTTGTTGTTATGAAATAATGGGCTTTGAATTCTCTGACTATGACCTAAACTTAACACGGGAACCACGCGATTAAGGAAAATATGAGTAGTTGTAGTCATAAATGACAAGGTGGACACGCTTACAGGTCACAAATCGCAACCATTGGGACATGCTTCGGGCAATGTGTGGGGACATCGCTGCTGTTGTTGGCAGCTGAGGGTGATAAAACACAGCGAGGGTTTTACAATGACAACATATGGTTTCAAGAATGAGGAGGTGGTGTTACAACCACACCCACACTTAACTATTTCCTTGATCGTGTAGCTACCTGATGCCTACCTCATCATAGTGTGACATGGGCATTTAGCATGTCACCTCTATCATCTCACACTCTGTGAGGGTATACATCTGATGCATAACATCTTAATAAGCCCTTTTCGACAATATACGGTTTTAATAGTATAAATGGTCAAATAGATGACGGGTTTGATAAAATCTGGTTAACAAAATGTTCCCAAAAGTAACATTGAGTGGATCAATCAGTACAGGTTTCTCACTCAATGATAAATGAAATCATTTTTTTAACATCTTAAGTGTAAAAGTGAACCTAAAATATTGATGGCACTGAAACGTACATGCAATGTTTAGTATGATATATACCCATATAGGTAGTAGATGTAATACATGTATAAACTATATAACATAGCAAATAGTATCCATTTAGTCATCTTACTCGATATTTGTATAACCTTTTCAGCAAATGATATGTTGTCATACATTAATAACAAATATCTTGATAGGCACTCGACAGAGGCTATTTTGTTAAATAAATCCTCGATGCAAGATCTTCGCAGAAAAGTTGTCAGTGTCTCATCATATTCTACCATGAATGTGGAGACATTGAAATACCTGCATGAACAAACTGCACAGTTCAACCCAGAAACCTAGTTGTTTTGTTTCATTAATACGAATCCCCTACACAAAACATATCACTTCTTCAAATCTTAGTTTTAGCAAAGTCATTTAAATATATGTAGAAAGAAATAACACTATGGAGCTTATATTGCTTACTAGTACATTACTACTTGTATACTTAGTCATGGTCATTTCAGCATGTGTTATAAAGAATGGCCTTAATCCAAAAATGGCCAACAATTGAAGAAAAATACATAATTGTAAGGCAAATACCATGTGACGACCATCAGGAATGATGCTGTTTCAGTGGTGAAACATTTTATTTTATATGCTACTGATGGTTGACACCCTTGTTTATTGTAAACTATAGGATAAATATATCATCATTACTCTACATGTGGTAACAAGTTGTTTTAGATTAGATGCTGAGCATGATGTTACAGAGTTTAAAGCTGTCGTGTTCAGTTAGGAACACGACTAAGAAACTGAAATGACTGAACACTACTGTAACACAACTGCTACTTGTTTCATTACGACACGGCAGTCGTGTTGTGGTCGTGTTCAAAACCCCTGCTGTACCTGCCACCCACCAGGCCAATTGGTTGCTGCAAAGCCACCAGACATGCCACAATTGCCAGTTGGAGTTATACATCGTCTCTTAGTTCAGATGGCCATAATAAATGGAATGAACCTTCTTTTTCTTTGTCACTTGAGTACACCCAGTGAAAGTACGAAATTGACCTGTGATATGTGATTTGTTAAAACATTTAGTAAAACATTTGTTAAAACATTTAGTAAATATTTTTGTTCTAGTGTTGCATTGCTATTTATCCATGTTAAAGCTTCATATTGAAATTTACTTTTCAGTGTCACATGGTTATGATTACCCATGTTAAAAAGGTACACTGCTTTTTCAGTGTCACATGGTGACACACGTTATGCATTTCAATATTGACCCTGTATAGTAAACCTTCTGTGATGAGGCCTGGAGATAACTACATGGATTATTCTTTTTCGTTTTGATGATACTACTTGTATTCAAAGTTAATTATAATCTTAGCTAGCTATATTGTAAGTGTGTTTCAGTGTCAAATCTGAACCACTGATAAATATTATGAATTTTGCTTAACAAAACCAAATATAAATATTTGTTTGTAAAAATAATGTACTTGCTTATACTTACAGGTATATCGATAACACACATAATAAAAACAAGACAATATAAAACTGCAGTTAATTCTTTTTATTTAATGTATGGTTACATATTTGAAATATATTTCCCGCATAAAACCCTACATCAGAAATTTGACATATATACTCAGTTAATTACACGTCTTGTATATTTCATATTAAGAAATAATCGTAGTAGATTACGTATACTACAAGGTTTTTAAGAGAGCTTTATTTTCTCGTGAGGCTTTCTCAAACCATTTGGAAACCTTGTACTATTCGTTTTGTTGTTATGAAATAATGGGCTTTGAATTCTCTGACTATGACCTAAACTTAACACGGGAACCACGCGATTAAGGAAAATATGAGTAGTTGTAGTCATAAATGACAAGGTGGACACGCTTACAGGTCACAAATCGCAACCATTGGGACATGCTTCGGGCAATGTGTGGGGACATCGCTGCTGTTGTTGGCAGCTGAGGGTGATAAAACACAGCGAGGGTTTTACAATGACAACATATGGTTTCAAGAATGAGGAGGTGGTGTTACAACCACACCCACACTTAACTATTTCCTTGATCGTGTAGCTACCTGATGCCTACCTCATCATAGTGTGACATGGGCATTTAGCATGTCACCTCTATCATCTCACACTCTGTGAGGGTATACATCTGATGCATAACATCTTAATAAGCCCTTTTCGACAATATACGGTTTTAATAGTATAAATGGTCAAATAGATGACGGGTTTGATAAAATCTGGTTAACAAAATGTTCCCAAAAGTAACATTGAGTGGATCAATCAGTACAGGTTTCTCACTCAATGATAAATGAAATCATTTTTTTAACATCTTAAGTGTAAAAGTGAACCTAAAATATTGATGGCACTGAAACGTACATGCAATGTTTAGTATGATATATACCCATATAGGTAGTAGATGTAATACATGTATAAACTATATAACATAGCAAATAGTATCCATTTAGTCATCTTACTCGATATTTGTATAACCTTTTCAGCAAATGATATGTTGTCATACATTAATAACAAATATCTTGATAGGCACTCGACAGAGGCTATTTTGTTAAATAAATCCTCGATGCAAGATCTTCGCAGAAAAGTTGTCAGTGTCTCATCATATTCTACCATGAATGTGGAGACATTGAAATACCTGCATGAACAAACTGCACAGTTCAACCCAGAAACCTAGTTGTTTTGTTTCATTAATACGAATCCCCTACACAAAACATATCACTTCTTCAAATCTTAGTTTTAGCAAAGTCATTTAAATATATGTAGAAAGAAATAACACTATGGAGCTTATATTGCTTACTAGTACATTACTACTTGTATACTTAGTCATGGTCATTTCAGCATGTGTTATAAAGAATGGCCTTAATCCAAAAATGGCCAACAATTGAAGAAAAATACATAATTGTAAGGCAAATACCATGTGACGACCATCAGGAATGATGCTGTTTCAGTGGTGAAACATTTTATTTTATATGCTACTGATGGTTGACACCCTTGTTTATTGTAAACTATAGGATAAATATATCATCATTACTCTACATGTGGTAACAAGTTGTTTTAGATTATAGTCGAAACAGACGGAGAATAAGATTACAAAATAGAAAGAGGTCAACAAACTACATGTATATGTATAGAAGGATTGACCACGTTTATCAAGAATACATTTAATGGTAGATGGTATGGTGTACATAAAACAAAAAGAACACAGTATTATTTCTTTAAGGTCCTTTAAGCTCTATCCAAGTGCCCCATACCACTTAAACAAACGCTTCTGTATTTACAATGCAACCTTGTAATTGTATGGCAGGGACTGTGGGCACCACACTTCCACTACCCTGGGCATCATCAGGGTCAGCACCCTTTTTCTTGAGGTTATCAATAGGGTCCAGATTATTCTGTTGTTTAAGGCCGTAGAAGCTGGAGGATCTACTTGTACTTGAGGGATTCTCAAACTTCATTTCCTCGTTACTGTGAAAACTAACCTCAGATTTAGGAATTGGGATAGCATCTATATTATCATAGATTGGTTGCAGGGCCTCATTACAGAATGCCAAGTTGGTGGCTCCAGATGCAGGGGCACTGTGGGTATATTTTTGTCTCGAGGACGTAGTTGCCAAAGCTTCTGTAGAAACAGGGATACCATTAAATGATTTAGGGGAACTGTTTTGACGGTCATGTTTGTGTGGAAAGCCATCTCTGATTCCTGTGTGCGAAGGTGATAATATCGGATTGGATATTTCAGAAGTTCCCCTCACTGTTTCTTGTTCACTCGAAGACTGCCTGTTGATCTGTATCGGTTGGATGTTTGCCCTACTCTTACCTAAGTGGTCATAGATATAGTTCTGCACTGTGTTGCATTCATGTCCTCTGTGACCATAGACATGCTTCATCTCAGTGGAATGACAACAGCTGATGCCACTCGAAACATGTGAGCTATTACTGCAACACTTCACCTTAGCTGGACTGGAACAATTGCATTGGGGGCAATATACCCCTCCCCCGCCCGCACCCTTTGAAGTGTGAGCACTGTCAAAACCGATTGCAGCAGGATTGTTTTCAACATTTCTACTTACAGATGTAATATCTGATAAATTGTATGAATCACCAGATTCATTAAAATCTATCCTAGCATTGGTTTCAGGCTGTAGTCTTCGCAAATCTCCATCATCTGACAATGCTTCTTTGTTTTTCACTGGAAAACAACAATCAAAATGATATGTCTCGTTTATCAATGCACATTCTAACAAATGTTGGTATTAATGTAAGTTCATGTGCAATATGAAGTCAGGCATGTATTTATGTTAGTATGTATGTATGTATGTATGTATGCATGCAAGTATATATATATATATATATATATATATATATATATATATATATATATATATATATATATATATATATATATATATATATATATATATATATGTTGCAGCCCAACTTCCGATCCAGCCCATCTTAAGATGGGCCAAGCCCAACTTCCGATCGGAAGTTGGGCTGGATTTTGCTGGCCCATCTTAAGATGGGCTACCCAACTTCTGATAACCCAGATAATACGGCAGCCCAGCCCAACTTCCGATGGCAATGATTTTTTTATAAAGTGTTCATCTAGAAGTTTATAGCCTTGTTAGAATATTTGTTTATTGAATAAGATGTGAATTTCATGAGACAAATGACTTGCATCTTATTGTTAAATCTTTACTTAAACACTACTGAATACTTCTGATTATGCTGAAATTTGAATATAAGTTGATTACAGATTCTCTCCTTTTGTAAAAAAGACTAGAAAAACAAAACAAAGGAATAATTATTCAAACACAACAGATTAATTTACACTGGTAATGTTTCTTATGGTGCTGGATTCCAGCACCTGTTAATTGCAATCCTTGATTGATTTCATTCTTTTCTGGCTTCTAGAATGAGTTGAAAAAGTTGTATATGCCCTACAGTTTTTTTACCTGTCTAATAAAATATAAGTATCTATTACATTATGTATAATAGATGTCTGTAAAAGTATAAACATTTCATAATAATTAGCCAATTAAGGTAACATGGTACATCTATATTACTTTTCTTTATCTACATTCAGGATGAAGGGCTTCTTTCTGACACATATTAATAAATGTCTCAATTTTAAAAGTTCAACAACCAGTTTTCTTATATACTCATTGCTCTTCAATATTAAAAAAAAGGTTTAAAAAATAATTCAAACTAAAACATGAATATTTCTCTCTTCCCTCTTTTACTATTGACTACCAAAAAGATAACTTTCTCAACTGCTTCATCGAAAGTTGGCCAATCCAAGATCATAATGTCTAAATCTTACTAAATTTGGATCTGCCAAAATTTCATATGTGTGTCGTTTCGGTACAAGTACCAATTCAATCTGCATACAACTTATCTCATATCAATTACAACTTGAAACATGTATGTTCATTTCTTACTACCTCACCTCATCTAGATACTATAAGTGTCCTGCTCTGATGAATCTTGATAAAGGACACAATGTTTTTGAAAATTCTTACAATTTTTTTTTTGTCTATTTCTACTGTCCTGCCAGTCACATGAGCCCCTTCAATTAATGCATTTACACTTATTTTGGCACACACATGATTATATAATTATGTCAAGAATTTGCAAGGGGTTAAAGAATACCTAAAAATACTAATAAAAAAGCTTTAAAGACAAGAAAAAAATTAACTTTTCCCTTTTTGAGTCATTAGAAAAATACCATTGCTATTCCTTCATTCAAATTGTAAATGATTCATCATCTAGCTTATGTAATGTAAGAGCACACAACCCATAAATAACAAAGAAAAGGTAGTATTGTGCAAATTATCTAACTGAATTAACTTTGAATTAGTTTAAATCTGAAAAAGCTTAAAATTCCATATAAATGACTCTTTAATTTGTAGTAAAAACATGATTCTTTTATTTTGTTTTTCAGCTTACACTCAGCAAAAATGTTTTGAGTAATCAGGTTATTCTAGCTACCCATTTCAATTTATTTCTTGGACTAATATTATCTTGTAATTTAAAGTGGATGCCCTATGAAAGAGTTGAAAATTTCATATTTATAAGATTGCAAAAATTCATATGAATATCCATGAAGGGTTACATCCTGGTATCTATAATGATCGGAAGTTGGGCCAAGCCCATCTTAAGATGGGCCAGCCCAACTTCAAATTACCTACATCCTGGTACCTAGAGATCGGAAGTTGGGCCAAGCCCATCTTAAGATGGGCCAGCCCAACTTCAAATGACCTACATCCTGGTATCTAAAGATCGGAAGTTGGGCCAAGCCCATCTTAAGATGGGCTAGGGGTCATCGTAAGTTGGGCCAAGCCCATCTTAAGATGGGCTACCCAACTTCCGATCGAAAGTTGGGCCAAGCCCATCTTAAGATGGGCCAGGATCGGAAGTTGGGCTGCAACATATATATATATATATATATAAATGGATAGATAGATAGATATATGATGATGATTATGGTGATGATGACGATTATGGCATTGATAATTATGATGATGACGAAGATAGTTATAATGATGATGATGATGATAACCGTAAAATTTATGATGATGATGATGGTGATGATATATTATGATCTTCTTACATATCTAATCTGCTCTTTAAATCAAAGTTCTTTATCAAACCAGTAATGTGTACACACTTAAAGACATGTGACATAATGGGGTAGAGGTGGAAAGAATGAAGACATACATAAAATGTAGAGTAAGGGGTTAGACTTACTACAGCATTTTCCCTTCAGAAGTATGCCAGTGAGAATACAAAATCCCAAAAGAAATGCTAGGAGAATACCAACGATAACGTACATGTGATCCGCCATTGAAGAATCTGAAAATTAAATCTAAATCAATGAAAATGATATCTGATAGATAGATATTTTTCAGAACATAATCAGAAATCTATCCCCTAAACTTACTTTTTGCTTATATCTTAAGAAGTTATTATAATTGAATCAAATGATATATTCCATTCACTTTGTGGATATATTCCAATGCAAAAATATCTCTGAATTGAGATAAAGCAATTACAGTTAACATTTAAACAGTCTACTTCCATTTCCTGTATAACGTGAGACCAACTATAGATGTCTCTAGAGCTAGATACAGGGATACAATGCAAGTATTGAGTGTTGGGGGATTTTTACATACATGTATTCTATAGCCTGCTTCCCTTTCCTCACATTCAGACCACTTGAGCTAACGCTGAGCAGAATATCAGCCAGCATATATGGCAGTCTGGCTGAGGATTGTAAGCAAGAAGGAAGTTGTCTTTTACTCTTTCACCATATCAAATTTCACAAAGGTAACATGGCATACCTAGATAATAAATAGATGCACACTTTGCGCTCTTTAAACTATCATAACATGGCTTAATCTGCTGGAAGTTCGACACATTCAACCCAAGACTCTAACGGATATACAAACTACCCTTTTTACACATCTAACTCTGCTTGAAAGTTGTGTAATATATAAATGAAAAAAAATCTAAGTTTCAACAGAAGTAATAGGAACTGAAAAGTTATTGAAAAAATTGAAGTCAATAAACACACAATACAATACTCAGACACCGAGTGCGCAGTCATATAATAGGCCACAATAATATGATATCACAGCTAAAGAATGTCTCATTAAGCTAATTATATGGAAACCTAATTACCTTGATGGTGGAGCCAAACATTTCCCGATAACTGCTTCACCAGTCACATGTGGGCAACTGGCAAGCTAGTGCAGGAACTAAATACCTCTACTCACCTTGCAAAATATATACTAAAATGCTTCTCCTCTTGTCTTACTGCGCTATTAATCTTATTCATTGGTCTGAATTATACATTACCTGATTCAGGCTTTTGGTAGCAGTGTTTGCAAACATCACTATCCGATTCAAGGCACTTGCTTGGTGTTATGTTATGATGATCCTTAAGTGTTCGGTAAAATTTTAGACGATGTTTATTGAGAACCAACGTACGATTGGCAACTGAATAATGCCCGACCTGCAATGGCGAATTTTTGTATGCAATTAGAACTAAACAATACCATTTCATTTGATCATTCATTAATCTAACTTGGTAATTGATGTGTTTCATTATTCATAAGGTATGAGTAAACATGCATATTCATTAAACTAATTAGGTAAGCCAGTCAATGAATCAAAACTTTATGAATCTATGCTGTGAATTTACTGATTCAGCCTCCGTTTTGCAATGGTATTTTCTATGTTCGTGAATAGTTAGATAGTTCCAAGAGAAAACCACTGAGATCTATTGTGGGTGTTAATAAGGATTATAGAAGGTTGTAAAACACTTGCATTTTCTACGTAAACATCAAGTCAAAGAACTTAAATTGTTATAAATGCAAATCTGCACTGCTGTTACTGAAATTAAGGTGGTAACGCAATGTGTGTACACCTCTGTAAGAAACTTTAAGTTAAACATTCCCTTCAATTATTGTAAGCTTGATAAGTAAGTCTTCTGTTGGCAATATTACCTTTTTGTACCCACAGGTTACATCCCCTCTGCTGCTCCTTCCACGTTGAATATTAAAAACTTCAATGTTGACATAGCCATTTCCATTCTTGTCAAACGCTTTCATTTCCCCGTTCTCGACAGGTACTTTGGCATTTTTCACTGCCTCTATCAGCCTTTTTGGATTTCCTCTTAGGTCCCTCAGCTGAAGATTTTCGATAAATAATGTGACAAAGATATATTTAATGCATGCATTAAATGTTGCTCATAATAGTTTTCATTGGTGTATGTAAACCTTTATTTCAAATTACTACTGTAGAGGAGAAAGGGTTATTCATTTAAAAGAGGTGAGAATAAAAATTAAAGCTTCGTTAGGCACCATAATTTCTGATAATTAGGGTACCTCATGAATTTACCTCAAAGAGAAGAAACACCTTTGAGAAAAAGAAACTATTGAGAAAAGGACACTTTACTAGAACAACTCCCCCTAATTAATACTTTTCAATGCTATATCAAGGTGAATCACTAAGTAACATGCTTTACAGTACAAAAGAAGCTCAACCCTTACGCTGCTGGTGGCTAATTTGACCAATTCAAATTTGATGCAAAAAACCTATTGAGAATAACTGAAACCCTGGCACATGGGTACTCACCAGAGAGTAATCGGTGAGAGCTATCTGATGAATACCAACACAACAGGGGTTAGATGCTTTTCAAAGATCTTTGGATCCTTGTGCTCTGGAGAAAATAGCCATAGCATTGGAAGGGTTAACTGAAATGGAACTTACCACATTGCATTCGTCTTTGTCCTTGCATACTTCCTGCACACCAAGGGCCAAAGCATAAGTTGCTAGATAAGTTTTATCTGCCCAGCTATCCAGAATGAGGTTTTCACCAGATACATTGCAGTTTGTGCTGCAAGGCTCTTCAAATTGTGGCTTGGACATACCCTTGCCTGGTATATAACATTTACAAAAGTTTTGCCAAAATTTGATATACCAAGGATTCCGTTTATAGCGTCCAACTCTAAGTTTCTGAATGTAATGTTTCAAATCTGGGATATGTATTGATTCAACATTAATGGTCAAGGAACCCGCAGCTTCATTACAATAGTCCTTCAATATGGCTGAACTTCTTCCCCATGCACCACTGCCAACCATCAGGGGCCCAGTAATACCTGGAATTTGAAAATGAGATAAGGTATTCCATATTGCTTTATGTCACGCATAACTTCTCGATAGGAGCATATTCCTGATCGTTTCAGGTGATATTGGAAATTCTACCTCTCCTCTGACATCATAATTTTTTTCAACAAACAGCATTCATTTCTTTATGCAGAATATGAAAAATGACATTCATTTTACATATAAATCTGTAATTTCTACCTATTTAATCCAAGAGTACATGTATCGGTCATATTCAATTTTGCAATTCATAGTCCGGGAGCCAAACCCAGATTTTGGGCAGAACCTTGCACTGAGAGTTAAAGTCTCTGTTTTGCTGATACTTACAAGTAGATAATATTACTCTCAGGTTGGCAGGTGGGTGACTGATGTTCACCCATGAGTAATTCACTGTATTAACCTTTTGGATTGAATGTGTCACCTAAAGAAATGGCCAAATATTTGGGGTTGGGAAAAGAAAATGAATACTAAATGTTGGTATTAAGAAATTCTCTGCTTGTAGATCAATTCGACAATTCAAAAGATTCCTTACCTCCAATAGTTCTTTTCTTTTTCAAAAATTCAGATATTGTTATATCATCCGCATACATGACAAGGGCCCTGTTGGAGGTCAGCAATTTGGTTGTTTGTAATTTTGGTGTTGTAGATTCAAGCGGCACTTCTATGCTTCTTCCAATGCAAAGTGGCGAAGTCAAATCCGACATAGCTTTTTTATGCAACAGTTCTTTACCATCCCTAGCATAGTCATTCGCTGTGTATAGGACATCTGCATAATTCCATCCCAAAGTCTGAAATATCTTTATGATGGCATCCACCTGGTAAGCATTCGGAGTTGTTGTTCGTAGAAAGTATGGATATTTCACAGGATTACTCAGCTCGGAGGCAGTAGAACCATAAGAAATTATAGGTATCTTCATTGGCGTTAAAATATCAGCCAAGGCAATAGTTACAGAACTTGAAAAAGACCCAATAATGCCCACAACAAGGTCCGGATCAATCACAGTCCCGTTATGTTTTAGTTGCCGCTGTCCACTGAATAAGTGTAAAAGATAAACAAGCTAGTCAATAGACAATAATCAAATAACAGTGTCTAAAGCTATTGTAATGTTTCATTTTAGATTGATATAACATCAGTACAGCATAAACCATAAGCGTTAGATTATGGCTGGTCAGAGTTAACAAGCTATGCATATACTTTTCCTGTTTGTATGGCCCTTGTGAAAATATTAATTGAAATTGGAATTGCACCACACTAATTAATTGATCTAGTGCACTAAGAAGAAGAATTGAATAAACTTACCTAAAGAAATCAAGGACCATCTTGCTTGCTATCAGGCTGTTGTAACAATCATCAAAAATCAGGGCACCAAAATTTTCTTCATGGTCTCTGTTGAACTTATCAATTGTGAAAAATAAAGTCTCTACCAACTGAAATAAAAAAAAAGAATTTAGATAAACACACACACACACACCAATTCTTTTTTGTTTCTTTCTTAAACTATATGAAATCTGCAAAACCTTATTCTATAAAAAAAACAGACATGGTTGTAAACGCCCATGGATAACAAAAAAAATAAAAAAATAAGCCAAGCACTTTAATGACCCACGTAGCTGCGAATCAAAGCTATGTCCCGTTGCGACATCAGGCACCTGTAGTTGCTTCCATGACGAGAAAACTAGGTGGCAATTAGCTTTATTAAGCTTAGCCTGTCAACGCATTTAGTGCAGGAATTAAACGCCAGCTCTGTACAAGCCTGACAAACGTCCTTTCTTTCAAAAGGGATAACGACATCCATATTTATGTTAATTGCCTCTCTGGGCCTTATTATGAATATAGCAATGATGTTGTAGCTGCAAATCATGATCTGTCATGACTTATTTGACTTTATCAACTTCATCAACCACTAGTATGTTAATTGCAGGCCTTGATTGACATCTTTGACTCATGTTACATTTATACCTCCCTTTTCAAGGAGAGCATACAGTAAGTCTTTATTTACAGCTTGGCCTCTTTACCCCAACACAAAATTATTGAACAATTTTAACTTGCTTATGAAATTCGTCATTAGGAGAAGGTAAGGATAATTGTAATTTGTGGGTGATTTCGAAAAGTGCCAAACCTTTCAACTGACAATTGCATAGAATGTCACAGTTGGTTTTGCAAAATGTTGCATTGGCAGCTCTTACATTATTGGTGGGGTGTAAGTTTCAACTATGATATAAGATGTAAAAAGAATAGGCTATGATGAGAGCAGATTACAATTGACAAAAATTGATAAAAATCATGAACAGAGATAACATTCGCTCCACATTTACCTGTGATTTTTAAAGAATTTTGTGGTTATCTTTCTCCAAAAATATATGTACCTCTTCCCTATGGCACCCCATCCCTGCAAAACATCAGCATTTCCCATTAATGGGAATTGATTTCCCGTGAATAGGAATTCCTTTCCCATTAATGGGAATTGATTTCCCATTAATTGGAAATGGAATAATTTCCCATTAATGGGAATTGAAATGATTTCCCATTAATGGGAATTGATTTCCCATTAATGGGAAATCAGGTTGATTTTTCCATAATTGGGAAATCACATGCCTGTGCACCCCTTACCAATGCTGTCGTTAGGGCATGTATGAATATTCTGGACTTTCCCATATTGGGCGCCGTTTGTAACATCTATGATTCTGTTGGTATCTTACACTTCTGTCTAGAGAATTGTAAGTTTACAATTCTGTCCTAGTATCTTCCCCTGATTATAGATGGCGTTATCTTTCTAGACTGGTTAAACCAATCCGGCCTATCTATTCTGTTTACTGCCACTATCACCCAAATTCTGTATAGCATAATAACAGAATTCGTCAACAGAATTTCGCGAAACTTTGTGCGATTGTAGCCACGGATGACTGCTTTAAGAAAATCTAAATTTTGTAAAGATTGGACCTTGCATTACTGCTTTGCATTCCGTATATTAGAACCAAACTGAAACAAAGTTAAGCATGTTATATTGGCAGGCACGTGGCGGCCTCATTGAGCGATAATTGGGAGGTGGGATTCAGATTCCGAATAGATAGGCCGGATTCCTTTAACTAGTCTATAAAGATAACGCCATCTATAATCAATAGAAGATACTATGACAGAATTGTAAGCTTACAATTCTGTCGACAGAAGTGTAAGATATCAACAGAATTATAGATGTTACACACCGCGTCCCACATTAACTCCCACAGCTGTCACTGAAAAGTTTGTTCACTTGTTCCTTAGATGAACAAAAAAGAATGGATATGTAGTGAGAGACCAATTACTATATGCACTAAAGTGATCGGGCTCGCATCAGTGTGAGGTCACGTGGGAAGGACCAATCAGGGCTCTCGTATCATTTACATTACAGAAAAACCTGATCGCCAGCATCAACTAAGCATGCGCAGAGCACAAATTCTGACACTGGATGAGGCTAGCCTGTTCAGGTTCACCGGCTGGTTTCCTATCCACTTATCTTTATTTATCTAGTCTTGTTCTAATTATGTATGTAATGTATTTTCTGGTCGCGCCAGATAAGACAGGAGGCACGTTGATTTTGCCACCGATAAATTATTATATAGCCCTGCACATAACGCCGCAATTTTTGCGTTGTAATATCGACCACTAAGGTAAAGGTTGTTTAGCGAGTTGCGCCAAAAACAAGCACAGCTTATTATGCATAGCTTTTGCCAGAACTGCTTTTTAAGTAGTAATTTTTATAACTCTTCTCTGCATGAGATACAAATGAATTCCCATTAATGTGAAATATGAACGATTTCCCATTAATGGGAAATGAATTCCCATTAATGGGAAATCATAAGCATTTGCCACTAATGGGAAATATGATTATTTCCCATTAATGGGAATTCATTTGCCATTAATGGGAAATAAAATGATTTCCCATTAATGGGAAATAGAATGATTTCCCATTAATGGGAAATAATTTCCCATTAATGGGAATTCATATCAAGTGTTTCCCATTAATGGGAAATGAAATCCCATTATTGGAAATACATTCCCATTAATGGGAAATACTTTTTTACGATTTTTTGCAGGGATGGAGTGCCATACTTCCCTGACAAGAAATCGATAACAGTCATCGAAATAATGATCATGTTTGTGTTAATTTTGTAATGGACCATCATGAGCACACATGAATGAATGAATGAAGGAAGGAAGAAATGAAGGAAGGAAGGAAGGAATGGCTTCTTAAAGGCACATCGACACACAAAGGCCATTAAGTGCCATAAGGTGTGGGAAATACCGGTCCTTTATTGTTGTCAAAAACAACAACAAAGGAATAAATGAATAGAAATGCTTGAAAAACAATGAAATGTTTCAAAGTATAACGTGTGTATACATGGTTGTATTAAAATCATACTAAATTCTCAAAATGATTTACAATAGGTAAACAGACCAATCTCTTGTAAATAAGATAAAATGCTATCTGGAGAAACTTTTCAAAGAGTTCCTTTTCGTGTCTATTTCTGGATTGAACCAACACAATCAAATTAAATATGTTTGACAGGCAAATGACAATTACAGGCTGTACATTGGGGAGGGTATTCCTTTTTCAAAAGGAAGGAGTGACTTAAGTGAGTGCAACCAATTCCTGAACACAAAGGATCGTAAGCAAGATCCAACAAGAATGAAAATGAAAAAAAGATTAATTGAGAGGGCAAAAATATTAAAAAGAAAACAATCAGATATAGAAGAAAACTTGCAGCCTACATAACATCAACGCTCTAAATCTCTATACATACTTTTTATTTTCATATATCTACTTTAAAGCCCAAAACCATCTGTTTCCTCTTGTATTTGTTTTGTGTGTGCTATGTTGTTTATGCATTAGAAAAGGCTTGGATCTGACATGCTGCACAAAGTGGTTCGCTGTGTTCATGTGTATTTGTTTGATAAAACTGGTGAGCCAGAGATTACAGTACCTTCCTAATCTGAGACTTCAAATAATTATAATGGCCCCGCATCTTTCTTTAAAATTTATAGGTTCCAATTATTTGAAATATGAACTATCATAGAAGCTACACTAATTATCTCCTAGCGAGGAGAATTCTTTATTTCTGTTTAAGGACGTTGATGTTGTTTTTGTTAAGCTCAACACACCCTTAACATGCACTCCAAACCCAAATGTACCAATATAGGGTACGCAAGGCTGGTTTCATGGAACAACAGGAAATGTCTATGTCTATGCCAAAATCTTAATGATTCAACCAATTAAAGCAATTATGAGTTGGGTGAACCTAACTAATCATTATGTAAATATACCCAAAGCACATACGCCTATTGTGGTGGGAAAAAATATTTGTGTAGAGAACATTTCTAATCAAGCGTTTTAATTGACACAATTTAACCATAAACATCTGGAGCGAACAATTGACCTGACATGTATGGAAAGATCGCCAACGCAAACTGATATTTTCAGGCATATTCAACTAAATGGTGTTGTTTGAAAACCGTTTGGAATATTCTTCATTCTATTCTTAAGGTTAATTCTAAAAATCTCAGATATATATACACACACACACACACACACATATATATATATATATATATATATATATATATATATATATATTTATATATATATATATATATATATATATATATATATATATATATATATATATATATATATATATATATATATATATATTTATATATTTATACATCCGATTTTTCGCAATATGTATTAGACAAGACATTTTAAATGTGTAGAAGCTACACCTTTCATTGTTAGGCTACACCATTTATAGTAATAGTATTAATCATAAATGCATCAGCAAATTAGTTCTGTATATTCAAAAGTAAGTACATACCTTTGGAATTGGAATATTGTTAAAATTGGTGGAAGAAACCAAAGTGCCTTGCTGAAAACAATGGCTTTTTCACGCCAAAAAGGATATTAAGACAAGTATGTAAGTGTATACCTATATATATATATATATATATATATATATATATATATATATATATATATATATATATATATATATATATATATATATACATACATATATATATATATATATATATATATATATATATATATATATATATATATATATATATATATATATATATATATATATATATATATATATGTATATATAGACTGGCAGCTCGTGTTTTACTATGTAAAATTATTACCGACTTGAAATAAAGTTTATCTATCTATATATCCATATATATATACATATAAAAGTACAGTAATATATATATATTTATATATATATATATATATATATATATATATATATATATATATATATATATATATATATATATATATATATATATATGTGTGTGTGTGCGTGTGTGTGTGTGCAATACTGATTGGAGGGCAAGAAAAGGAAACTGTAACCATTACCTGGACAGAAGCTGTCAAATTGCGATAAGTTCCACACTTGAAACCCGTTTCCTTCTGGTGAATGCTGAAGACGCCGAGTATGATCTTTCTCCCAGGGACATATGTAAAATCCGCTTCTTTTTTTGGACGGCAAGAATCACAATTTTTGAGACATTGCGATTTGCTAACCTTCCCCCATCCAATCATTAAAGAAATCTTTAAAGTCTTCATATTCTCTTTAGTCAGACCATCAGCTTTGTAATCTGCTATATCCTCAAATTTCTGTCCTTGGAATGACATGACCTTGTAAATAACATTATCTCCAATTAATCTCTCTCCACTCTCATCAAAATAAACCTTTCGTTTCAGAGTTTTAAAAGCATTTGGGTAGATATCCTGAGACGATGCAGCATAACTGAAGTTTTTAATGTTTCCCAATATGTCTGCTGTGTTCAAATCGGTTGGCAAGTTACATGGACGATCACCATTGACGCAGAAAGTGTGATTAATGGCATGTGCTAATGTGTATACTGCATCAAGTAAGGTATCTACATATCCTTCGGTAGTTGGTTGGTTTGCCAACACTTTACCCAACAACTCCATTGTGCATGGCTTTTGGTACTTTGCGACGGTGGTATTGGCAAGACTGCATTCAGCCATTTCCATCACATATTCCTCCAACCAGGGTATTTCAACAAGTCGCTCTCCAAGAACAGATAGGATGACGTCGTTGTAGTTGTTCTGAATATCCTTGTGTGTATTAATACTTGTTGGTTTTAGTACTTTAGTTCCCTCTGCTGATCATAAAAAATGAAAAAACGGATAAATAATTATAAAACCATGTGCTTGATTTGAGTAACTTATACTATCATAGGTATATATTTCATCAAAATATAATGAATGCTTTATTCATGGAGACTTTAAGATTGTATTAGTATTATTTGAAAAATAAAATGGGCTCTTCTTTCAAGTGTCATATGTAAAACAACTTTATAACAATGTCAATAGCACAGTCTCTATACTGATTGTGGAGCTAAGCGAATAGCAAAACTATAAGCTACAGTCTGGTGTTCCTATGAAGCATTTGTATAACTGCCTGAATATTATCATGATATGATATTCATCTAAACGAAGTGACCGAGGCCTATTATGAATATGTGTTAATCATCATAGAAAGCAATTTACCAGCTCCATCGATACCATGAAAGATTTGGGCATTTGTGCCAACCACATCAGACATAATAAAGCGTAAATTCTGTATTGTTGAATTGTGCTGGATGTACTGAAAGATTTCCCTTGCAACTTCACTCTGGCCAATGTAGGCAACACCAATACTACTCTCAGGCCCTCCTGCCAGGTTTCGGTGATGATTGATGTCATCAATGGCATGCT
This sequence comes from Maea johnstoni, assembly GCA_963942565.1. NCBI lineage: Eukaryota > Metazoa > Annelida > Polychaeta > Spionida > Magelonidae > Maea > Maea johnstoni. The sequence continues at coordinate 6,722,130 of OZ012695.1, forward strand.
TGATTCTTCAAAAGAAAAAATATGTTTTTAAAATTGAGTTAAGTATTGTGCAGGCTCCACTAATGCATGGGCAATCAGGTATTGTTGGAAAGGGGTTATATACATTTGGGAAAAAACCTGTCCCTGAAAATTTGGGGGATAACATGTCTATGGATATTTGGAAAAATATCTGTCCATAGAAAATAAAAAAAAATATCTGTCTTGGGTTTCAAAGTGTAAGTTGAATTACAATCAAATCTTGCTACTATATTTGGCATAGATTCTTTTATAAATGTGAAGACCCCTGATCAGATGGAGAGGGGATACTGTATAACTCTATGGGATTTAATCCCTCTTCATATTTCTGATGAACTCCGAAGCTGATATTCCTCAAATATAGTCTGGCCTGGATGGAGTATGAATAAACGAATGAATGAGTGTTTGAAGGCAGATCGACACATAGAGGTCATAAAGTGCCATAAACTATCATCAAAAAGTGGTCCTTTGTCACTGTTGAAGGACAATGGCAAAGCATAGTTATCCTGAGTTAAAGAAGAAAAAGAGGTAGAATAAGAGCAGTGCCTTCAGATCCAAGGGGTATTGTAGATGCAGGGTATCCATTGACAGATCCACACATTCCCCTTCTTTTATAAGGCGAGCAGGGTTCCCCGGGAGGTGCCAGTTCCTATTGCACACCCTAAGGGAGTTAGTTCCACATAAATGGTTCTGCTACCTTTTGAATCTCTTCATCGGATTATTGGAAAACTAACTAGCTAATTCGCCTCAGATATAGCCTGGCCTGGTTCTTCAGAGTGTCTAGATCCTAGAACTTTTGGGAGACTAATGAAGCTCCAAGGCTTCGGACACTAAGAGATTTGCACACGCGTATAATGTGTCCTAAACGTTTTCAGCTTAGGGGAAGAAAGACGTCAACTTTCAAAAGCCTGGCTAAGTCCCTGTTTGGGTGGTCACAAAACTGACCTTTGCTATACTTTTTCCAGCGGACCTTGCTTGAGAAATACAAGGTAAATTCAATCTCGTCAGTGATATGATCACAGAGCAGTAGCATAAACTGGGGAATCATACTTATAACTAGATGACTTGTTAACTTGTGACGGTATGTTATTATCATAATTATTTATAATTATTGTTGACACTTAGGCGGTCCCATTGGTGTCCACATTTGAAGGGTTCCACTATATATGTATGTATATATATATATATATATATATATATATATATATATATATATATATATATATATATATATATATATATATATATATATATATTTATATATATAAATAAATATATATATATATATATATACATATGTATATATATATATATATATATATATATATATATATATATATATATATATATATATATATATATATATATATATATATATATATATATGATGCAATATAATACTTTGAGATTAAAAATCTTTACTACCTTTCCTTTGTCTGCGACTGCTCTATGATATGGGATGTGATCACACAAATATCTGCATGCTTAGCCAGTCGAATAAAGTCTGCTGTCCCTTCCTGTCCATAGGTATCACCAGTTCCAATCACAGCCACTAGTGACCACTCAAGCGTTTTGGCTATCTGCAGAAGGGCCTGTACACGAGAAATCACAACATTTCTTTAATATTATAAGCCTCTTATCTTGACTTATAATCAAGATATGTAATATGTATCA
>OZ012695.1:6724018-6741518 GCA_963942565.1 Maea johnstoni
TATATAATATATATATATATATATATATATATATAATATATATATATATATATATATATATATATATATATATATATATATACCTTGTTAAGGGTCAATCTACTATAACTATAGAATAACTATTCGGGAGGGAAGGGTATCACATTCTGTGTGTAAGTGATCAGGTTATGTCCCTAGAGTTAAGTGGGACTGATATATTTCTTCTCCACCTGACGTGCGGGTAGCAGGCAGCCAGTGTCCGCAGAACTTTGCATGTTCTACCAAGATATTACACCCTCAATCTAAAATTTCTGCATAGTAACCGATAATGAACAGGGTAGACTTTGCATTTGTAAAAATCTCAAGATGACTTCATATTCAAAAACTACTCCATAAGCCATCTGAAAATATGATTCAGTTTGTCTGGTTTGAAATTTGGATCGATAAGCATGGTTCTTTTCATGCTTTCTCTGCGAAAGAAACAAGTTCAAATGAAGACATTGTGATAAGAAATAGCCACCTTCTTTCTGTTGACAGCTATTGAAAAGGCTTTGAATGATCACGATGTTTGTCTTGCTGAAAATGCTTTAACTTTTTTCATAATAAACTATGAAGAGTATAAGCAGTACAGTGCATAAGTATACTAGGTAGGTGATAATGAAATGCTACATTATAAATTATGATATACCTTACATAACGAATGTAATCTTTTGCTTTATCATCTTATATCACATTATAGTATATTTATTATAATATTATATTGTATTGTTAAATCCTATCATCTTATATATCATATCACATTATACATTATATCTTATCATACCTCACTTGAAGATCGTAAGCTGTGATTGACTGACTTAACAGTTGGCAAACATCAAATATTTGAAAAGGCATTGTAAATGTTTATACCAGATGTCATTAATGGGTTAAAAGGACATCCTGAGCAATAAAAGTAGCATATTAAAGTTGGTCCTCCTGTATTATTATTATTATTAGTAGTAGTAGTAGTAGTAGTAGTAGTAGTAGTAGTAGTAGTAGTTAGTAGTAAAAAGTAGTAGTAGTAGTAGTAGTGGTAGTAGTAGTAGTATTTTATTATTATCATTTTTATTATTATTATTATTATTATTATTATTATTATTATTATTATTATTATTATTTTTATTATTATTATTATTATATTTATTATATTTGTATTTATTATTATTATCATTATCATTATTATTATTATTATTATTATAATCATGTCATATTATAATTATCCTTTTTATTATTATTATTATTATCATTATTGTCATTTTAGATTTTATGTGGATTGCAATGGCAACGGCATCCAATAACAACTGCATCAGTACCCTGTCTTGGTTCGTCAACTGTGAATTATGCTTGGAGATGTACCAGAAACCCAAAGCCCTCACTTGCCTACACGGATTCTGCGAGGACTGTCTCAAAGACTACGCCAAGCTAAACGCTACGCACGAAAACAATCTTCCTTGCCCGCAGTGCCGTAAGTTATCCATTCTACCACCAGAGGGAGTAAGTGGTCTTCCCGATCACCAAATATACCTTACTATTCAAGAAGCCTTGAAAGCCTTCGATCCTTCGGATGTTAGCATCGATTTGCCGCAGGAAGAGACCATTTTGGAACAATGCGACATCCATGGCGGTCAGGGATTGACCTGGTTCTGTCGCGACTGCCTCGAGCAAATCTGCACTTGTTGTTTGGTATCGGAGCACCAAGGACATTGCAACGTCGGCATCGAGACCGAAGTTGCAGCCACCAAGATCACCCTTGTCGAGTGGAATACCAAATTAAACGATAAATGCCAAGAAATTCTCAACATGCTGAAAAAAATTAAGCTTGACAAAGAAATGAAAATCGAAAAAGTCAAACGAGCGCAAGAGAATATTGAAAAACGCTACCAGCAACTCTTCAATCAGCTGGTTCAGGAACGTGATAAATTAAACGAGAAAATTGAGAAATACAAAGCAAGTCTCGAGAATGAGACCAAGACTTTCCAGGATAAAAGTGGCCAAATCTTGGTGGATGTCCACAAATCCAAGGAAGCCATTACGGAAATGGAAATGCACCCCTCAAATCATTTCATTCTTAACGGAGTTATGAAAATACAACCGGGTGTCGACGCTCTTCTGAAATTAGCGGTAAAAGAACCCGAGGAAAAACAGCAGTTTATCTTCCAAAAAAGTATGACCAAAAACATTGATAACGTAATCGGGAATTACCTGGGTAGGATTGAGGTTGTGGTAAAAGACGCTGACCGTCCTGTTCCTGAAAAGTGCACCTTAGCGCGTACCATTCACTGCGATTCAGACGGCGTCGTTGATGTCGCTTTTTGCGAATTCGGAGATATAGTATCGGTCACTTCAGCAGAGCCCGGGGAGGTCCAAATACACACGCAATCGTCACGACTTGCATTCCGTAAGCGATTCTGCTCAGAAGAGGGCGCTGATAAGCTTTCCTGGCCGAAGGGCATTGTGACGCTTCCTTGCGGCAATATCGCAATAACTGACCACAGTAGTAAGGAAATAAAAATTTACGACAAATCCGGAAATCTCCTCAACTCCACAAGTTGTGGAGGAAAGCATCCTTTCGCCATCGATGTTTTAGGGAGTGGAGATATCGCGGTCAGCTACTGCCTCGATAAGCTCGTTCTGATTCATTCTCGCAGCAGTCTGGATGATTCTTGGCAGGCTATAAATGCCTACGATTCGATCCACAGTGTCAACTTCAATTCTTCTTTCGGTGACTCTGTTTCGGTAAAACAGCGGCCAAGGACCTGGTATATTACTGGCGCTATCACAAACAGCTCTGACCACAGGATGAACTTGCAGTATCCACGTTACTTGTCCTCCTGGCTTAACGATGGGCTTGTGATATCAGATATCCAATCACACAGCGTTTTCGCATTGAAGCAAAACGCTACCACGCGAGAGTTTGAATTCCAGTGGCGTTTCGGAGCATCAATGGCCGAAGACGGAAAATCCCTCTTGAAGACGCCGCATGGAATCTGCACAAACTCACATGGAAATGTACTCATTGCGGACCGCGGACACAAACGCATCATTCTGCTCTCCAAAGATGGAGAGTTCCTCAGGGTTCTCTTGAGCAGATATGATGGGATCAAAAATCCATGGTCCCTGGCACTGAGTGGCGATGAGAGCCTCCTATTGGTGGGGCAGGGAAAAGGCAAAGGTAAAAGCCTCCTTAAGGTCTACAAGTGCAGATAGACCATAAAGATGCATGAGACATTACAAATAGGAAAAATACATTGATAAATAAATATATATATATATATATATATATATATATATATATATATATATATATATATATATATATATATATATATATATATATATATATATATACATATATATATATATATGTATATATGTTAATTGCACATTTATTGCAGAAATTGACAAATTGTTTATAATCAACCGTTATCCCCATAATTGTGCTCTAACAATTTTGGCATGCTTACCGTCAGAAGAGTGATTACTTTTCTTGTATATACATATAGAAGACCTTTCAAACTATATATATATATATATATATATATATATATATATATATATATATATATATATATATATATATATATATATATATATATACAGGTGAACTTGGATATGACGGACTCAATGGGACCAGGAAAATTGGTCCGTCATATGCAAAATCCGTCGTATACATATGACGAATACTTGATATGCATGGTGTTGGGACCAAGTATATCGTCCGTCATATGCAAAAATCCGTCGTACAGTGGTCCGTCATATCCAAGTTCACCTGTATATATATATATATACATATATATATATATATATATATATATATATATATATATATATATATATATATATATATATATATATAATATGTATATATTTATTTATAAACAAGCATTAAATTCAAATAGATAAGTATACATACATACATATATACAAGGGATAACTTTCCTATTTGCATCAGACTATGTCTGTTCTCAAGTTGCAAATAAGTTATAACCATGTTGGCGTGTTATAATTACCCCTGGGGGGGGGGGGGGGGGGGGGGTGGCGGTCGTTAAAGAAATCTTAGAATGAGTGAAAGAAATGAAAGCAACATAAGCCTTTTTCAACATCAACGACACCCAACTTTATTCCAAAAGATTTTTAACTTTGATTCTGTTACATTCGTTTTCACATATTCCTGTCAGAGAACTTCAATCACATGATTGTTTAATCTTGACTCTTGTTATATACTTCTGCTTGGGTCAAATCCTTGATCTACCCATTGTTAAATGTACGTATACTGCCTAAAGGTAGCATATCTCAGAAAATGTGTACAACTTCCATTGACAATAAACTTTAGTATTTTTCATAACTATTCATGATGGGGGTTTCAATAGAAAATGTTGTGATTTAATCATTCTGTACATCATACTGATTTCTGATTGGGCTGTTTATTTTCATTGGGGGTTTAAGTGCTATCAAAAGAATTGACAAGTTGCATTTTGACAGTGGATATATTAAATTTGACTAATTTGATACACTTTACCCTTATATACCTAGACTACCCTGGTAATCCATTAATGCTTAAGAGTTTCTCGAAAAAAAATTGTCTGGTTCTATGATACTTTTAACAATAACACTGGTATGAAGAATGATTTTACAAAAAAATTGAAGGAGAGTTGTTGGTAGTGTTCTGAATAATATTCTCTTTCAAATATTTTTCCAACTTTACTTTTGTCTGCAATATTTAGTCAATATTGTCAGGCTTATTTTGGTCGCTGTGAGCATTAATGGGTTTAAGTGTTGTATATGCTTATGATACTTTTCAAAATAATACTTAGTAACAAAAAATACAATTTGAAATCTTTTAAGGGGAGTTGTATATTGTATTTTGATTAACATTATACTTTCAAACATTTTCCAAAAAAGGCTTTTAAGACAGATACTTCAAACTTATAAAACCTTTGGCTTCTACACGCACGAATGTATGAAAATGTTCAAGTATTTAAAATGATACTTTCCCAGTACAAAATTGCCTCAAATCAACCAGATCTGAAACATTCATTTCATCCTCGTAAATTTCCAATACTGAAGTAGATGTTTTCTATCAGTATGAGGTATCTCTGTATCTCTGACACATTTCAGGGCTCGAAATTAAGTTGTTCTTTTCAGGGAGCCCTATTGCATCTTCAAAACCTACTTAAGAGTGCTGTGTATAGAAATAAGTACATCTTTGGTCTTCCTGCAGAAATTTGAGGGAGCCGCAGGAGAATTCAAGGGGCCCTGGGCTCCCAGCTCCAGCTCATTTCTAGTCCTGAACTAGTAAAGTCTCTTTCAAAGAATATCCTTTAAGATATCACACAAAGGAACCACACAATGTATTTACTACCTCTGGTCCTGCTGAATTAACCCAGCAATATACTGGAGACACTATCCTGGTGTCTGTAGCCAGGAAATATCTGAATGCACTTTCTGACCTGCTAATGACCATTCTGCCGGGTGAGTCTATAGGACCTCCCACAGAGCCTGTACATGACCCGAAGGGGCTCCACTATAAAGTCCCCCCCCCCTCCCCACTAGACCTTTTTATATAGGGCAAGTTGGGGGTCACTCCTCAAAAGTCAAGTTGTGCCCTAAAACCCTCAATGGTCAATTTTGTCCCGAGGCCCAAAAATAATGCATTGGCAGTGTAGGTTACATTCAGCAGGGCAAGGGTTACCATGGAACTATTGTCTATTTAACCCATACATGCATGAGAGTCTGACTAGTTTTGTGATAACTTTCAAACAAAAGTATCTGTTGTGGAATACCTGCCTATAAAAAAATTCCAAACTCGCCCCACACTCCCAATGTTCTGTTAATTTGTGAATCAATTTTGTGAATTCATGTCAATGCAAAGGAGGAATCAAGTACCAGGCAGCACTTACCAAACGAGTTTCACACATGAATGGCTTAATAATAATGAGATCATGTAATTGCAGTTATTAGCTGCAAATCAACAATAATCATACATTCTAACAGATTGTATGGATATATAACAATTAGGGAGGTCACCTAACCCATTCACATCTCGAGTGTAAATATCATCTCAAACATATGGAGATATCTTTAAAATACAGGAATATTTTGAGAGATAGTGGACAGAAAGTTATTGTTCTGTTACGGTTTCAAAAGCCCTCTTCAAATATTTTTAAAAAATTACTTAATTTGATAAATTATTTTCAAATCTGTCAGACCGTCTGTGCACTCCAGATTAGGGATTGGTACTGCATTGCACTACAACACATTGACATGATGACATGTCATTCAACATCAGTGCGCAAAAATTAAACTGTGCATCAAAGACAGCTGCCTACTGAGTGCATTATTTTATATATTTAACCCTTCCAATGCTGAGGCTCAACCTTTGTCCAAAGCACAGATTTTTGAAAACCACCCAAACCCTGTCTTGTTGGTACTCATTGGAAAGCTCTTGCTGAGTACTCTCAGATAAGTGCCCATTTGCCAGCAGCATCAGGGTTAAAAATAACACAGTATACACAGGGCTTGAAATTAGGGGGGGGGGGCAGAAGCCCAGGGCTCCCTTAGATTTCTGCAGGGAGCCGAAAGACGAACTGGTTTCTTTACACAACACCTTCAGATAGCTTTTGAAGATACAATTGGGCTCCCTGAAAAATACACTTAACTCTCCCAATGCTGAGGCTACTTTTTCGTCCAAAGTACAAGGACGTAAAGACCTTTGAGAATCATCTTAACCCTGTCATATCCGTATTCATTGCAAAGCTCTCACTGAGTACTCTCAGATGAGTACCAATTTACCAGGGTTTCGGTGATTTTTCAGGTTTTTGCATCATTTTGTAATGGCCAAATTAGCCACCAGCAAGCATCAGGGTTAAAAATATTGTTGTAAAGGAAAATTGCAATTTCCTTTCTCACAAGATGAACGATAGCAGCATTAAGGATGCCACAGGTCGCTCCTACTGTACCCTGCCTTCATTCATTTGACATGTGCAATTTATTGCAAGAACTTTGTTATAAGGTGTCTATATATGTAAACCTTTGTTTTGTGATCAGTAGCTTCTGGGTCACCAAGCTGACTGGTTGTGTATGTACCAGGTTGTGGGATTCCTAACTTGGAGTAACTGTGCATTAAAGAAGTTGAATACAAGGATTGTCTTGGGCTCTGATTTATAAGAATTATTCTCTCCCATAATAACACAGTATACATTATTTCATATGCGCAAAAATAACATGGTATGCAGTACTCGGGTCAAATTTCACTTCTTCATCTGTCGCTGCATCTTCTCTAGCTGCATGGCGGTGATCTGACTGAGGTCGAGGCACTGCGAGCCGACGCGCCGGATCTTGTGTTCGTGATGCTTGGCCAGGTACCAGAGATAGACAATAAAGAGCACGAGGCCGACCAGGAACGCCGTGCTGAAGTTCAACAGGTACTGGCCCGGAAACGCCATTGGCTCATCGTCAATGTAAAACTGAGGGAAAAGAGGGAAAACGCTATGTGAAAATACAAGAAAGAGTTTCTTTCAAATAATACTTGGGAATTAAGCTTTAACTGTAAACGCCATGGTCTAGAGGAAAAAGAGGAAAAGAGCTATGAGAAAGAACACGAAAGAATTTCTTTTTAAACACAGATAAAAGTTGACGGGCCCGTTACGGGCGCGTGTCCTGTTATGGGCCCTTCAAAATAACGGGCCCGTTTGGACCCGTCAATTTTTACCTGTGTAATACTTGGGAATTAAACTTTAACTGGAAATGCCATGGGCTCATCATCAATGTAAAACTGCAATTACACCAGAGGGAAAAACGTCATGTGACAAAATAGGAGAGAGTTTCTCTTCACACTGGGTATTAGAATTTTCAAATAAAACTTGGAAAGTAAATATTAACTGCAATGCGCTCATCATCAATGCAAAACTGAGGGAAAAGAGGCAAAACATTATGTAAAAATACGAGAAAGAGTTTCTCTTCCAATTGGGTATAGGAATTTTCAAATGAACTTGGGAATTAAGCATTAACTGGAAACGCCATGGACTCATCGTCAATGTAAAACTGAGGGAAAAGAGGCAAAACGCTAAGTGAAAATACAAGAAAAAGATTCTTTCAAACTCGGTATTAGAATTTTCAAATAAATATGTGAAAATAAAAGAAAGAGTTTCTTTTCAAACTGGGCATTAGAATTTTCAAACAACACTTAGGAATTAAGTATCGTTGTCAATGTAAGACTGAGGGAAAAGAGGCAAAAATAAATGCTATGCGAAAATACAAGAAAGAGTTTCTCTTCAAACTGGGTATTATAATTTTCAAATAAAACTTGGGATTTAAGTATTTACCTGAAATGCCATGGGCTCAACATCCATGTAAAACTGAGGGAAAAGAGGGAGAACGCTATATGAAAATATAAGAAAGAGTTTCTTTTCAAACTGGGTATTATAATTTTCAAATAAAACTTGAGAATCGATGATTCTCCTTTATACATTACCTGAAAAATTCTCTGGTCAAAAAGATCTCAATAAAGAAGATATGAACATTTTGGATGCTACAAGCATTGTGAAAAGATATTGAAATAAGACGAGCAAACTTACCAGGTAGTATGTTTCCAAATTACAATAGGATTGTCCAGAGAGCATCGTTACTCTAAAGTGGTACAGGCCCGAACCCTGAAGCCAAAAACAGAAATATATATAACAATTAGACCTTGTCATGCTCAAAATTTTTATTTCTCAAAAGAATCATAACTACATTCAAATAATATTATTATTACACTTATTATTATTATTATTATTATTATTATTATTATTATTATGATTATAGAGTTATTTCGAAGACTTTTTTTTAAAGAAAAACTTGTAACTTGAATGCATGGGTTTGTAATCATTTAACTAAACAAGTGCTGAAATGGAAAAGACTTGCTAGGATATGAATATCAAGTGTATTTGAAAATTAGAGGTGAGGTTCAAAGAGCAAAATATCCTGAAATATAAACAATGTCTATCCGTGTGGCCTAAAGAGTGAGAGGTATAGATTATAATCTTGTACTTGACTGTGTAACACTCCTGTAATGCTGTTGCGATTACAAATTATTATTATCATTGCTTTTATTGTTACTGTTATTTTTGTTATAATTGTTATTGCTATTATTATCATTATCATTATTATTATTATTATTACTATTATTATTATCATTATTATTATTATTATTATTATTATTATTATTATTATTATTATCATTATTATTATCATTATTATTATTATTATTATTATTATTATTATTATTATTATTATTATTATTATCATTATTATTAGTATTATTATTATTATTACCATTATTACTACTATCATCATTATTATTATTATTATTATTATTATTATTATTATTATTATTATCATTAATATTGTACCGTCATGGTGAGCTCTACGTGTGAGGGGTTGTGTAGGTTTGGTATGTTATTACGGTGTATACTGACCGTCATGATGAGCTCTACGTGTGAGGGGTTGTGTAGGTTTGGGATGTGCATGAACCTGCTGTCCTTCCTCATCTGTTGCAGAATCAGAGACGGCTCCGCTGCAAAACATGAAACCAGGAAACATATCAGGACAAGAGAGGTTAATCTTTCTAGTATATTAACCGAAAATAATATCCTTCAAATCAATTTCTATATAGCAATAAATATATAGTTTAAGTGCTTGAATGTGTGAATTTAAAGTGGCACAAATACCATCTAGCAGGGCTGTAAAGCGAACTTTTTAGCACTCCAAATTAAAGCAGTATACAGTATATACATTGACATATTAACCCTGATCCTGCTGTACCCAGAAATATCTAGGTGACACTAATCTGCTGCCTGTAGCCAGAAATATCTAGGTGACACTAATCTGCTGCCTGTAGCCAGAAATATCTAGGTGACACTAATCTGCTGCCTGTAGCCAGAAATATCTAGGTGACACTAATCTGCTGCCTGTAGCCAGAAATATCTAGGTGACACTAATCTGCTGCCTGTAGCCAGAAATATCTAGGTGACACTAATCTGCTGCCTGTAGCCAGAAATATCTAGGTGACACTAATCTGCTGCCTGTAGCCAGGAAATATCTAGGTGACACTAATCTGCTGCCTGTAGCCAGAAATATCTAGGTGACACTAATCTGCTGCCTGTAGCCAGAAATATCTAGGTGACACTAATCTGCTGCCTGTAGCCAGAAATATCTAGGTGACACTAATCTGCTGCCTGTAGCCAGAAATATCTAGGTGACACTAATCTGCTGCCTGTAGCCAGAAATATCTAGGTGACACTAATCTGCTGCCTGTAGCCAGAAATATCTAGGTGACACTAATCTGCTGCCTGTAGCCAGAAATATCTAGGTGACACTAATCTGCTGCCTGTAGCCAGAAATATCTAGGTGACACTAATCTGCTGCCTGTAGCCAGAAATATCTAGGTGACACTAATCTGCTGCCTGTAGCCAGAAATATCTAGGTGACACTAATCTGCTGCCTGTAGCCAGAAATATCTAGGTGACACTAATCTGCTGCCTGTAGTCAGGAAATATCTAGGTGACACTAATCTGCTGCCTGTAGCCAGAAATATCTAGGTGACACTAATCTGCTGCCTGTAGCCAGAAATATCTAGGTGACACTAATCTGCTGCCTGTAGCCAGAAATATCTAGGTGACACTAATCTGCTGCCTGTAGCCAGAAATATCTAGGTGACACTAATCTGCTGCCTGTAGCCAGAAATATCTAGGTGACACTAATCTGCTGCCTGTAGCCAGGAAATATCTAGGTGACACTAATCTGCTGCCTGTAGCCAGAAATATCTAGGTGACACTAATCTGCTGCCTGTAGCCAGAAATATCTAGGTGACACTAATCTGCTGCCTGTAGCCAGAAATATCTAGGTGACACTAATCTGCTGCCTGTAGCCAGAAATATCTAGGTGACACTAATCTGCTGCCTGTAGCCAGAAATATCTAGGTGACACTAATCTGCTGCCTGTAGCCAGGAAATATCTAGGTGACACTAATCTGCTGCCTGTAGCCAGAAATATCTAGGTGACACTAATCTGCTGCCTGTAGCCAGAAATATCTAGGTGACACTAATCTGCTGCCTGTAGCCAGGAAATATCTAGGTGACACTAATCTGCTGCCTGTAGCCAGAAATATCTAGGTGACACTAATCTGCTGCCTGTAGCCAGAAATATCTAGGTGACACTAATCTGCTGCCTGTAGCCAGAAATATCTAGGTGACACTAATCTGCTGCCTGTAGCCAGAAATATCTAGGTGACACTAATCTGCTGCCTGTAGCCAGAAATATCTAGGTGACACTAATCTGCTGCCTGTAGCCAGGAAATATCTAGGTGACACTAATCTGCTGCCTGTAGCCAGAAATATCTAGGTGACACTAATCTGCTGCCTGTAGCCAGAAATATCTAGGTGACACTAATCTGCTGCCTGTAGCCAGAAATATCTAGGTGACACTAATCTGCTGCCTGTAGCCAGAAATATCTAGGTGACACTAATCTGCTGCCTGTAGTCAGGAAATATCTAGGTGACACTAATCTGCTGCCTGTAGCCAGAAATATCTAGGTGACACTAATCTGCTGCCTGTAGCCAGAAATATCTAGGTGACACTAATCTGCTGCCTGTAGCCAGAAATATCTAGGTGACACTAATCTGCTGCCTGTAGCCAGAAATATCTAGGTGACACTAATCTGCTGCCTGTAGCCAGAAATATCTAGGTGACACTAATCTGCTGCCTGTAGCCAGGAAATATCTAGGTGACACTAATCTGCTGCCTGTAGCCAGAAATATCTAGGTGACACTAATCTGCTGCCTGTAGCCAGAAATATCTAGGTGACACTAATCTGCTGCCTGTAGCCAGAAATATCTAGGTGACACTAATCTGCTGCCTGTAGCCAGAAATATCTAGGTGACACTAATCTGCTGCCTGTAGCCAGAAATATCTAGGTGACACTAATCTGCTGCCTGTAGCCAGAAATATCTAGGTGACACTAATCTGCTGCCTGTAGCCAGAAATATCTAGGTGACACTAATCTGCTGCCTGTAGCCAGAAATATCTAGGTGACACTAATCTGCTGCCTGTAGCCAGAAATATCTAGGTGACACTAATCTGCTGCCTGTAGCCAGAAATATCTAGGTGACACTAATCTGCTGCCTGTAGCCAGAAATATCTAGGTGACACTAATCTGCTGCCTGTAGCCAGAAATATCTAGGTGACACTAATCTGCTGCCTGTAGCCAGAAATATCTGTATGCACTTGCTGACCTGTTAATGACCATTCCGCTGAGTTAGTCTGAGCCTGTACATGACCCAATGCAGCTTCATTTTGACGATCCAATCAGACCTTCATTTTTGTATATGGCAAGTTGAGGGTAAAACCCCTAATGGTTATTTTGTCCCCATGCAGGTACCAAAAACAATGCAGTTGGCAGAATAGGCTCCATCAAGCAATTCAATAGAAGAGGGGTTAAACTAAATATAAAAAGAAATAACAGTTTGGTCTGAAATCACTTTTCATTTAATTAAATGTTACATGTTGTAAAAATAGCCTTACTGCAGAAGCCTTTACTGATTTATGGCATTCTCGTGACCATATACATGAGCAACCTCAAATTCCAGTGAATATCATGATAAAGCAAATTCTCCCTTCTACTTCCTGGTTTGTATAGTTAGTTTCAAGAGGCATATGATGAGGCCTAAATAAAGTTGTTTGTTTCCTGTACCCGATTCTAACAAGTTTTTACTTTAAAAAATCACAACCCTTAGGTTTTTTTTGCCCTTCCAAATTTCAGAAAGTTATTTTAGAATATTCATGTGAGGGCAAAAATTAACTTGCATGCCAAAAATGCAGCTTTATCAGATAATGGGCCAAGTTTGGCACCCCGTCCTTAAACACTCAGAGCAGCCAAAACAGGCTTGACTATTTTGGATATATTTTACTTACAAAATAATTTTCTGGAAAACATTTGAAGGAAAAATGTTGATCAGAAGCCAAACAACAACTCTCCTTCAAATAGTTTGTGAACTTTAGCTTTATTCCCAAGTTATTTCCAAAAGTACGAGAGTAGCAGACGAAACTCTATAGAATAACTGTGAATGGGTTAATAACTGTTACTATGTGGATAATAATTGGTATTAACCCACTAATGAATATGAATTCCTCTAGGATTTGTCATCTGGATCAATGATACATTTTGCAATAATTTCAAAGTTAAATCATTTTACTGAATGTTTGGAAGAAAGCCTAGTATTGTTCTGATTTTCATTTTATGTACAAATATACTCTCATCTATGATTTTGCTTGAAAGATATATCACCAAAATTGTCAGTATGATTATGGTGGTTGCGAGTATTTATAGTTTAGATTATATTGATATTATCATCATAGTAATCAATCTACTTCCTGCTAATATGATGGTAGATTAACCCTTTCAATACTGAAACTACTTTCGTCTAAGGCACAAGAGCTCAAAAAACTTTGAAAATCATCTATAATTCCGTTGTGTTGGTACTCATTGGAAAGCTCTCATTGAGTACTAACATATGAGTACCAATTTGCCAGGGTTTCAGTCATTTTCAGCTTTTTCACATTATTTTATATTGACAAATTACGCCACCAGCAGCTAAAGGTTTAAATCATCCTGTCTACTTCCCGGTTCGTACAATAGAGTGACTGTGTGTATAATTATTGATGTAAATTATTATTGGTAGTTTGGAATCTGGAATTTTGATTTTAGTCACTTTTTCTACCATATTGAGGCTATCTTTGTGACTAGCCAGTTGTAACTGGTGGGGGAAACCGGAGTACCCAAACCAAAACCTAACCCCAAGTCACTCAGTCAGCTCTCTCACATGCTCAGGCCATGATTCAAACCCTGGCAGTGCTGTGAGACAGTGAGCAGTCAGTGGCAACGCAGCAGGCCCCTTATTGCTACTAAATGGTAATAAGGGAATTTGGAGTAAAGCATAAATTCACAAAATTTTCAAAAAGAGTAGTATGTTTTAAGTATTATATGAAAGAGGCTCCTGATCACAAAGATATCACCAAAATAGTCAGGCTTTTTTTTGGTGCCATATAGGCTTGAATGGTTTATTATAACATGACTGGTAAGTTGTCCCATGTTTAACATTATGGTGGTAGGACAACATACACCAATCCTTGTTAGCCATTATATCGGAAATCAGTTAATAAATCATTCATATGAGTGAGCCGCCAATCGATATGCCAGCTAGACATTAAAAAAAAGGTAGACACATAATGTTGCCTGACCAACTTCAACAAATCACAATTCTTGTCAAATCACTAATATTCAGCATGTGGTTTGACTTCGCTATTAGTCGGCAACCCTTGATGGCTAACACAACTTGGAACACTCAACAAGGATCTATTCCTATCAGGCCTAAAAAAATGTTTGTTTCCTGTAACGCGACCCTTACAAGTTCTTACTCAAAAGAATTGCGACCCAATCAACATAAATACAGGATTGGGACACTGCATTACAACACTGCAATTTTTACCGACCTACCCACCCTATTTTTTCAGACCGTTACAGGAAACAATTCATTTTTAGGCCTAACACAGCCTGAACAGGGTGCAACATATGTTCCAAAACATTACATGCCAAGTGGGGCAATTTAGGGTCTTGTTCTGCATGCCCGATTGCTGTTTTTTGCCAAATTCACTTGCAACTTGAAATGGGACAAGTGTTTATGTTGCACACTGCTAAATCGCAATCAGTGCTGATGTATTAGACTTACATTGTAAGGAGTAGTCGAGGCGGTTATTGTTTTCGGTGACGGAGATGATGTACGGCTCTGCCAGGTCCTCGTCCGGCTTTCCCGGCTCCAGGATCTTCATCTTCAGGAAGAGGCGGCCGGGATGCTTCATGCGGTACACCTGAAATATGCAAATCAGATACCTGAAATATGCATATTTGATACCTGGAATATGCAAATTAGTTACATAAATTATGCAAATCCGACACCTGAAATATGCAAATCAGATCCTAGAAATATGCAAATCAGATGCTTGAAATATGCAAATCTCATACCTGAAATATGCAAATCTGGTATCTAAAATATGCAAATCTGATACATTAAATATGCAAGTCTCATACCTAAAATATGCAAATCTGATACTTGAAATATGCAAATCTCAAACCTGATTATGCAAATCTCATCCCTGAAATATGCAAATACCTATTCCATCAATTACTGATGCCTGAAATATGCAAATCTCTAATCTATCAAGCCCTAATACCTGAAATATGCAAATATCTAATCTATCAATTTCTGTTACTTATAATATGCAAATCACTAATCTATTAAACTTTACTAATGAATGCATTAACACCTCCCAAAAAAATGAAGATATAACTTTATATTTCATTGCTTCAATTTTTTCATAATTAACCGATACCAAAGTAGTTGACCATTTAGAAAACCATACTGTATACCATGTCAATATTGTGGCAGTTTAAAGTACTACTTTGTGCACCCCTTCAGTCAGATTTATTAAAATATGCAACATTATTTGGACACTGGATCCATATGCTGGTATTGTGCAACACGCAGATGTGGTAGCTAAGTCGTCACTCAACATCAGAATGCAAAAATTAAACCGTGCATCATATCATAGGCAACTCCCTGCCAAGCATGTTATTTTATATTTGCAAAATTAACACTGTATAGAGTATTTACCATAGAGAAACCCTTACCCTTTCTCTGCAATCTGAGAATTCTGGTAGTGCAGAGAGCTTCATTTCGTCTGTGCACCCGCACGCCGCCCTGGTGGGCTTATTGGCACACTGGTCAGGCACGCCACTCAGCTACAAACACAAACAGCAATAGGGATAGGTACCAGTACTCATAACATACAATAACAAATACCAAGCGAATGGCGAAAAGTATCATTTCCCAAAGATAATACACCAAGGGTTCGTGTTTCAATTCATTAATCTGAATAAAGACTACAAAAAAGAAAATACTGCAATTGCTACTCTTTTATACAGATATCAAACCCCCCCCCCCCCCCCACAACTCAAGTTTTGCTTTTGATGATCAACTATAAAAATTTACCAGTCAGGCAGCTTGCCTACTTTTACCAAGATGTAGAAAACATCAGTACGTCATCATACATTAACCCATTAATACTCACAGCACCCAAAAGCAGCCTGACAATTTTGTTGATTTTTTCAGGAAAAAAATGTTAGAAAAATATTTGATGCGGAAATACTAATCAGAGCATTACAAACAATTCTCCTCTAAATATTATGTAAAATTATTCAAAAGTGATTGCCAAATGTATCTTAGATCAAGACGACAATTTGCTGGAGGAGCACTTAAGAATCAATAGGTTAAACATGCGAGCTGAATAGTATGGTGTTTCAAATATGGATCCAATCTTGGCATAAATGGCAAAGAATGGAAAAAAGTGACAATAAATCAAATTCCCAATTTCTCTTATAATTTCCCAAGAACTTTTTCATCTAGTTCCCTAATTAAGCTTCATCCTCAAATGTTTTTTAATTTTTGTTTTATTTTAGTGGTAGGGGGATATTACTATTTATAAATGCACTGCAAATAGAAAGCATGCAGCCATCACGAATATTGTGACATACTTGTAGTTGCAGCTCATTAACTAGACTTATAATATATATATATATATATATATATATATATATATATATATATATATATATATATATATATATATATATATATATATAAATATATATATATATATATATATATATATACATATATATATATATATATATATATATATATATATATATATATATATATATATATATATTTATATATATATATATATATACAGGTGAACTTGGATATGACAGACTCAATGGGACCAGGGAAATTGGTCCGTCATATGCAAAATCTGTCGTATACATATGACGAATACTTGATATGCATCGGACTGGGACCAAGCATATCGTCCGTCATATGCAAAAATCTGTCATACAGTGGTCCGTCATATCCAAGTTCACCTGTATGTATATATATATATAAATATATATATATATATATATATATATACATATACATATACAAAACAACCTATTTCAGAACATAGCACATACACAGTAGATATGTTGGATGTATTTTACACATACCACTGCATGCCTACCTTTAATGGGCCTGCCTGATGGCCGCATGGTCTAAGGCATTGCCACTGACTAATTAGCGGTCTCTTACCACTGCCCGGTTTGAATCCCGGGAAAGATACCAGTGACTTGGGGTTAGACGTTTTTTTTTGCCGGGTACTCTGGTTTCCTCTAGCACTTAAAATTACCACTGGTTAGTCACAACATAGCTGCAATATGGCAGAAAAAGTGACGAAAACCAAAATTTGATAAATCCTTTGCCAGCGACTTGGGGTTAGACTGTGGTTTTCGCTGGGTACTTTGGTTTTCTCCAGCGCTTGCAACTGGCTAGTCACGACATAGCTGCAA
>OZ012695.1:6746518-6914018 GCA_963942565.1 Maea johnstoni
GAGTAAATGGGTGAAATCTGAGTATTGTTGTCTTCCTTGGAAAGGGGGAATTTGTCCCAAAAATTTACAATTATCAAATTTGGCCAGCCAGTTTCTTAATCCCCGTCTAATTACACCATGAAGATGATTACTACTTGCCTGGCAGTCGTTTTCCTTGATATGGCAAATATACAAATGCCTGTGTTGGCCAAGCACCAACATAAGTTTCAGAACTAACTAACTTACCATGGCGGGCAAGTAGTTAAGGATTTTTACTTGGCCGACATAATGTCTTGCTTGCCCGAAATAAGTTGTAACATATGCTAGAATGGCATTATTCCTCATGGATTTAGATGACTTTAAAACTATTTTCTTTTAAATTTTGTTGCATTGTTAGCATATTTCTGTGTATTTGTGTCATTTTTCTATATAAAAAGTGTACTGCTCAGAAAATCAGCTTGCCCATTAGGGCAAGTGCAAACTAAAATGTACTTGCCCGAAAGCCC
The DNA here is from genome assembly GCA_963942565.1 of Maea johnstoni. Classification (NCBI taxonomy): domain Eukaryota; kingdom Metazoa; phylum Annelida; class Polychaeta; order Spionida; family Magelonidae; genus Maea; species Maea johnstoni. The sequence goes on from OZ012695.1 coordinate 6,747,004, forward strand.
TTTCTTCAAATATTCACTTGCCGGGGCAAGCGGGCTAGTACTATGTCGAACCCTGTTGGCTTACATAGTATTGCTATTCTAGAAAACTCAGAAGATGAATGAGTTGAATGAATAAATAAAAATAATTACCTGCATTTGAGGTCAGCACCAACATAGCAGCTCCATCGAAAGTATTTGAGATTTCTACCTCTAGAAATACAAAAAGAAAGTATGAAAAATATATGTATAATTTCTTATGATAAAGGGATTCTTACATGTAAACATATTATTTCTCTTTTGTAGTCAGAAATAAGCAAATAATTACTTACTGATATTACTCAGATGTGCAGGTCCTGTTCTGATTCTTAAGGTGGACCAGAATAGCCAGGAATAAGCATATATTACTCCCTGATATTGCAGAGTTGTGGGGGGTCTGGCATTTATCTTTAAGATGGACACGTAGCCAGGAATAAGCATAATGATACACACTAAATATTTCTGAGAAATGCTGGGCCCCACCATATGATTCTTAAGGTGGACAAGAAAGTCAAGAATAACCAATCCATACAAATACTCACTAAATATCTGTGAGCTGTTCTGGAACCCATACTGATTCTTAAGGTGGACAGGAATAATCATATCCTTACTCACTAAATACTTCTGAGCTATGCTGGGCCCTATCCTGAAACTGCTAAAGGTGCACAGCAATTCAGCAATAATCATATAATTACTCACTAAATATGTCTGAAGGTGGAATTGCAGCCAGGAATAAGAACATACTTACCCAATAATACCTCTGAGCTGTGCTGTGCCCCATCCTTATTTTCAAGGTGGACATGCAGCCAAGAATAATCATAAAATTACTCACTAAATATTCCTGAGCTATGCTAGGCCCTATCCTGATTCTTAAGGTGGACGTGCAGCCAAGAATAAGCATATAGTTACTCACTAAATATTCCTGAGCTATGCTAGGCCCAATCGCAATTCTTAAGGTGGACTTGGAGCCAGGAATAAGTATATAATTACTCACTGATATCTCTGAGCTGTGCAGGGCTCTGTGTCAGGGACTCGTAGGGGTATGGTTCTATCAGATGGGCTCTCACTGCCGACAGGAAGCCGGAAACATGGTGTGTTGGTATGATTTGTTTAATCACTGCAGATCCACCAGATCTGTAAAAATTAAACAATAAATTGTATATACCAGGTATGATTCAGCACATTGGGCTCGACATTGGTGCCTACCCAGTTGCCCCGGGCAAGTAGAATTTGTAAATTGTTGCTGATTTAGGGCAAGTGAAAACTGTATCTTTCTGGCCCAACTAGGCAAGTACCCTGTATATATTTCAGGTTTACTTTTGAGTGGTCTAGCATCCAAGTATGTCCTAGAAAATATGCTTCAACATGCCAGCACCAATTTCTACTTCGTTTTAAAAGAAACATTATAAAACATGCAATTTATCCTGGGCAGCTGAAAGTTGGAGTAGGGCAAGTGAAAGTTGAATCTCACTTGCCCAAGTCGCCTCAAAGGTTAATGTCGTGCCCTGGAGAAGCTTTTTTTTCTGGATCTTACTTGAGTGAAATCTTCATTCCGACGTGCGCTCTGTAGAACTGAGAGGTTGCGTTGATTCCCGGAGAGGTCAGAGGTCGATGCTCATGGAGGAAGATTTCACTGGCTGAGAGAAACTGGTAGACGAGAGGATGGGGAAAGGACACGTCCAGGAGCTGCGGGAAGTATTGAAAAAGACTGTCAACTAACAAGTACCGTTTTAAAAATCTTTCATTACATGCAATTGAAAGTAGTGGTTAGGGTTAGATACCTCTAAAAACATAAGGGTATGGTATGGTATCGGTACCAACGAAACGGTAAGGGTATTCTTAACAGTATTTTAAGGTGATGGTATGATTGCTTGAAAGCTGGAATTTTGACGAGCGCTTGGAAATTGTTAAAAAATGCTCATTTCTGAAAAAAAGTTATATGTACTCACCTACTCCGTCTTCTGTTGTTATTTATCCATTATTGATGTCAAATAATATAATAAGAAAATGAAATAAAAGCGTTGTAGTGCAATGCAAAATCAGAACATACTCCCTCCATGTGACTGAAGCCAATTCATGATCATACCAGTGCCTGGTCTGCTTTCTAATTAGACCTAATAAATTGTTTGTTTCCAGTATCAGTAAAAAAAAATTGAATTTTTTTTTTAAAATGTGTTTCATGCATGTTTCATGTTTATTGGGAGTAAAAAAACTTTGAGTCAAAACTTGTTGGGGTCAGGTTACAGGAAACAAACAACTTTTTTAGGCTTTACCTACAATGGCTACTCTAAGGTATAATTTTTCCTTTTCTTTTTTTGTTCATAAAGAACATGTTTCCCAATTAGCTCACCTGGATTGATGAGATATCCAATTGTTCGATGTGCACAGGTGACGATCCATTCTGAGAATTCTGATTGGTCAAAGTCACCCGGAATATGTCGCCCACAAAGTCAATATGGATACTGCTATGTCTCCCCGTGGACCCATTCACACATCGTAGAATCCCAAGGCGTGGAACTCCTGAAATCAAAATAAAAACTACGGTATTTCACCAAATGAAATGTTAAACTACAATGAATTGGTCACCCCTTTTTTGATTAAAACATGTTTTTTTTAAATCTATGTCCACCTCGAAATCTAGAAACTTAAATATTTTGTATCTGACAATTGTGTCTCATATCACACCATCCAAATGTATTCATTCATTCAGTGAGTACATTAGATGGGCAGTTCAGGCACCAACATATATTTCAGAACTAACTTGCCATGCTGGGATAGTAGTTAAAATGACTTTTACTTGCCCGACATCATTTTTGGTACGCCCGAAACAAGTTATAACATATGCTAGAATAGCATGTATTATTTATCATGGATTTAATGATTTGAAAACCATTTTCTTTTTAATTGTGTTGCATTGTTGCATATTTCTAAGTATTTCTGCCATTTTCTATATAAAATTGTGTAGACTGCTCAGAAAATCAGCTTGCGCAATTGGGCAAGTGGAAACTAAAATGTACTTATCCGAAAGTCCTTTTTTAAAAAAAAAAATTCACTTGCCAAGGCAAGCGGGCAAGTACTTATGTCAGTGCCTGCAGTTTAAGTCTTTTTATTGTCATGTATGTGTACAGGGTTTATATACATCCAGGCATGGGACAAAAATCTGTTCACCCCTATGTGTTTTTTGGTTGTTGTTTTTTGGAAAGAAATCTCCTACCTCTTCAACTCAAAAATAATTACTTATAACCTGGAGGGACAAATTGGTGCATTACTGAAAGGTGAACAGAAATATTAATTGTTTCCTGTTACAGTCTGGAAAAAATATGGTTTGTAGGTAGGAAAAAAAGAAAAAAAAATTTTTTTCAAAAATGTGTTTCATGCATGGTTGATTAGGAGTTGGAAGGGCAGGTTGAGATTTTTTTGAGTAAGCACGCTAGGTTCAGGTTATAGGAAACAAAAAAGATTTTTTCAGGCCTTAGGTCCAGAGCATTCAGTGAAGTTTAAAATTGCAAATTTGGTTCATTTTCAACTCACATCAATTTCCTTCACTACAGACAGCATGTGACTCACCTGCTTTACCATATAAGGTATCTCCCGCCTCAGTGGTCATCACCACGACGCCATCATGGAAACCTGCTGTCATGGATACCACCATGTCATTGGTCAGCCTGAAGATTGGGTCAAATGAATTACCTCCATCAGTGGAGAGCCACACCTAGAATACAACATTAAAGAATCATTACCGTAAATTATCAGTAATTTGGGACCCTTTTTAATAATTACAATTTTTATGGGTTGTCGGTGGCCCACATCTTATGAAAATACTGACTAACAGTTGTTAATACTTTGTTTAACAGCTACCAGTGATATATCTAGGGGTGGTCCATATTTCTCACTTGCCCTGGCCGGGATTTCAACCCAAGCAATGGTGAGAGACAGCTAGCAGTCAGTGGCAACGCCTTAGACCACACAGCCATGAGGGCAGGCCCTCAGTGGTGTGAGACTGCAAGCAGTCAGTGGCAACACCTTAGACCACTCAGCCATCAGGGCAGGCCCTCAGTGGTGAGAGACTGCAAGCAGTCAGTGGCAACACCTTAGACCACTCATCCATCAGGGCAGGCCCTCAGTGGTGAGAGACAGCTAGCAGTCATTGGCAACACCTTAGACCACTCAGCCCTCAGGACAGGCCCTCAGTGGTGAGAGACAGCTAGCAGTCATTGGCAACACCTTAGACCACTCAACCATCAGGGCAGGCCCTCAGTGGTGAGAGACTGCAAGCAGTCAGTGGCAACACCTTAGAACACTCATCCATCAGGGCAGGCCCTCAGTGGTGAGAGACAGCTTGCAGTCAGTGGCAACACCTTAGACCACTCAGCCATCAGAACAGGCCCTTTACTTACCTGGTTTCCGTAAGCATAAAGCAGCTGTGTGATTGGATGAAAAGCGATGCCTCTCACATGGAAGGAGGGGGGAAAGTTGTACGGAGGGAACATGGTGTGAGTGTGCGGGATGCTGGACGGCTCCATCAACTGACGCACCTCCAGAGTCTGAGATCCACCCTGAAATTATGCAACCAAATTACTTACGCATAGAGCCCTCTTGAATTTGAATTTGTAATTTCGCTTATCATCACTTTTTTGGACTAGCCAGTTGTACGTGGTGGAGGAAATCTTTCAAATATTATGTTTTAATGAATTTTCAAATCCATTTTTTTTTCAAAGTATTATAGATCCAGATGATAATTTCTACAGGTTAGCTTAAGCTTGAATAGGTTAAACCCATTAATGATTGGAAAATCCACTAGTTAATATTTTGACAAAATTTTTGAAATACAGAAATATTTACAAAATATTGAGGAGACCTGTAGGTAGTGTTCAGATGAACACTTCCCCTTGGAATATTTTCCCAACTTTGTTTTTTTGCTTCACTAAAATTATCAGGCTGTTGTGATTATTAACCCTTCCAATTCTAAGGCTACTTTTATCCAAAGCACAAGGATGCAAATATTTTTTCGAAAATCATCTTAACCCTGTCATATTATCCACTGACTAGCTCCCACCGAGTACTTTCAGATGAGTACCCATATGTCAGGGTTTCAGTCATTTTTCAGGTTTTTTGCATCATTTTGTGTTGGCAAAATTAGCCACCAGCAGCTTAGGGGTTAAAAAGAATGATATAAGATTGTAGTACCCACCTGTGTTTGGTAGAGAACAACAAGGGCGTTGGTGTGAATGTTGTGAGCCATACTTAGTACATAGGCTAGGCCAATAGGTGGCGCCACCACTTGATAGGGCATGTACCACGAGGAGTAAGGTTTGTGACTGTACATGCTTACTGATGTAACCTGAAAACACAACATATGCACAGTACAAATAAGAGACACGAAAAGACACAAAAAAGAATTAGGCATAAACGATTGCTTGTTTCCTCTATCAGTCAAAAAAAAAATGGGTAGGTAGGTAGGTAAAAAATGTTTTTGGGTTATTCATTTATTTATTCATTTCCAAAAAAGATTGGGGGTTGGAAGGGCAGAAAAAACTTTAGTGTAGGGATTCTTTTGAGTAAAACCTTATTATGGTCAGGTTACTGGAAACAAGCAACTTTTTTAGGCCTTATTAAAATAATTAGGTGAAACATTGACTACTATGTTTTGAAATCTAGGGGCCCTCAGTATCGTTCAGAATTGAGAGCTGAAGGCAGAATAATAGGACTGTCATCAATACTATTGGATACCATGGATTGCAAACTAGAAGGAAATACTGCTTGCCTCAATATTGTTTCATGATAAAACACTAAAAGAAGCATGCAGTTCAGTTTCCACCTGCACATTGACATCATAACATTAGCAGAAGAAAGAAACAAAATGTGCAAGAAGTTAGTATTAGCCAGTCAAATACAAAAACAAAGCTAAAAATATGAAAACGCATCAGAATCTTTGAAAAATAATTTTAAACTTAAACCACAACAAATGTTTGCAATCTTTTATTACAGTTCCTAAGGCACAAAGGCTTTTGTGACTGCCTGAGCTCCTAAAGGCCTCCAGCTGTAAGGCCTAAAAAGTTGTTTGTTTCCTGTAACTCAACCCTAACAAACTTTTACTCATGAAGTCCTTACCCTTATGTATTTTTTGCCCTTACTACTCCCAATCAACAAAAAACATGCATGAAAACACATATTTGGAAAAAGAATAATACAAAACCTTTTTTTACCTATCTACCTACCCTATTTAAAAAAAATTGTTTTGGACCATTACAGGAAAGAAACAATTAATTTTTACGACTAAGGGTTTAGATACTCTTGCAGATAACGTGTTAACCTGAAAAGCAATATTTTGTTATTTTGACAGTTAAGTATCAATTTCATTTTCATTGACATCTGGCTTTTGAACTTTAAATATTAGTGACTTTGCGAATACCTTTTGCCTGAAACATGAGTTGCAATATTTTGACAGGATTGCCTAAAATTACAATATCAAACAACATAATAAAAACCAAATAAACAGCAATTAATAACATTAGAGAAAACTGTTCATGGAATACTAAAAACAGGTTACAGGAAAAAAAATTCTGGCCTGATGTAAATGGTTACTATATGTCATTTTGTACTATTACAAAGGAAAACTTTAGGCCTAACAGGTTAGTAATACAAGGTACCTGTGGTGAGCTGAGATTCTGGTAGACTATTGTCAAAATCTCTTCTGGAAAGTGGAGAGAAGAGTTAAAGTATATGTGGTGCACGGCTCAAAATTCACTGGCTTGCCTGATGTGATACATTTAAGGGAAAAAGTTAGTCACAATCCGGTATCATCATTTTTTTCTGAGCTATTAGATTGTACAGAGCTCAAGATTCAGGCTTGCCTGATGTGAAATAATGGGAAAAGTTAGTCACAATTTGGTATCATCAATTTTTCTGGGCTATTAAATGGTGCAGGGCTTAGAATTATGGCTTACCTGATCAATGTGAAAAAAGGGGAAAAGTTAGTCACGATCAGGTATCATCAATTTATCATCAAGTATTAAATGGTGCAAGACTCAGAATTCAGGCTTGGCAGATGTGAAATGGTTCTTCTTATTCGCAATCCAGTATTATTGATTATTTTTTGATTCAGGTTGCCATGGGCCACTGAGCTACCTAATTAATATTAACAGCAGATATAGAAAACTCCACCTACCTCTAAACCTGTCATAATGGCGGCAGTCACAGTAACCGGGATTGGAGATCGTGATATTCCTCTCAGTGAGATCTCCTTTCTACAAGGCAGGAAAAAGACAAAGTTGTAAGGTTAACTTTTTATGATATGACAAAGACGTTGCTTTAGGACTAAAATGGTATGGTCACCCTTTTCCTAGAAAATACCAGAAAATCCACATCTCTATAAAATGGTAAGGACACCCTTCTTCAAGATATGATAGAGAGGTGGATTTCTGGTTAGAAATGGTAAGGACACCCTTCTTCAAGATATGATAGAGATATGGATTTCTGGTTAGAAATGGTAAGGTCACCCTCCTTCAAGATATGATAGAGATGTGGATTTCTGGTTAGAAATGGTAAGGTCACCCTTCCTCCAAGATATGATAGAGAGGTGGATTTCTGGTTAGAAATGGTAAGGTCACCCTCCTTCAAGATATGATAGAGATGTGGATTTCTGGTTAGAAATGGTAAGGTCACCCTCCTTCAAGATATGATAGAGGTGGATTTCTGGTTAGAAATGGTAAGGTCACCCTCCTCCAAGATATGATAGAGATGTGGATTTCTGGTTTGAAATGGTAGGATCAATTCTCTATGAAATAAGAATAAAACATGACTTAATTTTTTAGACTTGAAATGGTCAGGTTTAATTTCTAAAAGATACAACATGGATCCTATCTATAATATTTGATCAAGACATTGCATTTATACTGAAAGAAGTGAAACCTTGATTATTTATATATCCGAACAACCAATCTACCTATACATTTGAGTTGATTTGGTTTTTTAAACTTAGGCCTAAAAAAGAAATTGTTTGTTTCCCGTAACAGTCTAAAATAAAATAGGGTGGGTAGATAGGTGAGTTGCTTTTTTTTCAAAAAGTTGTTTTATGCATGTATTATGTTGATTGCTAGTTGGGTACTTTATGGCAGGGATTTTTTTTCAATAAAAACTTGTTAATCATTTTCCTATGCCATCAAGGAATTAAGGCCTAAAAAAAGTTTGTTTCCTGTCACCCTACCCTAACAAGTTTTTATTCAAAACAATCCCTACCCTAAAGTTTTAACCACCCTCCCAACTCCCAATCAACGTAAAACATGCATAAAACACACATTTTTGACCAAAAAAATAATAAAAAAATATATATTTTACCGACCTACCTACCCTAAAAAATTTTCAGACCGTTACAGGAAACAAACAATTTCTTTTTTTAGGCCTAATCACAAAGATATTATATAATTGTTTCATACTTGAAAGACAGCCCCTAGTGGCAGTCCTGAGAACCGCTCCAGGGTGAATCGTATGGAGGAATTCCTTGTCGCATGAGACTGGCCAGTTAGGTTCTCACTTATCAGCAGTCCCGCATTGGTCAGCAACATCAGATGGTAATTGGTCAATATTCCGTCAATAATGTACATATCTGAGCAATCTAGAAAATCAAGTGAAAAAATCAGTTATAATTGCACCAGAGAAAATACAACAGTACAAGGTGACAATGAAAGTTTGAGTATTTAGTATGTTGATACAAGTACTGTATGACTGGTATTTTTTACAGGCATTTGATTTTGGCTATTTTTGTGCTTCCCACAATAGCGCCAAAATAACATCCTTCAAATAAATATCCTGCTTTGTATCTGCTTTGTTTGAGTGCTTAAACGCGCAAATTTAAAGTAGTGGCACAAATACCCTCCAGCAGGGCTGTAAAGCACAATATTCAGCATTCCAGGTCCAATTACAGTTAATGGCAAATACACACAAACACCCGCACACACACATACATATATATATATATAGAGAGAGAGAGAGAGAGAGAGAGAGAGAGAGAGAGAGAGAGAGAGAGAGAGAGAGAGAGAGAGAGAGAGAGAGAGAGAGAGAGAGAGAGAGAGAGAGAGAGGAGAGGAGAGAGAGAGAGAGAGAGAGAGAGAGAGAGAGAGAGAGAGAGAGAGATGTGTGTATATATACACACACACACATATATAATATATATATATATATATATATATATATATATATATATATATATATATATATATATATATGTATACATATACATATGTAAATATATATATGCATACAACTGTGTATTGATTGCATTGAGAATCAGCAACTTAACTCAAACTGTAGACATAGCTGTATACTTACATGTGCTTGTTAATGTGCTGTTGCAGAGGCCGTCCACTGATGAGATATTGTACCACTTTACTTCATTGGAAGAACGAGGAATAGGTGACACCTATCACCCTACCTGAAGTCACAGAACAATACATACATGACACACTCTATACCTTGGTAAATTTTGCGCATACAAAATAATGCACTTCCGGTGCCCCATAACTTTTCTGGTACGCTACAGATAGGATATATTCAGTTGAGTTAGTTCCTCTTAGTTTTACATATATACTGTTAGTTTTACATATAAACACATTGTTTGAATGCTCACTTGCACTCGCTACTAACTGATCAGAAACTGTTTGTGTTTCTGAGCTTTGAATAAGAGTAATGGAATAAAGTTTTTTTTTAAATAATTAAAAAATGAATAAAATAAAAAGCACATATTGTATTGTGTATTGTATTGTGATCACTGTATCGCAATATGTACCATATCATGAGCAAACGTATCGTCCCACCCCTACTCACCATAGTCTCCTGGGTAGTGTGTCAGGAGCAGGAGGGCTATGTCGGAGGCGCAGGGACTCTTGATGGTCTTGATCTGTACATCATTATCTGAGGTGACAGAGTCAGGCAAACTGTCCACAGGGTCTCCCAGAACCCAGCGCAGCAACGGCTCTGGAAACAATAACGGTAGGGATGATGATAATGATGATGACAATATAATTACTGCTAACAGAACCACTACTTCTAATATATCAACTAATATACTACTGTTACAATTACAGTAATTAACTACTGCAACTATTACTACTACTATTACTACTACTCCTGCTGCTGCTACTTACTACTGCCATTACTAGAGTAACTACTACTACTACCACCACCACCACCACCACCACCACCACCACCACCACTACTACTACTACTACTACTACTACTACTACTACTATTTACTACTACTACTATTTACTACTACTACTATTACTACTACTACTACTACTACTACTACTACTACTACTACTACTACTACCACCACTTCCACCACCACCACCACCATTACTACTACTACTACTACTACTACTACTACTACCACCACCACCACCACCACCACCACCACCACCACCGCTACTACTACTACTACTACTACTACTACTACTACTACTACTACTACTACTACTACTACTACCACCACCACCACCACCACCACCACTACCACTACTACTACTACTACTACTACTACTACTACTACTACTACTACTACTACCACCACCACCACCACCACCACCACCACCACCACTACCACTACTACTACTACTACTACTACTACTACTACTACTACTACTACTACCACCACCACCACCACCACCACCACCACTACTACTACTACTACTACTACTACTACTACTACTACTACTACTACTACTACTTCTACTACCACCACCACCACTACTACTACTACTGCTACTCAGCTACTACTACTAATTCTATACTACATGTACCACTAAAATTTAACAGAAAAGAATGATCTTTGCTACGTTCAATCTATTGTTAAAACACTAATAACAATATATGCCAACTCACATTTTACCTCATACCATATTGGAGTTCCTCAAGAAATTGTCATCTGGATCTATAAAATCATTTATAATAATTTGGGAATTGAGAATTATTTTACAAATTATTTGAAGGGTGTATGTTTGTAATGCTCTGATTAACATTTCTCCTTCAAAATTATTCTCAACTTGTGTTCACCTTTAAGATTAAACTAAGATTATCAGGCTGCTTTTGGCTGCTGTGAGAATGAATGGCCGGGTTACTATGGTGAACAGGGTTCTAATATTCAAATAAGTAGCCAAAAAAGAATTGTACTTTGAATAGCACTAATGACCATAGCTTTTCACTAACCATTCTCAATATCAAGTAGTGTTCCAAAACTCTGAAAAAGATGAACTCCTGTGTCCATCGCTACGGTAACCAGCCACTGCTCCATGGATACACCATCTGGAAAGAAAATTCAATATAAAGGTCAATCCTCATAATATATTTCATTTATAAGTTATAATATCCATTGTGTCCTTCCTGAAAGGTTTTAGGTGTAATGATCACAAATGCTTTTTAAGATCAATTAGGCTTTGCAATTAGCAAGTTCTGCGTCAAACTTTCAAATATATTATAAAAAGAGCAATTGGTGCTTGAAAGATTAAAGGCATTTCGTCGCATAGTGCTCCATGTACATTTTTCTCATAATATAATGAAAAAATGAAAATGAAGAGCTAGAAACTGATGCTTTGCTGTTTTAAATGTTTTCATGCCTGTAGCACTCTAGAGCAACCATACAATTTAGGCATTAACTCATAATAATAATAATGAAATATCAACAATAATAAGAAAACCAAATATTGTGGAAAATATCTAAGTGAATAGCTATCATCAGAAAACTACCAAAAATTCACCTTTAAATATTTTGTGATCTGAAGTTTAATTTCTTTAATAAGCCATTTGCAAATGCATTCCTGGTCCAGATGACATTTGTCTAGGAGATCTCTATGCATGAAAGGGTTAAAAGCAGGGTTTCAATTTCCCAGGGGTCCAGAGGTATATGCCCCTAGATTTTGCTGTGGGCACCTAGATTTCTTAGACGAGGGGCCCAAAATAGTGTGTTTACTGAATAACAACCAGAAATCCTGTTTGTGGCCACTAATTTTCATCATAAGACCTTTTCGGGCCCCTAGCCTAATATTTAAGACTCAGATCCTGAAAAGGGTTGTTGTTTTACCTGTTGCTTGTGTGCTGATATTATCTCTGGGAACAGTCACTGTCCAGGCCTGGTGGTCACCAGTCTACAGGAGAAAATAACACCAATCACAGTGGCAGGCAAGATTAATTAAAACAACTTTAATGTAGAAAATAGATGGTCACCCAGTGGTAAAGGAATAAACAATGTCCACAAAACTGTATTGTGAAAATGCCTGTCATATCACATATCAGCTAACATTTTTTTTACTTGTGGAAACCATTTCATAAACTCAATACAGGTCAAAAAAGCTTCAAGACTATATATATATATAAATATATATATATATATATATATATATATATATATATATATATATATATATATATATATATAAATATATATATATATATATATATATATATATATATATATATATATACATATACATATAATTTTCGAATCAAAGCTATGTTCCGTTGTGAAGTCATCCATGCATCCATGCCCAGGAAACTGGATGGCAATCAGGCTCACACATTTAGTGCAGGAATTAAATGTCGGCACTGTACATGTAAAAGCCATTTGGTGCTCACAATAGTTGGCTCCTAATATTCTAAGTCAAGAAGTCAAATTCCAGCCATTTTTAGTAGGAAAAGAGCCTAAATTTTTTGTATAAAAGAGCCTTATTGTAAAACTCTGCCTATTAACTTACCATGTATACTGGGAAGAGGAATGTCTGTTGCCAGGAGCGATTGCTGAAGGTGATGATGGGGGAGTGTCCGAGCATCTGGAAGGCGTGGACGAGATGGTGACGCTCTTCACTGCCGTCATGCTCCGTATCATACAGCTGGCATTTGATCACCTACAAGCAAATAAAGGCATTAACCCTTATGCTGCTGGTGGCTAATTTGGCCCAATACAAAATGATGCAGCGGCCTAATTAGTAGCGTGTTCAACTGGCAACCAAGGGCCACAGGTTTGATCCCAGCCGGCGGCTACTATGGATCATGTCCTTATGCAAGAGAGTTTACTTTTCGCTGCCTAGTGCTTTGGATGTCACTTAAAGCCATGCATATGAGTGAAAACCTTTGAAACATTTCCATGGATTCAACATATAGAGAAAATTTTACACAACACAACTGGGTGTCATTTTGCCAAAAATCTGGTGTTTGGGAGTCAAAATGACTCACTCCTGGCTGGGTAAGTCCATGGCCTAGACCATTCTAGAGAAAAAAATAGGATTTTAGAAGTGATAAGTACAATAACTTACACATCCCTAGTCAAGAGTAGTAAGAGTAAGAGATGTCACTTTTTCCTTTCTTTTTTTTCTCTTCAAAGTAATCATGCAAATAATCTTTGGTTAAATAGCAAAATAAGAAATAAGTGCACCTACCAACTCAGGTCCAGAAAGATATAGGATGTTATTCATCTGCTGGCTGAAGTTTCTCTCAGACGTGATGTGAAATTTGTAAGCTGCAAACAAAAGAATACAGTTTGAATTATATTAAATCTAATTAAAGTTTAAATGACTGGTGATTACAGCTAGCCTATGATAGTTGTTGGAATTTTTAGTATAGTGCCAGTTTATGAATTAAATAATGGCATAAAAGTAGGATGTTCTCACAAATGTTTTCTACATCGTAGTGATAATGAAATTTGTGCATTTTATTAAATAAAAACTGAAATCCACCCTTTTGTCCTATTTGTTTTAAGTATATAGTCTCATATACGCCAAATCTTCCTTTAGAACTAGTAGTGGCCTGCAAGTGAGCATACACAGGCACTGACATATCAAAGTACTTGGCCGCTTGCCCCGGCAAGTAAATTCTATTAAAAAGGGCTTTCAGGCAAGCACATTTTAGTTTGCACTTGCACAAATTGGCAAGCTGATTTTCTGAACAATACACATTTGATGTATAGAAAATGGCACAAATACAATGATTATAGATCATTGAGTAACCTCCATCCAGTTTTCAACTTTAGCTATTTATTTCAACTGTTGTCACCATTATCCCATTGGCATCGCATATTGGAACTATATTGTGTTATTGTTAAAAGGAGTTGGTTCTTGATTGATCAATTGCATTCATGTCACACTGAACTCTTTAAATAATGGTTAAAAAATTTTAAAACTTCAATGCCAGTGGATACAGATGAAAGTTGAATGAGACTTGTTTCCTTTCATTTGCAGACACGTCTATGCAGAAAATGACCAATCATTCTCCTCACGTTTAAATGAATTAACTTGTGTTGAGAAGTAGCAGACAAGTAGAGTCCATACACCAACTACCAGCCTGGTGCAATAAGAGTTCGCCATAGTTAAGAGATTTGATTTTGCCACAACTTTCTCCAACTTTTATGAGTGCTCAAACTCCCTGGCTCAAACTGGGCGGGCGGGCAAAGCTCTGTGCGACGCCTAGCGGTTGAGTGAGAAGTTGATTTGTGAGTGACGGGCGAAAAAATGCTAATAGCTTTTTGCCGTCAGGGCGACCGGCGGGTGAAAGTGATCATCGGTCACCCTTTAGTCACCAATAAACCATTCATGTGGTTGTAAATGAAGTCCATTTTTGACACAATATTACTAATTTTATTGGGCACTTTGAAACCATTATTCGCCTCTTGAATAACTTTAATAATCAATTAACGGCTCATGGAATTTTTGCTGATGAATACGAATTGGCGTATTTCTGATCAATGTATCTATGGCAAGCAAGAGTGTTTTATTCCCCATTGATGAATATTGTAAAATATTAAATAAATCGAAAATACTTTTCAATATTCATAAATGATTTTATTTTTCAATAATCTTAAATGATTTTCAAATATTCAAAATTCATTTTTCAGTGATTTTGAGAAGTCAATGCATGAAGTCCTATGCATTCCTTTTCTCAAGTGGGTGAGGAGTTCAGCGAATGCTTTGTGCTCTTTTTGTCTCATTATGGTTTGCAGCTCAAAGAAGTTGAAATGGGTTGTCCATATGTTGGTGGCTAATGATCTTGGACTATTCTTTTATTTCAAATATCCAGTTGTGAAATAAGGCTTGGAGCTGGAACAAGTCTCCAATGCATACGATATGCACCTGCCAAATGGTTTTGAGGCACCTTTGATCTCTAGTTCAATAGCGAAACCATAGGACCCTTTTCACTGATTTGTGATATTGTATAGAGGGGCTTACATGTGCAACACCGAACATCCGCTGTAAAATATCGCTGCATATAGTAAGGTTCAATAGTATTGAACTACCCTGCAGTATGCGATCCACGTAGTTCAATTAGTGGTTACCAACAATGGGAAGTTTAGTACACATTTTTCGGAGAAGTCAGTGGTTCCCTGTTGTATCTTCTCCAGTTATTTTAGTTTCGGCCTTGAAACGAAATAAAGCACCAGCTATGACAAAAGAACAATTATCAACAATTTCATGTATAGATAAAAATTGTATACGACTACCTACATGGGATAGGCAAAGAAAATAATTAGCGAAAATCGGTCCCAGACACGGTTGACGAATGATAAGTGCGGAACTTTGGTTAATCAATATGCATGAGCAGCTTTAAAACAAGATGGGACACCTACAAATGTGCAAAGAGTACGGAAAAGGCCGAGCCTCAGCTTCACTAATAAAGAATCTTTCTTTCAATAGAAATATTCTAAACTATTAACGATTTTGATGAAGTTATAGTTGAACACTTTCATTCAATTAAATAACTTGCAAAAGATACAAACTGCAATTTTACTGCCAGAAGTCTCTCTGCAGGACTTGTAGGAAAAATAAATACATTATCGCACAAATATTCTAAACCACAAATCAAAGACAATAACCCAAAAATACATGACCCTGATAAATGCTTATTAACTTTATGAAGGCATACTTAAATGTCATTGATTCTCTGTGCTTTTTGCCAAATGATGCAAAATATGAAGAATGGCAAACTGTAGAATGTCTGGATTTGAATGAGAACAAATTACAAAATATCCTCATTAATTTTGGGAGATGATTGCATGAAAATACCCTAAATTGCCTTTGCCTAAGGCATTCTAAACGTTTATGTCATTTGTGAACGATCACATGTGTCTTACCATATACCCATTCATTGAAAAGTTTGGGTTATTCGGGACCAAAGAGAAAAAATCATAAGCCATTTTTGCAAAAATATGCATTTTGTGCAAATTTCAAGTAAAACAACCCTAAAACTGTGTGACATAGGTGACATGCATACAAGATTCTTATCAAAAGTTGGAATGTGGAAGTCCATGTATATTCCTGCTTATTTTCATAAATCTAGGCTTGATAACAGAGGTTTTAGAAGGTTATGTATAAAAATACATATGTAATACTCATTTTTTGGTCAAAATACCCTAAAATGTATGACCCTTGTGAGTAACTTATACAGCAATTATGCATTCCAGTAACTAAACATGGTGTTTTTGCAAAGCATTTATTACTCTAACTAACCCAAATGCATTATTAGGGATGTATTACCAAAATCACCCGTTTTTAGCATTTTCTTCATGAAGATGCCCCAAAATGATACTTTCGGGAAAGATTTCATCACAAATTCTATAGAAAATATTACCTGTTGTGTTATTCATTACCTCTCAGAAAAGAATCATGAAATTCTACCCTAAGGAAAATGTTTTAAAGCTGTTATTACAATTTTCACTCTTTTCTTATTAGTTTTTTGATAAAATGCCCCCAAAATATGTGGATCCTAAGTCCAGCGGGGTGGATCCATATCCATAATTGATCAGTGTGCATGGAAGTATACTTCTGCCAAGTTTCATGCGTTTAACAAAAAGTGCACGATGTTTGCCTTAGCCGCACTACCATATAGACTGATTATCACTGATAGAATGACATATGTATCTTATTGACAATTGGGTGATTGTTGGCACAATTGTTGAACACTGTTGTAAAACAATCACTTCCAAAACAATGCTGCAACAATAGACTATACTCTCTAAGACATTTTACTAAAAATGCCGTTTGTTCTGTTCTGTTCTGTTCTAGTAATTCCCTCCTTTCGTATCAGGAGCGCCTCCTATAGGAGTAATAAAGTTCCAGTCTCTGGTCTAAAAGAATATTAAAACATATAAACACAATCTCAAAATTAATTTAGCATTAGAGATTCAGTGTTAGTATTTGCATGCAGCTATCTCTAACAATTTCTCAAAATTTCTCTACAGCTGCCCTCAACATGCAAACATCTCCTTCTGTGCATTGCATAGCACATTCGTCGCGTTATTTTCTCCATCTCCTCAAGCACCTCATCTCCATTCACAAAGAATGACGGATCCAAAATCATTTTAGTAATGTCTCTTTCATCCGAAACCATCCCATATCCATGTCCAGATAGGCAAGCCTCTATCCTAGCCATATATGCCCGTCTACTATGGGTCAAGAAAGGGCATTCCAACAAAAAGTGTTCAGTAGTTTCTGGCGCCTCTCCACACAAAGTACATCTCTCTCTTCTACGTGCGCCTGAGTAGGTTTCTCCGGACAGAGGATAGCGTTTCACCATCAACCTCACTTTCACAGATGCCATGTAAATATCTGCACTAGTTGTGCAGAACCTCCAAACAGGATGAACCACTCCAACAGCACATATCTCAGGGTTCATATATTCAAGTGTCTTTCTGTTTCTCATCTGTTCTCTGAGTTTAGATTCCCAATGTTCTGTGACTTTATCCTTGACCATCCTCTTCCATAACTCCTTTCCTGGCGTGGCCATTGTCAGTGAAAATGCACCAGGCAACTCATATTTATGAAGCAAGAGTCGAAGATCAACTGTCCAGCTGTGGGAGTCAAGATCCTTCATTGACAGCTGTCTTTTCATAACCTCCTGTTCCACAGAATTTTCACGCAGGAGGCATCTATTGAAAAATCCCAGTTTTCTCAGTTCATATTGGGCTTGAATTGGAAGACAACCAAGCAGCAGATATACTGCCGGCAGTGCTGTACTCTCCGGCAAGTGCTGTAAACATCGAAGCATTTTTCGAAACTGAATCTCTAGCAGCTCCAACTCACCATTTTTCAGTATTAGCGCTTCCAAAGAATGTAGCATCACTGGAGTCACAAAAAGCGACACCATCCTAGTTGATATGATGGGGGGTAAGCCATTGAGTCCATGATATCCTGAACCAAAAAGTGCATATGCCGTTCTTCTACCACTTTTGATTCGCTCCTCAACCGTCTCTTTATTACCCCACCTCTCTGTCCTCTGCAGACCCACATGTTTCTCTTTCTCACTCATCTTGATTTCCTCACCATTAAGAGTTAAATGCAGGCTCTCTTTATCTGATGCTGTTGAGTTCACTGCCATGATACGTGACTTTGTTGTACTAAAGAGATATCTCTTTTTATTTGCATCCTCTTCAG
Source organism: Maea johnstoni (assembly GCA_963942565.1). NCBI lineage: Eukaryota > Metazoa > Annelida > Polychaeta > Spionida > Magelonidae > Maea > Maea johnstoni. The sequence goes on from OZ012695.1 coordinate 6,765,426, forward strand.
CAATAAGCAATTGAGTCTGTGCACCAAGTCTTGTTTTTGACAGCATGGCAATGTCGTCGGCTGTAGTAGGTGCTCCAACAGGAATACTGCCTATACGTGCAGAATCTGTTAGGGTTTTCAATTTCCTAATGAGGCTGTTTCCCCTTCCATTGAATATTTCAGGTGAAGTATCTGCACCTTGTCGGATGCCTTGACCTTCTTTTATCTCTCTAGACAAGTTTCCCTGTAGTTTCACTTTTGACGTGATATGACTGTAAATATCTGCATACATCCTCCAAAGCGAGGCCTCTAAACCTTCATTGAACAAAGAGCCAAGCATATTTGTGTGGGAAACAAGGTCGAATGCCTTTTTCGCATCCAGGAAAGATATATATAAAGGATGTCCTAGATCCATAGCCTCTGCCACAGCTTCAGTTATTATAAATGCACATGTCGTAGAGGAACATCCTTCTGTGAACCCGAACTGTAGTGGCTCATGCTTGATACTTTGTCTAGTTCTTCTAAGCATTTCCTTTTCCAGAAACTTTCCAAGTATTGGTGAAACTGTAATTCTCCTGTAGCTATCAGGGTCTCTGCCATCCTTTCCCTTTTTTAGTATTGGTGTAATCAAACCTGGTCTAAGTTGGTCTGGCAGCCTTGACGCCAACATGATGCTGTTGACCAGCTGAGTTAGGAGTTTCACTATCTTAGGAGACGCATACTTAACATGTTCTGCCGTCAAACCCATATAATCTATGGCTTTACCATTTTTTAGGCTGCTAATGTCTTTCCTCATCTGTTCTTCTGTAACCTCAGGTGCTGTCACCATTGGCAATGTCTCATGTAACAATAAGTTTCTTATTTCTTGTGCACCGAAATGTTCATTATCGAACTGAGGGAGATCTTGGGGAGTGGCCAAATTTTCAAACTGTTTCAACACTAAGCGCGTCTCGTGAATTTCGGCCATTGTTGACAAGAATCGGTGAGTAAATTTGACGTACATTTTCAGCTGCGCATAATTTGCACTGAAAGTGGCGATTTTATCGCATGAAACTAACCGAAAAAGTGTTTATATTGAGTATGAATGTACGGAGTACCGACACAGAAATTTGCAGTTGGAATTGTTGCCTATTTTTGATGGATTTACTAGAAAACAGTCGCCGCAGCCAGGATGGAATTCAACGACCTTTGCAACAATATCCAACAATCGTCCCAACAACGGCTTGATTGTCAATAAAAGAGATCTTACTCTATCTTAGTCCATGAACCAGAGGGTTGGTTGGTACCATTTTTTTTTTTTTTTGGGGGGGGGGCAAATTCTGACTAATATATTTGAATTCCCCATAATCGCAGCTTCAATTTGATGTGTGATAGCAATGCAGTGATGGCAGCTTAGTCAAAGATACTCAGCATTTAATCAATGCGGTATCCAGGATTTCAGTTTAGGGGGGAGGGGGCGTAAAATATATATGGACGAAGTCCTCGAGTTTTATAGTACAACCTGGCGAAGGTGAACCGTGCTATCGATTCACTTCTAGTTCTCTCAGTCAGGGTCTGGGAGCTTTAGCGCCGGGTGCCCCCCCCCCCCCTCCCCCCCCCCCCCCCCCCCCCACACACACACACACACTTTTTTCACTATTACCAATCTTTTATACCAAATCTTTTGGTAATTCACGCCTCTATTTCAATTTACTTTAAATAATATTTCAAGGTGTTGATGCCACTTCCAAAGTGTAAAATATAGATATGAAGGTGTTTGCATTGGTTATTTAGTTTTTCCCAAAATATTGGGAAAAGAATCGTTCATTTATTGCTACAGGTGAACTTGGATATGACGGACTCAATGGGACCAGGAAAAATGGTCCGTCATATGCAAATTCCGTCGTATACATATGACGAATACATGATATGCATCGGACTGGGACCAAGCATATCGTCCGTCATATGCAAAAATCCGTCGTACAGTGGTCCGTCATATCCAAGTTCACCTGTACCTTATGTTTATTTTGAAACTTTTGTCCTCTTTTCCTAAAACCACGTTTACAAAATCTTAGATGACCAAACACAAGTGGATCCGAAACCAGCCGGTCAATCAGAACAAGCTAGCCTCAACCAGTGTCAACTATTAGCCGCTAATAGCCCATAATTGGTGCTCTGAGAATCTCCACCTAATAGTGGAGATAAGGTTTCTCTGTAATGTTATCGATACGAGAGCCCTGATTGGTGTCTTGCTCCCACGTGACCTCGTGCTGATGTCAGATCTGGTACTCCTGGCATGAGTCCAGCTCTTCACTATAGGGCATATAGTAATTGGTCTCTCACTACATATCCATTCTTTTCTTCATCCAAGACAAAATGAATACAGGAAATAGAGGTGTTCAACTCGCTGTCTGTAGAAGCCAACAAGCCTCAACAGCTGTCGCCACCTGCTGGGAGAACCAGATATCATTTGACCCATTTATGCTCACAATAGTCAAAAGGGCCTGACATTATTGCTGGAATTATGCACACATAAGCATTATTTGAGAAATATTCGATGGAGAAATGACAATCGGGATAAATCCTACAACTCTTCTTCAAACGTTTTTTTTAAATAATTCTCAATTCGAAAATCATTGTGAAATGTGTCAGGAATTCTGACTCTTAAGATGAACTCTTAAGCATTAATTAATGGTTTATCAACCATGATACGTCAATATAACAACTTGAACAGGTCAAAATCACAACGTATACGCAAACGTATATCATTCGACAATGATAAAAAAAATGCCAATATGATTAACAACTATAAAATGAAATAACAAGAACAGATAATTCGACAGTCGAACATCAAAATCAAAACATCTGCTACACCAATGAAAGCTGTGCGGAGTAGAACCGCGTACATATTTTTTAAACTTATGAATGAAGAACAACTACAATGCCACTGCAATCCCAAAAGCAGTTTACTAATAATTGCGGTTACGGATCCAAAACAAACAAACAAACATATAAACTTGAGGTAGCTTAACCCTTATGCTGCAGGTGGCTAATTTGGCCAACACAAAAATGATACAAAAAACCTGAAATATGGGTACTCATAAGAGAGTACTCAGCGAGAGCTTTCCAATGAATGCCAACATGACAGGAATTAGATGATTTTCAACAATCTTTGCTTCCTTGTGCTTTGGACAAAAGCAGCCTCAGTATTGGAAGGGCTAAGGGGTTATTTTGACTCAGTTTTCCTTACCCTGCTTTCATTTGACTATGTAATATGGGGCGACCACACAGCTGCAACATAACCTTATAGGAAATACAAAATACGTATTGCCTGAACAGTCTTCTGATGAGGAATACATATACTGCACCATTACACGACGAGGTTGGATTTATTACGCAACGGAATGCCTGTCTCTGTAGAGCTGGAACTAAATGTGTATAATTTAGGCGACGGCTACTTTTATTTATTGAAGTTTTCTGCAAAGTTTCACGCGTTTAACAAAAAGTGCTCGATGTTTGACTTAGCCGCCCTACTATATAGACTGATTATCACTGATAGAATGGCATATGTGTTCAACAATCAGTAAAAACCTACTGTATTGACAATTGGGTGATTGTTGGCACAATTGTTAAACACTTGTAAAACAATCACTACCAAAACAATGCTGCAACAATAGGCTATACTCTCTAAGCCAGTTTACTAAAAATGCCGTTAGTTTCAACACTGAGCGCGTCTCGTGAATTTCGGCCATTGTTGACAAGAATCGGTGAGTAAATTTGACGTACATTTTCAGCTGCGCATACTTTGCACTGAAAGAGGCGATTTTATCGCATGAAACTAACCGAAAAAGTGTTTATATTGAGTATGAATGTACGTAGCACCGACACAGAAATTTGCAGTTGGAACTGTTGCCTATTTTTGATGGATTTGCTAGAAAACAGTCGCCGCAGCCAGGATGGAATTCAACGACCTTTACAACAATATCCAACAATCGTCCCAACAACGGCTTGATTGTCAATAAAAGAGATCTTACTTTATATTAGTCCATGAACCAGAGCGTTGGTTGGTACCTTAGTGGGGGGGGGGGGCAAATTCTGACTAACATATTTGAATTCCCCATAATCGCAGCTTCAATGTGATGTGTCAGAGCAATGCAGTGATGGCAGCTTAGTAAAAGATACTCAACTTTTAATCATTGCCGGATCCAGGATTTCAGTTTGGTGGGGTGGGGTGGGGGGGGGGGGGGAGGCTTAGCATTTCGATGGACGAAGTCCGCGAGTCTCATAGCACAACCTGGCGAAGGTGACCCGTTCTATCGTTTCACTTCTAGTACTCTCAGTTAGGGTCTGGGATCTTTAGCGCTAGGGGCGCCCCCCCTCTCTCTCTCTCTTTGGATCCGCCAATGTTAATGACACGTCCTCTCGTCTTCTGACGGACAATTTGCTGATTATGAAGGAAAATATTTTAGGCAATTATGATAGGTTAAGATACTTAGTACTTCAACAGACCTGTATGAATAGATATAAAATGTAAAATTGTCCAAATTATATGTGCTACGATATATGCAGTTGGATATTTGTAGAAATCTGTATTTTTTCATTATATTTTTTCGAAATAATGTCACATCTTACTTCAGACAGTTCAAAATGAAAAGCAAATTAAATATCAAGAATACTTAAAGATAAGCTACATTACTCGAGAGTGTTTTAAGACCAAAAGTGATGCTGTATCAATATCCATTTTGAATATATACACACCTCCTACTAGCCCTGCCCCATTCCTGAAAAATAGAGGGAAAATGCCATTAAATAGAAATTGTTATTGATCACCAGCATCTACCTTTAGCACACGTATGCCTGTTTTCCCACAGAAAAAAAAGAGTTGTAAATAGAGATAAGTCGATGCCCTGAAGCCATGGGCAACTCTTTTTTGGTACAAGAACCAATATTTGCTTTTGTGTTCTTCATATCTTTGTATAGAAAATGTTTAAAACCAGGTACTTTATAAAGCATTAGTCCCAGCACAAAACAGAAATGCGTGCACATTTGTATGTCTGTTCATAGTGTAAATATTATAAATAGAGATACTAGTAATATTAATACTCTGAAGTCCTTTGCGAGTATTTTTGTACAATATCCAAAATTTGCTTAAGCGTTCTTAAATATTTGTACAGAAAATGTCAAAAATCAGGTATTCTAGAAAGCACCAGAACTTATGTATGCCTGTCCTCCCATGGCGAAAAGTTGTAAATAAAGATGTCTTTATTGTTCAGTAACCCTAGACAACTTTGTTCTTGGTACAAGAACTAAGCTTCAAATATAATATGTACATAACTACAGGAAACCATTTAAGCTTCAAATTTAATTCGACACTTTTTGCAAGTACTACTCTAGCATTTATATTATTTTGGTTCTTTCATAATAAGGAGAGTGTTTACATATAACATTTGTGCCAAGATGCATAGAAAACATGGACATAAAACTTCCTTATGGTACCATAGTATTCTATCTAAAGAGAGCATTGTATCCTCCTAAATGTAAACTAATTTTCACACCTTGGCAATCTTGACCAATTGGTCTTTGGTCACAGAAAAAGAAAATAATATATATATATATATATGTGAGCCTGGAATCCAGGTTAATCACACGATGACGATTGGAGAAAATTACCACTATCAGTATCCTGCATGTGTACAAATATTTTCAGCATGAACATATTATACATACCGGTATATCTCATCTTGGTCTCACCCTTAACAGTAAGATGCTGTAACAAGGCTGATGAGAAATATTTATATCTCTATAGGTGTCAGACATGAGTCCATTTACAATACATAGCTTTAATATCGAGCGTTTGAATTTAATAGCACACGCCGTAATCGATATAACATGGTGGCCAGCACTGTGATGCATTTATTTTTTTACTAACCATGGAAGAGGAGGTGATAAATTCGTTACACCCGGTTTGGAAGGGAGGTTCGGCCTGCTGTCCACCCTCAGTCATGCGTATCCGATTAGGCTCGGCCTGGTGGGATATGGATGACTTAGGGTGGGTATCAGACTAGACCGCATTTTTAAACAGGGCGTAACTAATATGGTCTTGATGAATCTAATCAAAGTCTCAGCTATATAATTTTAATCACGTATTTCAAGACGGTTGAGGATATTCATTCAGTAAAAACATCAACAATAAAATTTAGCCTTAGATATATAATCTTATCGCACAAATTGCAAGACGGTTTAGAATATCCATGCAATTAAAATATCAATAATACAATTGATGTAAGACACAATTAACTCTTGAGGCATATTTTATTATGTTTAGGACTTTATAAGAGGTACATATTACTTCACGGAGCGCTCAATGAGCCTGGCTTTAATTCATATCTTTCTGATAGAAACATATTTCCAAAGAACTTGAAAATTCGTTTTTCACTATTACCAATCTTTTATACCAAATATTTTGGTAATTCACGCCTCTATTTCAATTTACTTTAAATAATATTTCAAGGTGTTGATGCCACTTCCAAAGTGTAAAATATATATATGAATGTGTCTGCATTGGTTATTTAGTTTTTCCCAATATATTGGAAAAAGAATCGTTCATTTATTGCTACCTTATGTTTCTTTTGAAACCTCTTTTCCTAAAACCACGTTTACAAAATGGATGCAGGAAATAAAGGTGTTCAACTCGCTGTCTGTAGAAGCCAACAAGCCTCAACAGCTGTCGCCACCTACTGGGAGAACCAGATATCATTTGACCCTTTAATGCTCACAATAGTCAAAAGGGCCAGACACTATTGATGGCATTATGCACACATATTAAGCATAATTAGGAAAATATTCGATGGAGAAATGACAATCGGGATGAATCTAACAACTCCTCTCAGTTCGAAAATCTTTGTGAAATGCGTCAGGAATTCAGAGTCTCGAGATGAACTCTTAAGCATTAATCTGTTAATGGGTTAACAACCATGATACGGCCATTTGACGGATGGAACAGGTCAAAATCACAACGTATACGCAAACGTGTATCATTCGACAATAATAAAATAAAATGCCAATATGATTAACAACTATAACATGAAATAACAAGAACAGATAATACGACAGTCGAAAATCAAAATAAAAACATCTGCCACACCGATGAAAGCTGTGCGGAGTAGAACCGCGTACATGTTTTTTAAACTTATGAATGAAGAACAACTACGATGCCACTGCAATCACAAAAGCAGTCCACTAATAAACTTGAGGTAGCTTAACCCTTATGCTGCTGGTGGCTAATTTGGCCAACACAAAAATGATGCAAAAAACCTGAAAATTTACTGAAACCCTGACATATGGTACGCATAAGAGAGTACTCAGCGAGAGCTTTCCAATGAATACCAACATGACAATTTGACACAACATTACTACATTGTATGTGGCACTATGAAACCATTATTCGTCTCTCGAATGACTTTCATAATCAATTAACGGCTCTTGCGTATTTCGGATCAATTTATTTATGGCAAGCAGCATTGTTTTTAATCCCCATTTATGAATATTGAAAAATATTCATGAACATTGAAAAATATTTTTAAATACTCATTCAATATTCTAAAAGGATAATCCAATATCTATATTTCATTTTTCAATGACTTTGAGAAGTCAATGTCTGAAGTCCTATGTATTCCTTTTCTCAAGTGGTTGAGGAGCTCAGCGAATGCTTTGTGCTCCTTTTGTCTCATTATGGTTTGCAGCTCAAAGAGGTTGAAATGGGTTGTCCATGTGTTGGTGGCTAGTGATCATGGACATTTCTTTTATTTCAAATATCCAGGTGTGAAATAAGGCTTGGAGCTGGAACAAGTCTCCAATGCATACGACATGCACCTGCCAAATGGTTTTGAGGCACCTTTGATGTCTTTTCTTATTAGTTTTTTGATAAAATGCCCCAAAAATGTGTGGATCTTAAGCCCAGCGCGGTGGATCCATATCCGGAATTGATCAGTGTGCATGGAAGTATACTTCTAAGTTTCGCGCGTTTAACAAAAAGGTGCACGATGTTTGCCTTAGCCGCCTTACTATATAGACTGATTATCACTGATAAAATGGCATATGTATTCAACAATCAGTAAAAAACAATTTTATTGACAATTGGGTGATTATTGACACAATTGTTGAACACTGTTGAAAAACAATCACTACCAAAACAATGCTGCAACAATAGGCTATACTCTCTAAGCCATCTTACTAAAAATGCCGTTTGTTTTAACACTAAGCGCGTCTCGTGAATTTCGGCCATTGTTGACAAGAATCGGTGAGTAAATTCGACGTACATTTTCAGCTGCGCATAATTTGCACTGAAAGAGGCGATTTTATCGCATGAAACTAACCGAAAAAGTGTTTATATTGAGAATGAATGTACGTAGCACCAACACAGAAATTTGCAGTTGGAATTGTTGCCTATTTTTGATGGATTTGCTAGAAAACAGTCGCCGCAGCCAGGATGGAATTCAACGACCTTTGCAACAATATCCAACAATCGTGCCAACAACGGCTTGATTGTCAATAAAAGAGATCTTACTCTATCTTAGTCCATGCACCAGTCAGAGGGTTGGTTGGTACCATCTTGGGGTTGGGGGGAGGGGGGTCAAATTCTGACTAATATTTTTGAATTCCCCATAATCGCAGCTTCAATTTGATGTGTCATAGCAATGCAGTGATGGCAGCTTAGTCAAAGATACTCAGCTTTTAATCATTGCCGGATCCAGGATTTCAGTTTAAGGGGGGGGGGGAGGGGGGCGTAAAATTTAGATGGACGAAGTCCGTCAAGTCCGCGAGTTTCATAGTACAACCTGGCGAAGGTGAACCGTTCTATCGATTCACTTCTAGTACTCTCAGTCAGGGTCTGGGAGCTTTGGCGCCGGGTGCCCCTAGAAAGCACCAGAAAATAGTTATGCCTGTCGTCCCATGGCAAAAAAGTTGTAAATAAAGATATCTTTATTGTTTAGTAACCCTAGACAACTTTGTTTTTGGTACAAGAACTAAGCTTAAAATATAATATTTACATAACTACACGAAACCATTTAGGCTTCAAATTTAAATCCGACACTTTTTGCAAGTACTACTCTAGCATATATATTATTTTGGTTCTTTCATAATAAGGAGAGTGTTTATAAATAACATTTGTGCCAAGATGCATAGAAAACATGGACATAAAACTTCCTTATGGTACCATAGTATTCTATCTAAAGAGAGCATTGTATCCTCCTAAATGTTAACTAATTTTCACACCTTGGCAATCTTGACCAATTGGTCTTTGGTCACAGAAAAAGACAAACAAAATATATATGTGAGCCTGGAATCTAGGTTAATCATACGATGACGAATGGGGAAAATTACCACAATCATTATCCTGCATGTGTACAAGTATGTTCAACATGAACATATTATACGTACCGGTATATCTCATTTTGGTCTCACCCTTAACAGTAAGATGCTGTAACAAGGCTGATGAGAAAATAAAAGACATGAGCCCATTTACACTACACAGATTTAATATCGAGCGTTTTTTTTTTTTTGCAAGCCTAAAAAAAGGAACAGGCCTTTTTTGTTTATTTTCCTGCTCGCCGAGCCTCACGGCTATGCTGTATCAAATCAAATCATGTATACAGTGTAACAAATAGGAACATGTAAAAAAACAGTGATGTAAACATTGAGAAAAAATAAAGAAATGGCAATTTCACATTTTGTTTCTGTTGTTTTTGTAAAGGAAGTAAGACATATCCATACATCCACTTTAACAGAACATTCATTTGCTTGGTTATATATATATTGTAATTAAACATGATACATAGTAAAAATTTAAACATGACATATCTTTGTCATGTAAACATAATATTTTAACTATAGGATATTTGGAAGAGAAGAAATAATGGTGGCATTTAACAGTGTGGTATGTCATCTTCAAAATAGTCCAACATCATGCCCCACCTCTTCTCTAACAAATCATATCTGTCTATTAATATAAATTTTAGCTTTTCATATTCAAACATATTTTTCACTTCAGCTTTAATACAAAAAATTGAAGGAATTGTCAAATTGAGCTTTGAAGTAAAAATTATCTTCTTGGTAGTGAGAATAATCGAGTTTAACCAGTGTGATTTTTTTAGCTCACCTAATATGATTCTTTCTTCATTAATGATGTAATCAACAACCCCAATTTGAGAGATCCAGATTTCCACCTCTCTCCACAATTGTCTTATTATTACACAATGCAAGAACATATGCTCATTTGAATCAGTTTCATCTTTACAAAAATCACATATGATCGAAGATTTCTGTTTCATTTTAAACAAGATGTTGTTGGTAAAAAACCTCCTATGCAAAGTTCTAAATTGAATATATCTTAAATACACATCATCAAATTTTTTGATGTTAGAGAATGATTTTTTCACAGAGAAGACATCAAGTTGGAAGTCAATTTTTTCATTCCACTTATTAGTAGCATTCTCAATAACTGTTGTATTTTTGCCTTTCAAAAGCTTGTAGATGTTAGATACTCCCTTAGTATCCAATGATAATATTACATTTAAGATAGAGTTGTATGGTTTTGTCGGCAAATGAAATGGAAGGATTTTATTTTCCAAATATAATTTCACCTTTTTGCATACATGACCATATTCTAAAAAGTTTGTTTTCACACCATATGTAGAACTAAAATCATGAAGGAGTAATGGTTTTAGGTTAACATCCAAGATGTCACTGATGTTTGTAATGCCCTTTAAGAGCCATTCCTTTTTGATTGGTAGTTGTAGAGAATCATTATACCAAAGAGGTGTTAGTAAAACATTTTCTGGAATTACTATCTTCAAGTCTTTCCACAATAGTTTTAACCCAAATAATACATCATTCCAAAAAGGGTTGAAAGTCATTTCTATGATTCTATTCACATAAGCAACTCCGTATGTGAAGAGACCAGAAAATTCGGCCTCCATGGGTATGACCTTCCATTTTGAATCTGTTCTTAGATATCTTTTTAACCATCCTATTTTTAGAGCGGCATCAAAGGTTTTTAAATTGTGTAATTGTAGTCCTCCTTCAGTATTGAGAGCCTCAACAATGTCTCTCCTGAATTTTGGAGCGTTTGAATTTGATATCACACGCCGTAATCGATATAACATGGTGGCCAGCATTGTGATGCATTGAATGTTTTTACTAACCATGGAAGAGCAGGTGATAAATTCGTTACACCCTGTTTGAAAGTAAGGTTCGGCCTGTTATCCACCCTCGGTCATGCGTATCCGACTAGGCTCGGCCTCGTGGGATATGGATGACTTCGGGTGGGTATCCGACTGGGCCGCATTTTTAAACAGGGCGTAACTAATATGGTCTTGATAAATCTAATCAAAGTCTCAGCTATATAATTCTAAATCACGTATTTCAAGACGGTTGAGGATATTCATTCAGTAAAAACATCAACAATAAAATTTAGCCTTAGATTTATAATCTTATCGCACAAATTGCAAGACGGTTTAGAATTCCATTCAATTAAAATATCAACAATACAATTGATGTAAGACACAGGTAACTATTGAGGCATATTTTCTTATGTTTATTTTTTTTTAGGAGTTGTTACTTCACGTTGCGCTCAAGGAGCCTGGCTTTAATTCATATCTTTCTGATAGAAACATATTTCCAATCTTTTATACCAAATATTTTGGTAATTCACGCCTCTATTTCAATTTATTTCAAATAATATTTCAAGATGTTGATGCCACTTCCAAAAGGTAAACTATAGATATGAATGTGTCTACATTGGTTATTTAGATTTTCACAACACATTGGGAAAAGAATAGTTCATTTATTGCTCACTTATGTTTCTTTTGAAACATTTGATCTCTTTTCCTAAAACCACGTTTACAAAATGGATACAGAAAATAGAGGTGTTCAACTCGCTGTCTGTAGAAGCCAACAAGCCTCAACAGCTGTCGCCACCTGCTGGGAGAACCAGATATCATTTGACCCATTAATGCTCACAATAGTCAAAAGGGCCAGACAATATTGATGGCATTATGCACACATATTAAGCATAATTAGGAAAATATTCGATGGAGAAATGACAATCGGGATAACTCCTACAACTCTTCTTCAAACGTTTTAAAAAATAATTCTCAATTCGAAAATCATTGTGAAATGCGTCAGGAATTCAGACTCTTATGATGAACTCTTAAGCATTAATGGGCAAAATCACAACGTATACGAAAACGTGTATCATTCGACAATAATAAAAAAAAATGCCAATATGATTAACAACTATAACATGAAATAACAAGAACAGATAATTCGACAGTCGAAAATCAAAATTAAAACATCTGCCACACCGATGAAAGCTGTGCGGAGTAGAACCGCGTACATATTTTTTAAACTTATGAATGAAGAACAACTACGATGCCACTGCAATCCCAAAAGCAGTTTACTAATAATTGCGGTTACGGATCCAAAACAAACAAACAAACATATAAACTTGAGGTAGCTTAACCCTTATGCTGCAGGTGGCTAATTTGGCCAACACAAAAATGATACAAAAAACCTGAAATATGGGTACTCATAAGAGAGTACTCAGCGAGAGCTTTCCAATGATTGCCAACATGACAGGAGCTAGATGATTTTCAACAATCTTTGCTTCCTTGTGCTTTGGACAAAAGCAGCCTCAGTATTGGAAGGGCTAAGGGGTTACTTTGACTCAGTTTCGCCTTACCCTGCTTTCATTGACTATTTGATATGGGGCGACCACACAGCTGCACCAACATGGCTCAGGCTTAAGCCCCATTCACACTAGCCGAAATTATGCTGGCAACTTGATGGCAACGTGGTGGCAACCGATGGTTGCGGGGGGATTGCCACCACATTCATCCCTTCAGAGATAATTAATGTAACTGCCTGCAATACTGTTCTGCCATGTTGATTTTTTTTGTGTGTTACATAGGAATTATGGGGGCAAAATCAAGGTTGCCCCCACGTCGCCAGCAAGTTGACAGCAAACTTTCGGCTAGTGTGAAAGGGGCTTTAGACTTAGGTTTAAGGCTTAACCTTATAGGAAATACAAAATACGTATTGCCTGAATAGTCTTCTGATGAGGAATACATATACTGCATCATTACACGACGAGGTTGGATTTATTACGCAACGGAATGCCTGTCTCTGTAGAGCTGGAACTAAATGTGTATAATTTAGGCGACGGTTACTTGATTTATTGGTTCCCGGATCCTTCCCAGGCCAATTTTACAGGGTCGGGAGGGAGGTAATTAAGAATCAAGTTGATTTTTTTTTTTTTTTACACACGGAAGTTTAAGTAAGCAAATAGTAGGGAGAGAGGTAAAAAGAAGTTTTCTGCAAAGTTTCACGCGTTTAACAAAAAGTGCTCGATGTTTGACTTAGCCGCCCTACTATATAGACTGATTATCACTGATAGAATGGCATATGTGTTCAATAATCAGTAAAAATTTAGTTCATATTGGTATATCCGTGCACCCACAGATTAATTAATATATGAAAAACAAACTTTTCTTGGGTGTTAAACACAATAATATATTGTAGACGTTTCGGCCATGAAGCCTTCTTCAGTACAAAATTTGTTAGAGTTGTACTGAAGAAGGCTTCATGGCCGAAACGTCTACAATATATTATTGTGTTTAACACCCAAGAAAAGTTTGTTTTTCATATATTTAATAATCAGTAAAAACCTACTGTATTGACAATTGGGTGATTGTTGGCACAATTTTTGAACACTTGTAAAACAATCACTACCAAAACAATGCTGCAACAATAGGCTATACTCTCTAAGCCATCTTACTAAAAATGCCGTTTGTTTCAACACTAAGCGCGTCTCGTGAATTTCGGCCATTGTTGACAAGAATCGGTGAGTAAATTCGACGTACATTTTCAGCTGCGCATAATTTGCACTGAAAGAGGCGATTTTATCGCATGAAACTAACCGAAAAAGTGTTTATATTGAGTATGAATGTACGTAGCACAAACACAGAAATTTGCAGTTGGAACTGTTGCCTATTTTTGATGGATTTACTAGAAAACAGTCGCCGCAGCCAGGATGGAATTCAACGACCTTTGCAACAATATCCAACAATCGTGCCAACAACGACTTGATTGTCAATAAAAGAGATCTTACCCTATCTTAGTCCATGTACCAGCGGGTTGGTTGGTACCTTTGGGGGGGGGGGGGCAAATTCTGACTAATATTTTTGAATTCCCCATAAACGCAGCTTCAATTTGATGTGTGATAGCAATGCAGTGATGGCAGCTTAGTCAAAGATACTCAGCATTTAATCAATGCGGGATCCAGGATTTCAGTTTGGAGGGGGGGGGGGGAAGGCTTAGAATTTAGATGGACGAAGTCCGCGAGTTTCATAGCATAACCTGGCGAAGGTGAACCGTTCTATCGATTCACTTCTAGTACTCTCAGTAAGGGTCTGGGAGCTTTAGCATTTTGAATGTATACACACCTCTTACTACCCCTACCCCATTCTTGAAAAATAGAGGGAAAATGCCATTAAATAGAAATTATTATTGATCACCAGCATCTACCCTTAGCATATGTATGCCTGTTTTCCCACAGAAAAAAAGAGTTGTAAATAGAGATAATTTGACGCCCTGAAGCCATGGGCAACCATTTTATTTTGGTACAAGAACCAATATTTGCTTTTGTGTTCTTCATATCTTTCTATAGAAAATGTTTGAAATCAGGTACTCTATAAAGCATTAGCCCCAGCATCAAACAGAAATGCGTGTAAATTTGTATGTCTTTTCATGGTGTAATCATTGTAAATAGAGATAATATTGATACTCTGAAGCCCTTTACGACCATCTTTGTATAAAAACCCAAAATTTGCTTAAGCGTTCTTAAATCTTTGTACAGAAAATGTCAAAAATCACGTACTCTAGAAAGCACCAGAACATATTTATGCTTGTCCTCCCATGGTGAAAAAGTTGTAAATAAAGATATCTTTATTGTTCAGCAACCCTAGACAATTTTGTTCTTGGTACAGGAAACCATTTAAGCTTCAAATTTAAATCCGACACTTTTTGCAAGTACTACTCTAGCATATATATTATTTTGGTTCTTTAATAATAAAGAGAGTGTTTATAAATAACATTTGTGCCAAGATGCATAGAAAACATGGACATAAAACTTCCTTATGGTACCATAGTATTCTATCTAAAGAGAGCATTGTATCCTCCTAAATGTTAACTAATTTTCACACCTTGGCAATCTTGACCAGTTGGTCTTTGGTCACAGAAAAAGACAAACAAAATATATATGTGTGCCTGGAATCCAGGTTAATCACACGATGACGAATGGAGAAAATTACCACAATCATTATCCTGCATGTGTACAAATATGTTCAACATGAACATATTATATGTACCGGTATATCTCATTTTGGTCTCACCCTTAACAGTTAGATGCTGTTACAAGGCTGATGAGAAAATAAAAGACATGAGCCCATTTACACTACACAGATTTAATACTGAGCGTTTGAATTTAATATCACACGCCGTAATCGATATAACATGGTGGCCAGCATTGTGATGCATTGAATGTTTTTACTAACCATGGAAGAGCAGGTGATAAATTCGTTACACCCTGTTTGAAAGTAAGGTTCGGCCTGCTGTCCACCCTCAGTCATGCGTATTCGACTAGGCTCAGCCTGGTGGGATATGGATGACTTAGGGTGGGTATCAGACTAGACCGCATTTTTAAACAGGGCGTAACTAATATGGTCTTGATGAATCTAATCAAAGTCTCAGCTATATAATTTTAATCACGTATTTCAAGACGGTTGAGGATATTCATTTAGTAAAAACATCAACAATAAAATTTAGCCTTAGATATATAATCTTATCGCACAAATTGCAAGACGGTTTAGAATATCCATTCAATTAAAATATCAATAATACAATTGATGTAAGACACAATTAACTCTTGAGGCCATATTTTCTTATGTTTAAGACTTTATAAGAGGTACATATTACTTCACGGAGCGCTCAAGGAGCCTGGCTTTAATTCATATCTTTCTGATAGAAACATATTTCCAAAGAACTTGAAAATTCGTTTTTCACTATTACCAATCTTTTATACCAAACATTTTGGTAATTCACGCCTCTATTTCAATTTACTTTAAATAATATTTCAAGGTGTTGATGCCACTTCCAAAGTGTAAAATATAGATAGGAATGTATCTGCATTTGTTATTTAGTTTTTCCCAATATATTGGAAAAAGAATCGTTCATTTATTGCTACCTTATGTTTCTTTTGAAACATTTGACCTCTTTTCCTAAAACCACGTTTACAAAATGGATACAGGAAATAAGGGTGTTCAACTCGCTGTCTGTAGAAGCCAACAAGCTCAACAGCTGTCGCCACCTACCGGGAGAACCAAAAAGTATTTGACCCATTAATGCTCACAATGGTCGAAAGGGCCAGACAATATTGATGGAATTATGCACACATATTAAGCATAATTAGGAAAATATTCGATGGAGAAATGACAATCGGGATGAATCTAACAACTCCTCTTCAAACGTTTTGTAAAATAATTCTCAATTCGAAAATCTTTGTGAAATGCGTCAGGAATTCAGTCTCGAGATGAACTCTTAAGCATTAATCTGTTAATGGGTTAACAACCATGATACGGCCAGTTAACGGATGGAACAGGTCAAAATCACAACGTATACGCAAACGTGTATCATTCGACAATAATAAAAAAAATGCCAATATGATTATCAACTATAACATGAAATAACAAGAACAGATAATTCGACAGTCGAAAATCAAAACCAAAATATCTGCCATACCGATGAAAGCTGTGCGGAGTAGAACCGCGTACATGTTTTTTAAACTTATCAATGAAGAACAACTACGATGCCACTGCAATGCCAAAAGCAGTTTACTAATACTTGCGGTTACGGATCCAAAACAAACAAACAAACATATAAACTTGAGGTAGCTTAACTCTTATGCTGCAGGTGGCTAATTTGGCCAATACAAAAATAATACAAAAAACCTGAAAATTTACTGAAACCTTGGCATACGGGTACTCAGAAGAGAGTACTCAGCGAGTGCTTTCCAATGAATAACAACATGACAGGGTTAAGATGATTTTCAAAAAACCTTTGCTTCCTTGTATTGGAAGGGCTAAGGGGTTATTTTGACTCAGTTTTTCCTTACCCTGCTTTCATTTGACTATGTAATATGGGGCGACCACACAGCTGCAGCAACATGGCTCAGGCTTAGACTTAGGGTTAAGGCTTAACCTTATAGGAAATACAAAATACGTATTGCCTGAACAGTCTTCTGATGAGGAATACATATACTGCATCATTACACGACGAGGTTGGATTTATTACGCAACGGAATGCCTGTCTCTGTAGAGCTGGAACTAAATGTGTATAATTTAGGCGACGGTTACTTTTATTTATTGGTTCTCGGATCCTTCCCAGGCCAATGTTACAGGGTCGGGAGGGAGGTAATTAAGAATGAAGTTGATTTTTTTTTTTTAATTTTAGACACGGAAGTTTAAGTAAGCAAATAGTAGGGAGAGAGGTAAAAAAAAATTGAATTTTTGGCAAGTACTTAAACCATAATTTTGAATATTAAAAGAATGGATCTATATCCAGAATTGATCAGTGTGCATGGAAGTTTTCTGCAAAGTTTCACGCGTTTAACAAAAAGTGCTCGATGTTTGACTTAGCCGCCCTACTATATAGACTGATTATCACTGATAGAATGGCATATGTGTTCAACAATCAGTAACAACCTATTTTATTGACAATTGGGTGATTGTTGGCACAATTGTTGAACACTGTTGTAAAACAATCACTACCAAAACAATGCTGCAACAATAGGCTATACTCTCTAAGCCAGTTTACTAAAAATGCCGTTTGTTTCAACACTAAGCGCGTCTCGTGAATTTCGGCCATTGTTGACAAGAATCGGTGAGTAAATTTGACGTACATTTTCAGCTGCGTATAATTTGCACTGAAAGAGGCGATTTTATCGCATGAAACTAACAAAAAAAGTGTTTATATTGAGTACGAATGTACGTAGCACCGACACAGAAATTTGCAGTTGGAACTGTTGCCTATTTTTGGTGGATTTGCTAGAAAACAGTCGCCGCAACCAGGATGGAATTCAACGACCTTTGCAACAATATCCAACAATCGTCCCAACAACGGCTTGCTTGTCAATAAAAGAGATCTTACTCTATCTTAGTCCATGAATCAGAGGGTTGGTTGGTACCGTAGTGGGTGGGGGCAAATTCTGACTAACATCTTTGAATTCCCCATAATCGCAGCTTCAATTTGATGTGCGATAGCAATGCAGTGATGGCAGCTTAGTAAAAGATACTCAGCTTTTAATCATTGCCGGATCCAGGATTTCAGTTTGGAGGGGGGGGGGGGAGGCTTAGAATTTAGATGGAGGAAGTCCGCGAGTCTCATAGCACAACCTGGCGAAGGTGAACCGTTCTATCGTTTCACTTCTAGTACTCTCAGTTAGGGTCTGGGAGCTTTAGCGCTAGGTGCGCCCCCCCTCTCTCTCTCTCTCTCTCTCTCTCTTTGGATCCGCCAATGTTAATGACACGTCCTCTCGTCTTCTGACGGACAATTTGCTGATTATGAAGGAAAATATTTTAAGCAATTATGATAGGTTAAGATACTTAGTACTTCAACAGACCTGTATGAATAGATATGATATGTAAAATTGTCCAAATTATATGTGCTACGATATATGCAGTTGGATATTTGTAGAAATCTGTATTTTTTCATTATATTTTTTCGAAATAATGTCACATCTTTCTTCAGACAGTTCAAAATGAAAAGCAAATTAAATATCAAGAATACTTAAAGATAAGCTACATTACTCGAGAGTGTTTTAAGACCAAAAGTGATGCTGTATCAATATCCATTTCGAATATATACACACCTCCTACTAGCCCTGCCCCATTCCTAAAAAATAGAGGGAAAATGCCATTAAATAGAAATTATTATTGATCACCAGCATCTACCTTTAGCACATGTATGCCTGTTTTCCCACAGAAAAAAAGAGTTGTAAATAGAGATAATTTGATGCCCTGAAGCCATGGGCAACACTTTTCTGGTACAAGAACCAATATTTGCTTTTGTGTTCTTCATATCTTTGTATAGAAAATGTTTAAAACCAGGTACTTTATAAAGCATTAGTCCCAGCACAAAACAGAAATGCGTGCACATTTGTATGTCTTTTCATAGTGTAAATATTATAAATAGAGATAATATTAATACTCTGAAGTCCTTTGCGAGTATTTTTGTACAATATCCAAAATTTGCTTAAGCGTTCTTAAATATTTGTACAGAAAATGTCAAAAATCAGGTATTCTAGAAAGCACCAGAACTTATTTATGCCTGTCCTCCCATGGCGAAAAGTTGTAAATAAAGATGTCTTTATTGTTCAGTAACCCTAGACAAGTTTGTTCTTGGTACAAGAACTAAGCTTCAAATATAATATGTACATAACTACAGGAAACCATTTAAGCTTCAAATTTAAATCCGACACTTTTTGCAAGTACTACTCTAGCATTTATATTATTTTGGTTCTTTCATAATAAGGAGAGTGTTTATATATAACATTTGTGCCAAGATGCATAGAAAACATGGACATAAAACTTCCTTATGGTACCATAGTATCCTATCTAAAGAGAGCATTGTATCCTCCTAAATGTAAACTAATTTTCACACCTTGGCAATCTTGACCAATTGGTCTTTGGTCACAGAAAAAGAAAATAATATATATATGTGAGCCTGGAATCCAGGTTAATCACACGATGACGAATGGAGAAAATTACCACTATCAGTATCCTGCATGTGTACAAATATGTTCAGCATGAACATATTATACATACCGGTATATCTCATTTTGGTCTCACCCTTAACAGTAAGATGCTGTAACAAAGCTGATGAGAAATATTTATATCTCTATAGTTGTCAGACATGAGTCCATTTACAATACATAGCTTTAATATCGAGCGTTTGAATTTAATAGCACACGCCGTAATCGATATAACATGGTGGCCAGCATTGTGATGCATTTAATTTTTTACTAACCATGGAAGAGGAGGGGATAAATTCGTTACACCCTGTTTGGAAGTGAGGTTCGGCCTGCTGTCCACCCTCAGTCATGCGTATCCGATTAGGCTCGGCCTGGTGGGATATGGATGACTTAGGGTGGGTATCAGACTAGACCGCATTTTTAAACAGGGCGTAACTAATATGGTCTTGATGAATCTAATCAAAGTCTCAGCTATATAATTTTAATCACGTATTTCAAGACGGTTGAGGATATTCATTCAGTAAAAACATCAACACTAAAATTTAGCCTTAGATATATAATCTTATCGCACAAATTGCAAGACGGTTTAGAATATCCATTCAATTAAAATATCAATAATACAATTGATGTAAGACACAATTAACTCTTGAGGCATATTTTATTATGTTTAAGACTTTATAAGAGGTACATATTACTTCACGGAGCGCTCAAGGAGCCTGGCTTTAATTCATATCTTTCTGATAGAAACATATTTCCAAAGAACTTGAAAATTCGTTTTTCACTATTACCAATCTTTTATACCAAATATTTGGGTAATTCACGCCTCTATTTCAATTTACTTTAAATAATATTTCAAGGTGTTGATGCCACTTCCAAAGTGTGAAATATAGATATGAATGTGTCTGCATTGGTTATTTAGTTTTTCCCAATATATTGGAAAAAGAATCGTTCATTTATTGCTACCTTATGTTTCTTTTGAAACCTCTTTTCCTAAAACCACGTTTACAAAATGGATACAGGAAATAAAGGTGTTCAACTCGCTGTCTGTAGAAACCAACAAGCCTCAACAGCCGTCGCCACCTACTGGGGGAACCAAATATCATTTGACCCATTAATGCTCACAATAGTCAAAAGGGCCAGACAATATTGATGGCATTATGCACACATATTAAGCATAATTAGGAAAATATTCGATGGAGAAATGACAATCGGGGTGAATCTAACAACTCCTCTCAGTTCGAAAATCTTTGTGAAATGCGTCAGGAATTCAGAGTCTCGAGATGAACTCTTAAGCATTAATCTGTTAATGGGTTAACAACCATGATACGGCCATTTGACGGATGGAACAGGTCAAAATCACAACGTATACGCAAACATGTATCATTCGACAATAATAAAAAAAATGCCAATATGATTATCAACTATAACATGAAATAACAAGAACAGATAATTCGACAGTCGAAAATCAAAATCAAAACATCTGCCACACCGATGAACGCTGTGCGGAGTAGAACCGCGTACATGGTTTTTAAACTTATCAATGAAGAACAACTACGATGCCACTGCAATGCCAAAAGCAGTCCACTAATAAACTTGAGGTAGCTTAACCCTTATGCTGCTGGTGACTAATTTGGCCAATACAAAAATGATGCAAAAAAACTGAAAATTTACTGAAACCCTGACAATATGGTACTCATAAGAGAGTACTCAGCTCTGGTTATGCCAACTATGAATTGTTAAAAGGGATTTGATCTTGATCAACTACTATATGTCATTAAGTAAGTCTGGTTATGCCAACTATGAATTGTTAAAACGGATTGAATGCTTGTATTTCTTTAGGAAATGTGTATTTATTCCGAAACCTTGTGTTTAGACCCAGAATTGAGGCCTTTTCGTCATATATAATCAACTCCCTGCATGACAACGATGACAGAGTCCCCCAGTTCCTTATCAGCTTTGGATAAGCTAACATACAGACCACGTACAGGCTCAGAACTTTTCTATGACGAATACATGAGAAATATTTGTCTTTATGCACTATCAAACAAATCAAAAATAGTTTAAGGCTGCTTATGGGGTTAATTTGTGAACACACGGCCATACGAGATGTTTACATATGTTGAAGCCGACGCACTTTTCCTCGTTATCAACTTAATGTTTAGGTTTTTACTGGGAACGTAACAGACCCACTTTTACTACTACAAAGGCTCCTATAGGCATGCACAAAATCATGAAAGGTTTTTTCGGCCCTTTTCCCATTATCGAGTTTCATCAAAACATAATCGCTTCAAATGAACATGCATTTTGAGTATTAAATGTTAACAGATTTCCTTTAAATAGGGCATATTTATAAAGAAGGGTTACACATATTTTTTCTATTTTGACTATGTTCAAAAGCTATGGAATCACGAAATGTCGAAAATAGCATTATTTCTTTTTCATTTTCAACAACGATCCCAAAAGGAATGATTATAAAGTTGAATGGAATAAAAAAAAACATTAAAAAAATATGATACCCTTCCATCCTTATCTGTGAAATTTGAATGTCCCTGGTTTATTTGTTTATTTTTACCCTACAAAATTACTGCACCCTGCTTGGATGGTAGTTTTGTTATGCTTCATGTATTTGCAATCAGAAGACCTTTCAGGCAATATGTTATTTGTAAAGGTTAAAGTGTCAAATAAAGTGGGATAGAGGAAAAGCTGGAGCTAAAGAAATTAACCCCATCAGCTACCTTAACAGGAGATGGACAGGAAAACTAAGTGATTCAATTCCTCCCTGCCAATTTTCTATCATTTATTGAGGAAGAGGAGTCCTGTAAGTTAATATTAAAACCTGAATTCAAGTTTCTCTTAAGTTTGTAGTTTCTAAACATCCATGTTATCGTATTGCTTTACAGCATGTATATACTTAAACTTAACGCAAACATAGCATTGTAAATTAATCAATATAAAATACCCACAAGAGGAAGGTTATCTGCTAAATTTATGAAATGTAGTAAAGCCCCCTGTCATTTAAATGAAGAAAACTTAATTGTTGTCTTTTAATAATATCATGGTGCATATACAGCATGGGTCAGATTGAGAGGCTGGATCCTCCCCCAAAAACCAGGAAGTATTTGCCGCGGTGACCTGCAGAATCACGCCGCATGATTTCTATCCAATCGACATTGGCCAACGCACCGGGTTCCGTACCTTAGACAGCCAGAAGTAGTATTTTCTTAGCTACAATCTGACGGTATAGGACCTCCTCTGATAGGAAAGTGGTCTATAGTACAGGTGAACCTGGAGGACCACTGTGCGACAGATTTTCGCATATGACGGACGATATGCTTGGTCCCAGTCCGATGCATACCACGTATTCGTCATACGTGTACGACGGATTTTGCATATGACGGACCAATTTTTCTGGTTCCATTGAGTCCGTCATATCCAAGTTCACCTGTATTGCCAAAGACAGCTCATTGCCTCCCTCCACTGTCAGGGTTCGAAACCTGACTCGCGACAAGTGGGGAGGTTTTCGGTGACTTGAGTTTAGACGGTTCTATTCCGGTTTACCCCATAGTTTAACCAGAAAAGGTAACAGTAATCTCAACCACAAATTCAAGAAAACCATCGCTTACCCCAGGTCACTGGCAAATTTCTAACATGCCCTGATTCGAACCTGAAAATTTTTATTTTGATGATATGATATTCATAAAGGATATGTTTGTATAAGTAATAAACTGCTAAATATTTGAAGAAAATGTTTAAGGTGGTCTTTTTATTATATTACGCATTTGAAATGTATATGTATTTTTGAAAAATTTAAATAAGAACGTATATAAAAAAGTTAGCCCAGGTAAAATGAGTAGTTTGCTTATGCTTGTAAATTACTTTACAAAAGGATCATGTATACATTTCTTGATAAGTTCATAAAAGGGCAATCAAACTATTGAAATTATACACACGCATTGGCATCAACGCTCTCAAGGCAAAACAATAAAAACACATCTCCCTGGCCTAACCATCTCCTTTGAAATAATTCTAAAGAACAACTTTAAATTCTTCCGAATAGACATGTAGCTATAATAAAAGGAAACTCATGAACAATTGTCAGAGTTTAAACAGTTTATCAGCGTAGTTACACCATTGATATGAAGGGTCTGATGTCTGTACACACAGACATATCGATTTGGAGTGCCTTCCCTGATAGCCGAGTGCTCTAAGGCATTGCCACTGATTGCTCGCTGTCTCTCACCACTACCCAGGTTCGAATCATGACCAGGGCATGTGAGAAAATTACAAGTAACTTGGGGTTAGGCGGTGGTTTTTTCCTGGAACTCTGGTCATCTTCACTACTTATAACTGGCTAGTCATGACCGCAGTGTTAATAAAAATCCACTCAATGTGGATTGACTTCATCCTGATAGACATTTATGCACTCATGGTAGCTTTAGTCATATCAAGACAAGAAACTGGAAAGCGAGAAAGTGCGTTCACAGATGTTGTTGCTTTTGTCTTTGAAATCCTTAAAACCTATATTTTGTTCTAATTACACCCAAGTCGTACTACGTAGAAGACAAGCACAAATAAACATATCTAATATTTCGTCATATACGTCAATTTTAATCAAACATGTGTGAACAAGATTCAATGACATTGAAAGGAATGCTTTTATGATTGACTGATAAAATCAAGATTTAAAGCGTATATAAGTTTTTGTGCCCTCCCATAAAACAGAAGGTGAATGGGTCAGCATGCTGAAAGGAAAATCCTTTGATTGTGATTGCATATGTTCATGAACTCTATTTTGTATTTATACTTAATGATTTTCTTTTGTTTTTCCAGTTTCTTGAATACAAATTTCAATGGCGAATAAGAGGTTTTCACCAAAGTCTATCCTGAAGAGAGAGATGCAGGCTCGTGGGTGGCGTACTAATGGTGCCCGCCGAGAGGACCTGTGGAGGGATGCCACCCTGGACCTGCGGAGATGGTGTGTAAAGACAGCCTCTCAGGCAGTGGTCAGCAAGGTGGCTGAAAGACTGGCGGAACATGCTGAAGAGCGTGCGTTGACTCTTTTGAAAAACCCACCTTTCTCCGATCAGGTCTACCAAGGTAAGTATGAGACATACGTGGGTGAGCCCCGTTCTCGTTCTAGGAACAGGGTGAGACCCATTTACGGTCTGAATGATGTGAGGTCAGAACTTTTGGAGAATCAGCTCCTCAAGCATCATATTGATCCTCAGATACCCAGAGAGCAACAGGTCAAGACCATACTGCGGCTCGACGCTGAAGCGAAAACAAGGGTCAGCAGCAAGGAAGACACAGCAAAGATGGATACTGAGGACAACAGCTATGCTAATTCAAGTATTCCTGATGAGCGAAATGATGACACACTCTGTGCTAGATTTCGTGCAGCATTTGGTGCGTTAATGGGTGCTTTCTGCTGCTGCTTCCGCCCCAGATGCTTTTGATGCAACAGACATGATGAAACCATCATGGATACATACATACATACATACATACATGTACATACACACACATGAAAACATATATATGAAATATAATTATATATGTTAAAATAAAGTAAATTTCCAATGCCTGTAGTTTTTTTGGCTCACACCAGGTGTGAAGTGTTTCTCTTAGAAGAAGACGCATTATTGTTCATCTAATCCCTTCATTTCTACAATGCAAGGGGACTATTCAAAATATCAAAATCCAAATAATTCAAAGACCATAGGTAGAACATACTCTCTCTAACTTCATCAAATCATTGGGTGACAACATCTCACATATTCAACTTGAGACTTTATTTAAATAGTAAACAGAAATGATAAAAAATCAAGAAAGGCTGGTTTTTGTCTAGTTCAGGTTATACTTTAGGTTCTCGCTTTCATTGAGGATTTTGTCTGAATTCTTATGGTAGGGATCCGCCGTGATCTATAGTAGTTACAATGCCTGGCCCTAAAGCATGAGTTTGAAGATTCAAGTCTCAGCCAGAACCCCATGAGTGGGTTGGCCTGGTTATTATAGAACTGTGCAGCATTGTGGAGGGCTGTTTATGGCCGTCCTGCAACTGAAAGACCCTTTGGAACTATTCGTGAAGGAAAGGGAATTTCCTCCTGGTTCCAGGTTTCTCTCTCATCGCAATATGACCTAAGCTGTTGAAAGCAACATAAAACCCATTCCTTCCTTCCTTCCTTCCTTTGAGTTTTATGACAGGTTTTTTGCATGATCTAGTAATAAAGTTAATTATTCTGATGAGGGCTAACGCGACCTAGCCTCAGCCGAATCATCATGTATGCATTTTGGTGTTGCCCTGGTTGCTATGTAAACTGGGAAACAGTTGTGTTTGAAAGACTTCCTGTGACTCTTCATGAATGGAAGGCTTTCAGGGACCTTTGCCAATTTTGTTGAAATATAAGCTATGTTATGAATACCCATGGATTCAGTTCAGTTTGGGCTCAAAGTATTTTTTATTCATGTGTGCCTAATAGGTCAGGTGATATCTTGACCTCCTCGTAGATTTATGAGATCTGTCCCATTTTATGTTGGGAATTTGGTTTTCGGACACATTTATGCCAATTGTGGCTAATTCGTGACTAGCCAGTTGTAAGTAGTGGAGGAAACCGGAGTACCCGGTGAAAACCACCACCTAGCCCCAAGCCACTGGCAACTTTCTGACTTGCCCAGGCCGGTATTCAAACCCAGGCAGTGGTAAGAGACAGCGTGCAGTCAGTGGTGCCCCCTTAGACCACACGGGCGTCAGAGCAGGCCCCTTTCCCAAGGTTTTTCATGTTATGTTTGTCTTAGTCCCTGAGTCGCAATGTTTCCCCGTGATTGATTCAGTTCTTGCCCTAATCTAAAGGGGAGCTTTAAGAAATGAATATAACTCCTTCCAAGTCAGTAATAAGTACCCGTGACTTTTGTTCAATTTGATCAATGGTCCTTGAGTTGTCCAAATGCTGGCATAGTTTTCATCTTCAATATGGATACAACAGAATATAAGCCTTGATATTCTGAAGTGATCAGATTAGTTTTCATCTAGACCATATAAGGGCAGATATAAGAACTTTGTTCGATTCCTTTGCTGCCCGAGGTAAGAGTGGCTCAAACTACAGTATCCACTGCTTTAGTTCAGTTTGGTCCATTTAGCTCTTTCCACTGTTTATGGGTCTGAGGCTGTAGGTTAGTTTTAGCATATTTTCTGAAATATACACTGCTAGGGTTAGTTGTTGCTAGGTCGATAGGACAGAAAGCTCTCAAGGCAAGAGAGGTTATTTCAAGATGCCTCTGGATCTTCATTAATTGGTTGTCTTGGTCACTATTTAAACGTGAAGCATCATGAATTAGGGCTACTACAGTACATTTGCAACGGATAGGTTACTTAGCCATGTTTTATGACGATCAGGGAATTTCACCCCAGCTACTTCCTGCCAATACGACCTAGGCTATAGGAAATGAGTATCACCCTCCTCCCCCCCCCCCCCCCCCCCCCCCCCCAAAAAAAAAATGTAAATGCTATTAAGTTGACTCGGATTTCAGAAAAAGAGTAACCATTTAATTGAAGGGTGTGGAAAGTTGTTTATTATTTAGGAATCACCCTCTGGGTTCTGGCAATAGGATGACTTATTCATACGTTGTAAAAGCATTCTTTATCAGTACTCTCAGAGTGAATCTAACTATCATCAGTTATAGTATCCACTATATTTTAAGCAGATATTAGGGCTATTTCCTGACTACACACACTGTAGACCTAGGCAATTAATAATCTTGCTCAATTAGCACTAATTACCCCCTAGAGTGTAGTACAGCACGTTGCAAGATCTATGGTGCTAATCAGACTTCCATATCATATTCTTCGAAGTAAACATGATCTCAGGTCTATCCTCCCATTGCAATTTTTGCTGACAGCAGCCTTCCCAAAAGGCTTGTTATGATAATAATAATAATAATAATAATAATAATAATAATAATAATAATAATAATAATTATAATGATAATAATAATAAAGGTAATAATGACAATAGTAACTATGTTTCATATTTTAGTGTACATAAGCTATCTTGATGTTAGAGGGTGCTCTTCAAAACACGCAGTGCGCCCACACCAACCTCTTTAAGAGTTGGCTTGTATGTGCCACTTTCCTTTAACTGAAAGCACTAAATACTATCTTAAATACGTCAGAGAGTATAGATTGCAGAACCATATCAGTGGTATTTCTCTCATTGCCACATCTGAGCATGTGGATGTTCGTCTCATTTAAACATCTGTTAAGAGATAGAAGTTACGAGAAGGACATAAACTAGTCTGGAGGAATCCCCACTAAGGTGTGCAAAACTTGGTATATACATGTAGTTGTTTTCAATTGATTTTAACTCAGGAAAGGATCTAGGTCAGGAATCCACTGGGTGCCACTTGACCCAGGAGGGGATTTAGATCAAGAATCCACTGGGTGCCACTTTGGCACCCTTGAGAAGGGAAAAGTAGTGGTAGCGTGTTGGACTGGAGATCCTGGCTGCTGCCATTGTGATCTGTCCTTGGGCAAGACAGTTAAAACTCCTCATTGCCTCGTCCGTCTGATGGGGACGTAAAATGTCGGTCTCATGTGCAGGGAGAGCCATCCCCTGTGCATGTAAAAGATCCTGTGTGATAATGTCGATGAAGAGTAGGGGTTTACCCCGATCACATGGTCCCAATATGTCAAACTCCTAGGGAGCAGAGGGAGGTTAAATCAAGAAAGCTCTTTATCATTACTCCTATTGAGCGGCGAGAGTAAATAAATATTGCAAACTCAATATTCCTATGGGCAGTTCCCGGGGGGGGGGGGGGGGGGGGGCACTTGGGTATTTAGGGGGGGCGCATACGCTCGTTATCAAAATTTAAAAATACCCCTAAAGCACTGATTTCTGGCCAAAAAAGCACCATTATTTCAATAAAACGCTGATTTTTTCCACTAAATAACACCCCTTCTTTTATCAAAAGACTGACATTGGATAAACGGGAACACATATTTTAACTTAAGATTTTATAATCCTCTGCGTGTTTAGCGGCAGCAAGTGGCGGCAGCAAACTCGGAAGCCCAGCCTTTACGGGAGTCACTCGGCGTCAGAGCAGCATATATTTCGTGGATTGTAAGGGGATTTTGACCCCCATACTTCGTACCTGGGTACAATGTGCTGATTTATATTTCAAATGGAGTGAAATTTGTGAAATTCAAGATGGCAGCCAAGATGGCCGGATAAGAAAATTGGTCACAACTTTAATTTAACCTATATCAATAATTTTTGCTCCTACTCCTGGGTTTCTGGTGTATATGTATTTTTGGACATACCACAATACCTTTTGCAACTACACATAGGTTTGATGGGGACGTAAAATGTCGGTCTCATGTGCAGGGAGAGCCATTTCCTGTGCATGTATAAGATCCTGTGTGATAATGTCGATAATGAGTAGGGGTTTACCCCGATCACATGGTCCCAATATGTCAAACTCCTAGGGAGCAGAAGGAGGGTAAAGAAAGAAAGCTCTTTATCATTACTCTTCTTGAGCAGCGAGAGTAAATAAATATTGCAAACTCAATATGCCTATGGGCAGTTGCATTTCTCCATAGTGCTGATTTACATTTCAAATGGAGTGAAATTTGTGAAATTCAAGATGGCAGCCATGATGACCGGATAAAGAAATTGGTCATACTCACTTGGAATATAACGTAGATCAATAATTTTTGCTCCTACTCCTGGGTTTCTGGTGTACACGTATTTTTGGACATAAAGCAATACTTTTTGCAACTACACATAGGTTTCAGGGTGTGAATCATTTTCCTGCAATCTCTCATTGCCAAAGTAAAAGCAGGTGAATGCAAGGTGGCGCCAGATACAGCAGGAAAAAGTGTTATTATACTGTCACTAACTCGAAATGACTACACTGTAATACTGAAAAAGGATGCCTACTTTTATGGGAGCCCGTACATTTGGAGATTAATATTTATCATGAAATAAGTGAAATAACAGACCAAATGTCACAGAAAATATCAGAGTTGTGTTCAAACGTAGGGAAGTTTTATGGCTCATTTCTATTCATACTGTTGTCATAACTGTGCGTCCAATAAATCCCCCCCCCTTGAAAATCTTTACTCCAGGGGGCAAATTTCCTAGAAAAATATACTCCACACACCCTAACCCCGGGGAAATCTTTTCATTGAGGATGAACATATTTTGGTGTTTGCTATAACCTCTTGAAAAAGAAAAATATGGATGTATATGGATATTATATCTAATAAGTAAATAGATGTTTATGGTTGTAAAATGAGTTTACTGGTTTTGATGTCTCCCATGAAAGATAGGACGCCCCAAAATTTTACAATTGCCAATTTTCGGCACCCAGTTTCTAAATCCTGGATAAGACCACGAAATGCATATTCATGGTTTCATGATTCATAGATAGCATGCGTCAAAGTGCCGTGACCAGGTCGCATGCCGCCAAACAAAGATCTTTCATTTGTGGTCACAAATGAATTGGCCGTGCGGCCAGGCATGACAAGTTTTACAATCATGTTCCTATATTTTGGAAAATTGCAAATGGAGGGAAATTTTTAATGCACTATCCTCTTTGTGCGGAAGATGCACGGCCACCTTGAAGAGGCCTTGAGGAGGCCTTCCTGTGGCCTCACGGTCCTTATAGAATAAAGTTAACTTTTATTCTTTCAAAGAGTGCCATGAGGCACTCTCAAGGATGAGAGCTACGGCGGCGACTAGCCCTTTGGCACCGTTGGGGGAAAAAGACTCACTCCCGGCGAGAGAGTCGCCTGGTTTGGAAAGTGTAATTGCTGACATGGCCAAGCTGATGAGTGGGACTCTTTACAAGATGGCGGATGAGGGCCCAATCTCAAGGTGGATCGATTTGATGGGGTCAGTGAGTCGTGGATTGACTACTGTATGCACTTCAAGGCGGCAGCACTCAACTGTTGGAGCGAGAGAGAAAAGAGCTTAGCCCTTATCACTGCCATGAAGTGGGGTGCACAGAAAGTCATTCAACACCTGTCCGCGGCCGAGAGGTCGTCCTAAAGTAGCCTGGTGCAGGTGCTTAACAAACGGTATGCATCAGAAGAGCAGGCCGCAAAGCATGCCATGGTACTGGCCCAACGCCGACAAAAGCCAGGTAAAAGCCTGCAGGAACTTGGGGATGCCTGTAGACGCCTGCTAGCTAGCTTACCCTGACGCTGAGGTAAAATTGAAAGATCAAATGATGAAAAAGGCGTTTATTGAAATGATAGATGACGAGAAAATCCAGCGACTGACTGCCAGGGGAGACGCCAGGTCTCTGGAGGAGGCTGTAAACTTGGCTATCAAGTACGAGGGTACGGAGAGTGGGCAGGACACAAAGACGCCCAAGGAGAAGCCGCTATTGACTACTGTCGCGAGGCAGATGGATGGGGACTGTGACACCCACCTCAGAGAAAAGCCTACAGGGAGAGATAGAGGCCCTGAAACAGCTAGTACTAAAGTTACAGCCTAAGAAGTCGGAGGCTCTGGTGGGACAGAGAAAGCCGTTTCTATGTTACAGCTGTCAACAGCCAGGCCACATGGCAAGAAACTGCCCAAACAAGACTGGATTGGGAAACGGGCAGGATGCCGCCCCGGTGGCAGGAGGGCTGGCACCAGAGGAACAGTAGAGCAGCCCAAGAAAATACACTTCGACAGACAAGATGAGGGGACCAGAGCTACTAAATCTATCATCTCACCGGAAGTCTACCTAAACCACCCAAACAGAAACGACCTAGCTCTGCGCGATTGTAAAGAAAGACTGGTTTCTATAAATAAGTCACCAGTGGCCGTCTGCAGACGGTGGAGTTGGAAGTGGATTTGAGCGGAACAATTCTGGTAGGACATTTTATGATAGTGGAGCTAGCAGACAACTTGGCTCTCAGGGTGGGGGTACAGCAAGCAGGGGGGCTGCTGGTTAATCACAAAACTCAGCAAGTCGAATTTGAGGGGGGAAAAACAGTCCCCTACATCAGCCAGCAAATATCGGGGCTGTGGAAGTGTTGTAAGGTGTTAGCGGATAGGACTGTGGTGATACCCCCCTCCCGTTCTGTGACAGCAAGTACGAGGGCGCTGGAAAGATGGGACAGAGATCGGCATTATGATGGGGAAGGCATTGGTGGACGTGGGGACGGATTACATACCCATACGACTACTAAATGCGACCAATGAGCCAGTCACCATCTACATGGGCACGCCAGCTGGTGTGGTGACCCCAGTGACCTGACAGCCACCACTTCCCATTGCAACATCAGGGGAAGTGGCAGAGAAACCTGGCTGTAAAAACAGGATACCTGACTTTTTGAAGCCCTTATGTAAAAGTAGGGGTGAGAACATGTCTGCAGAGGGGAAGAAAAAGCTAACAGCACTGTTGACTAACCACACGGAACTTTTGCTACAGGACCTGACGACCTGGGGAGAACACTTCTAGTCCAACATGAAATTTGGACACCCCCAGATCTGAAGCCACTGCAACAGCCAGCCAGGAAATTTCCTTTCTCGAAGCAGACAGAGGCAAAGAAGATAGTAGACGACTTGTTAAGGAGAGATCTTAAAGAGGTATCGGCGGACCCCTGGGCAGCACCAGTGGTTATGGTCAAGAAAAAGGACAATACAACCCGTCTATGCGTGGACTACAGGCGACTGAACAATCACACCATCCCAGACACCTATCCCCTACCCAGGATCTACGATTCGTTAGATGCCCTGGGAGGCAGCAAGTGGTTTTGCACCCTTGACCTGGCTAGTGGATACTGGCAGGTAGGAATGTATAAGGATGCCCAGGAGAAGTCGGCGTTCATAACGAGTGGGGGGATTGTATTCCTGGAAGGTCATGCCCTTTGGATTAAGTACAGCCCCAGGTACTTTTGAGCGACTGATGGAAACAGTGTTATCAGGACTCCAGTGGTAAACTTGCCTCATCTACCCAGTGGATGACGTCATCGTTTTTGGAAAGACTAAGCAGCAGACCCTGGACCACCTGGATGCTATCCTGGGGAGAATAGGACAAGCAGGGCTGACACTCAAACCAAGTAAATGCACCTTATTTAAGAAAAGGGTGCACTACCTGGGTAAAGAGGTGACGGAGGAGGGAGTGATGAGTGATCCAGAGAAGATAGAAACAGCGGGGAGTGGATGGAGCCCACTACCCAGACAGAGGTGCGCAACTTCCAGGGTACTGCTTCCTACTATAGAGGATTTGTACAGAATTTTGGGTCCATTGCTCGTCCAAAACATCAGCTAAGAGAGAAGAACAGACAATTCCTGTGGACCACAGAGTGCCAGTTCGCCTTCGAGACACTCAGAAAGAAGCTGGTGGAGGCCCCCATCCTAGCCTACGCCAGCAGTGAAGCTGATTTCATCCTGGATACAGATGCCAGTGCTATAGGGATTGGCGTCGTGTTATCACAGATACAAGATCAGGTAGAACCACCCCTTTGCGTACGCCAGTCGGGGGCTGAGTTAATCGGAGAGAAATTACAGTGTCACAAAGAGGGAACTTTTGGCTGTGTTCTACTGTAAATACCTCCGCCATTACTTCATAGGAAAACGGTTCAAGTGGCGCATAGATCACACCGACCTCAACTGGCTAAAGACATTCAAGGATGCAACAGGAATGTGGGCCAGGTGGCAGAATACCCTGGCAGAATTCAATAAGGAGATCGTGCACAGGGCTGGCAGGAGCAACAGCAACGCCGACTGTTTGAGCAGACGCCCAAACATACAGCCAGAGAGGGGGAGAAGCTGAGGAGTCCCCTGAGGAGGTGGAGGAAAACATCACCTGTCTCCGTCCGGAGGAAAACCACCGAGTAGCGGCCGTGATGGTGCAACCGCTTTGGACGACTACAGAGTGGAGAGAAGCCCAGAAGAGTGACCCTGGCGTCCAGCCAATATGGAACCGATTGAGTCTCCTCTCAGGGAGGAGGGAAACCAAGATGAAACGAAATGGCCGAGTTCAGTCTGGCAACAAAGGCATACTGGGTAGAGTGGCAGCGACTAATGATGTGGGATGGTGTCATCTATCGGAAGTGGGAGAGTTCTGATGGAGTACAAGTTCACACCCAAGTGCTGGTTCTGGCCAGCCGGCAGCAAGAAATCCTCCAACAAGCCCATGCTGAACGATGGACAGCACACCTGGGGGTGAATCGAACCGTGGCGCGTCTACATGAGAAATATTTCTGGCACGACATGGGGCCAGATGTCCGGAGTTGGCTGGCCCAGTGTGTGGTGTGCATCCAAGCTAAGGAGCAGTGGAAGAACCACGAAGAATCCCATGATCATCGTGCGATCAGGGGCACCCTTTGAGAGGATTGCCAACACAAAACAGCAGAGACAGTGGCTGAGGCCTTGGTGAATGAGTTCATCAGCAGGTACGGCACTCCTACCTCCATTCACAGCAATCAGGGGAGGAATTTTAAGAGTACACTGTTTCAGGAAGTTTGCAGGTTACTGTTTCAACCGTACCATGGGCGCCATGATCCGAAGCCTGATAGGGGATGAGCACAATTTGGATAAAATTCTACCCCTCACCCTGATGGCCTACAGATTCAGTGTTCACGAGACCACCCAGCAGACACCCCACATGACGCGGTTTGGCAGAGAGATGGCCGTGCCCATGTCAGAGTTGCCCACCAGTCTAGTGGCGGAAGACGAGATGCAGTACACCTGGAACCTCCGGGAAAGACTAAAACAAGTACACCGACGTGCCAGGGAGGTAACTGGTCAAGCCATGAGGCGCCAGAAGCTACAGCACGACAGGGGAGCCCAGGGCAGTAGAAGAGATGTGGGAGACTTGGTTTGGCTCATAACCAAAGTGAGAAAACAGGGTAGAGCAGCAAAGTTCGAACATAAGTGCAAGGGCCCCTTCACCATGGTAGACGTGATTGCAGACATCACCTACAGAATAGAAGACAAGAAGGGAAAAAGAATAGTGGTGAACGGAGAGAGGCTGATACCATTTGTGAAACCAGATGATTGGTCAAGCACAGAGGGAGCTGAGGAGGAGGCGCCTAGAGAACCTGACCTGGAGACATTTGGAGACTCCGAGAGTGGAGACACCGACCCAGATGTGAGGCCTGGGGCAGCAATTCCCAGCAGGAATGGTAAAGAAGCAGAGAACTCCCAAAGAACCTCAGGGCGGAGAGAAAAGAGAGCTCCACAGCGCTATGGGTGCAACTACCTCCACCCTTTCAAGACAGGGGGAACTTGCGAGATCTGCAGTAAGGAATTTTGAGATTTGGTGCGGCACACGAGTGATCACCACAAACAACAGTGACCAACGGGGGATAGATAAAAAAATGGAAAAACCGATAATGGAGAGCGTTGCACCTACATGGGGTGAACTTCGCCGATATAAAGAAGCATTACATCCGACATCACACCGACGAGATGATGGTGTGCAGTAGTGATAAGTGGAAGAAGGGGTATTACAACGTCAGCGACTACCACGTGGTGCCGAACACAGCATTCTACCCGTCGCCCCATCCCTGGACCGCCCAAAATGATCCGGACTTTCCTGCTAGAAAAATGGAGCTCAAGGAAGAAGAGCGGATAGAGCCGGGGCGACAGATGCCTGGTCACTGATCGGACCATTCCCAATGCCAAGAGATGACCCTTCGAGAGCCGGGAGAGGGGGGTGGATATGAGGAACCACCACATAAACAATCCCGTACTCCCTCCCCACCGCCACGAGAGAGAGATGCCCGTGAAGAGATAGAAGATCGGAAGAGAGCCATAGCAACGAGATCTCACCACGGACAAGACTACTGAGAGTGGGATGATCGCCAGAGAGGATCGGAGGCCCCTGGAGCCTACCTCCGACATGGTGGCGGAGATACAACGACTCCAGGAGAACGGTCAGCATCAGCGGCTCAAAGCACAGCAACAGCACACCCATGCACATACGATTCAAGGCCGAGGCGATGACAATGAAGTGTCAGGGCCTGCAAAATCAGGTCTGCATGAACTACGAGGCGGAACAGCGGGCCAACGTCAAGAGAAGGAGAAGAGACATAAAGAAGCCAATGAGATCTACAGGCTTCGTCAACAAGTGATCAACGAGAGGCGCAAGGAAGCCAAGTGGGCAGGCCTGCAGATGGCTATGGAGACGGCTGCTCACAAGAAGAAGACTGCCGAGCTGCAGGGAAAATTGGCACAGGCACTCTCACTCTTACAACTAAACAACAACGAGCGGGAACTAGAGGATTGGAAGAAGGAGTGCGGTGAGGCCCGCGCAGAATCAAACCTAGAGAGTGATGCCAACCGAGAGGCCACCCGTGTGTCAATGGATACCAATAACACCCTGCGTATCCATGTGGAAGACCTCTAGAGAAAGATCCATGATACCCAGGTGGATGCCGACAAGAAAGAGGCGTTGCTCATCCAGATCCGCATGGAACTAGACCACATGCACCACAAAATCAGGAAACGGGAGGAGAGAGAGGTCCGAGGATTGCAGGAATTGGTGAGCCACAGAGAGGCGGAGATAGGGATCAAAACACTTCTGCTTCCCATATCTATTTACCTTTTTTCACTTATTTCATTTATGCTTTTATTGATGTTCATTTATGTATATGTGTATTTATTTATGTGTGCCTATGTTCATGTCTTCTTTGTATGTCTACTTTCCCAATATTTGATAGTGCATTTCAATGGAGTCTACCCTAGCCTGATGGTACGAGTGGTCTCAAGTGTTTCCATAGAATGTGCTATGTCTCTCTCCACTAAACTGATTTAATTTTGGCAATTTACCACCAAATTACAAACTGCTAGCCAAGCCTGAGCATTGGTATGTGAGAAAAACTGACGTTAATCAAAATCAAATCTACAAATTAGTTTAATAATTTCACACTCCCAGTTGATATTTGACTAAATAACGTGTTTTTTTTCAAATTCATTTTCTTTTAGTTTATATCAACGAGTGTCTTTTAAATGATTACTATAGGAGGACAAATTCAGTTTAGTTTTAGCCTGATAGCACAATAGTTATCGTACTAGTAAACTAGCAACCCCGTATTTCTGTTCTTTGTATGTACTCTTTCCTTGTATCACGAACGTGTTAACTGTGTATAGTTTTTTATGCTCCCGGAGATGCATTAGCCCTGGTCTTATATGACAAAGATCTACGTGCGGCTGATTGATCGCATGCGTCCAAGTGCCGTGAACAGGTTGCATGCGGCCAAACAGAGATCTTTCATTTGTGGTCACAAATGAATTGGCCGTGCGGCCAGTCGTGACAAGTTTTACAATCACGGAAATGTTTAATGCACTATCCTCTTTGCACGGAGGATGCACGGCCGCCTTGAGGAGGCCTTCCTGTGGCCTCACGGTCCTTATAGAATAAAATTAACATTTATTTCTTTAAAGAGTGTCGTGAGACACCCTCAAGGGTCAGTGGGAGCGCCGCACGGCCTTGAAAATTTAATATTGCGAAATATGTGTGTTTAAATATTTATATATGATATGTAATCCAATGTTTTTCTACTACTTGAAAAAAGGTTTGTCTGAAAATGGTTCCATATATATACATATATGCATATCTATATCTATATGCAGTACTGCCAGAGCATAAAATGTGTATTATTGATGAATTTTGAATAAAATGATCTTGATTTTAAACATATGTTCACTAGTTCATTAGTTCTGGTTCCACAAGCAGAAGAGCAAGTAATGTACTAGGTGGAACCTCCTCAGGAAGGTCCCACCAGTTAAACCAAAGTTGGCGGAACCTTGTCAAGAAGGTTCCACTGAGTCAGGTGAATTGATTTTCTGAGGTGGAACCTCCTCAGGAAGGTTCCACCAGTTAAGCCAAAGTTGGTGGAACCTTGTCAGGAAGGTTCCACGAAGTCAGGTGAGTTGATTTTCTCTCGTGGAACCTTATCAAGACGCTTCCACGGAGTGATTGGAATTGATTTTGTCTCATGGAACCTTGTCAGGAAGGTTCCAGCAAGCGCTAGAACCTGTCAGACAGGTTCCACTAAACTTACTGGTTCCCTTTAGGAGAATTTGGGTTTGAAACTATAACCGTGTTGATCTCGACAGTGGCAAAGCTATTTATCTTTATTTAGATAAAGGTTGTGACACAGGCGAATGTGGCAGGTGTGAACATGTCAATCTGGAATGCTAATATTATGATAGTAACTGACCACGCTATCAGTAATGGCATGGATGCCATGCTACAGGGGATTAGAAATTCCAGGTCTCGTTAAAGTATGACCGTCTAGTCCACAGGGTGTCTGAACAAAAAGAGGTCCTACGTCGCCGCTCTGAAGATAATCGATTAAAGCTTAGATAAAGCAAACATTGCTTGGTCACCACAGACCAATTAACATAGAACAGGGTTCATTATAAAGCCCTCAGAACACATAATCTCGCCTCATTGTGACGTCATTAGGAGAAAAACGAATGAGGGCTATCGTAATTGTTTACAATAAAGAGAAAGTTGCTCACGCACATGCGCAGAATGCACCTCTTGAGTGATTCTTGCCAACACCCGGGCAAGGAGTCCTGCCAAGGCTGTTGAGTGAGATCTGCTGGTTGCATATCCAATAATCGATATCCGTGATTAAGGATTTGAAACATATTCTAAAATGTGTTATAATTTTCTCAACATTCTGTAGTAACAGTAGGCTAAAAGTAAAAATATGGAATGAGCAAAGGTCTTTATACTATAGCATTAACCTTATCTAGTCTTTACCCAAAAACTTCCCCAAGACGTAAGGCACTAGTATATTGCTATTATCAGTGCAATGACATCTTAATGCTGGAAGTTGTTCCGAAGTTAAAGATATGCCCCAAGTAAATAGGGTTACGCTGGAATCTGTTGAAATGAGCACCTTTTTGTATTTGAATTCATTCAGTATGTAATATGATAATCAAATAAATCAATTCATGCATTCCCTTTTTGCCAATCCCTCTAATCTTTTTTTAGATGACCCCTCTGTTCTGGGCAGTGAACAAGTATTGCCTTAGGCTATCATGCATTTGTTTACGAGGAGTACAGAGGGAAGCATTTGTTTGTTCAGCTCATGGTGCAACGGCTGAACTCAAGCCCAGAGTTGACTTTATACGCAGGTGATGTGAAATAACGACTCATTTCGAGGCATGTGAATGGCTGATGGCACCCGCCCATATTATAGACCTTGTCAGGAAGGGATGAGATCTTGGATTAATATACACTTGTTTTTATTCGTCTAAGATGAGATGGTCTCCAGCTTTTGAGAGATTATAGCACGAATGTGTCTATTCATCTAAGGGTTAGACCAACAACATTAGAAACTGTACTACCCGTAGTGTCCGACTGTTTATAGGTCTATTGGCTGAGCAGTGACACTGGTCCTGACAACCCGACTGGTCATTTAAGCAGGCTCTTCGACCGGACTCCAAAACGCTTATAATCCTAATAGACGTGAACCTTCCAATACATGGTAGCACGACATATGTGAATTACCACAACATCATCCTGCACTCCCACCTGCTGCCTCCAACGGTTCTCCTAAACTTCTGTCCAAAACGCTCATAATCCTAAAAGACGTTTAGTTGACCTTCTAATCCATGGCAGTACGACATCTGTGATACCATAACCATAACATCATTCTGCACGACCTGCTGAATCCAACAATTCTCCTCAACTGCCAAAACTTAAGGGGGACAAAATGGTGACGTCTCCAAGTTCTGTACAGGGAAGAAAGCCTGACGGCGGCTGGGGCTGGATATGTGTGTTGGGAGGATTCTTGATGCACGCCGTGGTTGGAGGCATGAACAGAGCCTATGGCGTCATCTACGTGGAGGTCAGAGAGAGATTCGGGGAATCGGCGGCAAAGTCGGCCATGGTGGGAGCTCTCATGGTGGCACTACGCACAGGCCTAGGTAATATGTTGCTGTTGTTGTTGTTATTATTATTATCATTATTATTTATTTTTATTATTATCATTATTATTATTATTAGTAGTAGTAGTAGTAGTAGTAGTAGTAGTAGTAGTATCATCATCATTATTATCTATTATTTTTATTATTATTATTATTATTATTATTATTATTATTATTATTATTTACGTTGTTATCATCATCATCATCATCATCATCATCATCATTGCTTTCAGTCCTTCAGGTAGTGTATTTGTCTATAGTCTCTCATCCTTTCAGAACTTATTTAACTTAAAGGGCAAATGCGCCATCAGAATGGTTTAGGTTGAAAATGAGCTTATCCATGTCACCTTTCAATAAGACCTCCCTTAGACCTGTACTCTGCAGCACTACTCAGTTATGGCTTACAGAAGTGAGCAAGTAACAGGCCTGAGGCAGCCATACGGGGGCATCCATCTTGCCTAGGCGCATGCTGGATGCCTCAGGGCTGTTACTTGCTCACTTCTGTAGTGTCCTGCAAAACCCTGTTACGGCCTGTCCTGATAGCCGAGTGGTCTAACGCGTTGCCACTGACTGCTAGCTGTCGCCAATTACTGTCAGGAAAATAGCTGTCTCTCACCACTGCCTGGGTTCGAATACTGGCCTGGGCATGTGAGAAGGTTGCCAGTGACTTGGGGTTAGGCGGTGGTTTTCGACGGGTACTCCGGTTTCCTCCACTACTTACAACTGGCTAGTCACGAATTAGCCACGATTGGCATAAATGTGACGAAAATCGAAATTCCAAAAGTTACACCTGGTAAGTCACGACCTAACAGCAAAAAAGCAGAAAAAGTGACGAAAAATGAAATCTAAATTCCAAAATCTAAACTCACCCCTTCCTGGGTTCCAATCCTGGTCGGAGCATGTGAGAATGTTACCAGTGACTTAGGTTAGGCGATGGTTTCCGCCGGCTAATCTGGTTTCCTCAACTATATGTAACTTGCTAGCCAAATATCAGTATATATGGGGACAAAGTAGCTCAACTGGTTAGTTGCCGGACTAGTAATCAATAGGTCGCTGGTTCAATTCCCCATGGGGGCACTTTGGTCTGTCCTTTGGGCAAGACAGTTTCTTCCATATTGCCTCTGTCCACCCAGCTGAAAAACGGCAGTTAGCATAACTAATAAGGCAGTGATTATAGCTTGTGCGCTTTTTACTGCCAGCTGCTCTGGAATATCCCACAGGGGACTGAAATGGTTTCCGTGTGTACAGTGCCTGCTAGGGAAGGAAGGTCCAGTGAACATTTCGGTGGATACAAGATTATAAACCGAATACCTTGACCTTTATATATAGCAGAAAAAAATGATCGAAATTCCAAACTCCAATTTTAGCATGTGGCACTTTCCGTGAGGGTTAAAATAGGGAACAGGTTGAATATTAAGATTGAGTATCACACGATAGGGCACGTTATACTGCGAATCATATACACACAACCAAAGGCAGATAAGTAGTACTATGATCTACCTTTGACACGCCCTAATCACCCCTATCACACATCAAGGACCCTCGAGCTCCTGCCTAATATCTAGATAAGTGATAAATGTCTTATTCAACAGCCATTAGAAAGCAGGGAGTGGTTGGTCAAGAGCGTGTTTGCCACTCTTGATATCAAACGGCTATGTTTATAATTACTCGACTGCAAGTATTTTTCTATGGAGGCAAAACGTTATTTTGATAAATAGTACTCTTTCTTTTTGTGTGGAGGGGGTATTAAAAATCTCTCGTCAAATGTCTTTCAACTCTATTTGACTAGTTGTTTTAAAATGTCATCGTATTTGCAAATCCATCTTTAGTTTGCTGAATGATGGCGAAATAATTATGATAACCAATAGATTTAGTACGCTTTATTTCAGCTTATTTTGTAATAAATAGGTTTTTGCCACAAAGGCGAACTTTGTTCGATTGGAAATGAACATAACCAATTGTCGAAAAGGGGTTCGATTGGAAATGACCATAACCAATTGTCGAAAAGGGGGACACTATTTTTACGTCTAAAACTTTAATATAAGCATTCTTGACTTTAAAGGGGCCCTAAAGGCTCACAAACATATCAGCTTATATGAAAGTTATACACTTCAGGAACAGGATGCTACCATTCTTTTTCTCTCAGTGATCCCATGAGGGGAGATTTTTGCGTATTGTCATCCTCCTAGACAGCCTCTGCCAGCCACTGGGTGCGGCCATGTTTTTCAAGTGCTATCAGCTGTGACACAATCGGGTGGCAGGGATCACATCCTGTCTCCAAGCTACCTCTGGGCAGTGTATCTAACAGCAGTGCTCCTGACAAGAGCTCTCTGCACAAGTTGCATAAAAACGTATATATCAAACAAGAAAATGGTGAAATCATGTGCAGCAATTGGCTGTAACGAAAGACACGGTAGTGGAGAAAGCTTTCATAGATTTCCTAGTAGTAAATTTAGACAAAAACAGTGGTTAGCATCCATGAAACTTTTAAACTCACCTGTCCTGAAGTATGCATATGTATGTTCAGACCACTTCACTGACGAGGATTATGTCAGGAATCACACACT
Source organism: Maea johnstoni (assembly GCA_963942565.1). Lineage (NCBI taxonomy): Eukaryota > Metazoa > Annelida > Polychaeta > Spionida > Magelonidae > Maea > Maea johnstoni. The sequence continues at coordinate 6,807,710 of OZ012695.1, forward strand.
GCAGTCAGGATTACTTCCGAGTACAGTTAACAAGGTTCTGAAGAGGGATGCTTTTTAGAAGGTTTGGGTACTTGTGAAATAGGTGTGCATAATCTCTCACACTTCTTCAAAAAAAGAAACAGTCACAATTAATACACCTTTTATCATGCTCCATGCGACTCCTATTGCATCTAGTCTTACTTTCTTCAAGGATATAATATCTGGTAACCAATTTTCATAAATCTCTTATTTCAAGCAGAAGTGATCTTGCAATTTATCAATTTCGGGATTTATTTACTTTATTGGTATACATTTACTAGTCTCAACATGATTTGCCTTCATTCAGTTGCTCAACGAATATAAGCACAGGTGTATGCATTAAATGTTTAATATTAAGCCAGCATGAGAAGGGTAAATATCATTCCCTAACTTACAAAATTGAAACAGCTAAGGTTATAGTCAGTTATGACCCCATTTTCACTGGGAAGAAATACATTTCTAAATAGTACTGCAATATAGAGGAAGGTTGAAATCAAAATATCTCAAATTGCAAATGACCCTTTCTTTTATTTATGATAGAATAAATGACATTTTCATTTACTCATTACCAACCTTCTCTTAATGACTTATGATTAATAATCATACTCTTCATTATTATGATCTGATGTACAGACTTTAGCAATACAGACTTTAGCAACCCTAACAGCTAACTTTCAGGGTGAATGGCAATTTTCATAGGTACCTCAACATGGTCTTTATTAATCCACTGAGAATAGACTGTGCAGGATTTTGTTAGTTGTGTTACAACTGAGGTTTTGTCTTATGTCTAGGTCCCTAGGGTAATAACAAAAGTAAGTAAAGGAAAGGGACACACAGGGTAATTGACCTTGTCCAATTGGCATTACACATCTAGACCCCATGGGACACAAGGTAGTAAACACAGGAAGTGACTAGCAGTACTGGGAACAGCAATCATCTTCATTTCCTTTAGTAATTGTGTACATATTCATGAAGATTATAGAAAAGAAATGTCAAGAATACCTTTGGAAGGGACCTGATAATTTAAAGAAGGAAAGAAGTCTGACAGGTGCACCACAACATGCTATTTAAGCGCCAGCCCTCTGTTTCCACATCTTGACCATCAAATTCATCAACACCTTGAACTATGTCCATATAATCCACCTGATCACCTTCAGCCACTCTTGTTTCAAAGTCGTAAGGATTTGCATACCTAAACATCTTGAATGTGCTTCAGAGCAGTGAAATATCTATCTCCTAGACAGAGCTACTGACTTTATCTAATACACCCACTAAGCTGCTTGCCACCCATTTACATAGACTACAGCAGCATGAGTTGACTCAGATCCAAGATGGCGGCTGCCCTGCCTCAGTGGAGGTGCTATTCACTAATTGCAATTTGAGATTTCTCTTCGTGTGGAGCTCTAGGGCTTCTCTGTTTATGACAGATGTTGAGCTATGTTCATGAACTTTCATATAAACCTATGATGTGTTTTTCCCCAAGTTCCCCTTTAATGTCGGTGAATATCTCAAGTATGGAGCACCATATAGAGCATATAATGATCAGGATTTTTTCTGTTTTGTATGGGAGTATCTTGCCTAATAACCATATAAGGAGAAGCATACTCGCAAAGGTATAGGTGTTTGTTTATTTGTGTACGGTGGAACCCCTCTAAAGCGACCACCTGCAAGACCGACCACAACTGGTCAACTTAGAGGCGTTCCCTTCACTCTAAACAAATTGAAAAGGTTAGTTTAATATTGGTAAGATGTGGTCACTTTAGAGGGTTGGTCAGCTTAAAGGGGTTCCATTTCCCGGGGGGGGGGGGCACTCAGGTACAGAGGGGGGCCGCACCTTCGTTACGTATTTCGCGGAAGAAGGGGTCTTTTTTTAAAACCTCCGCATGTCCGCGATTTTGTAAAAGAAGGGTACTTTTTTGTACCCAGGTACGAAGTATGGGGGTCAAAATCCCCTTACAATCCACGAAATATCCGCGACTCTGACGCCGAGTGACTCCCGAAGTGACCGGGCTTCCGAGTTTGCTGCCGCCACTTGCTGTCGCTAAACACGCAGAGGTTTATAAAATCTTAAGTTAAAATACGTGTTCCCGTTCATCCAATGTCAGTGTTTTGATAAAAGAAGGGGTGTTTATTTAGTGGAAAAAATCAGCGTCTTATTAAAATAAGGGTGCTTTTTTGGCCAGAAATCAGTGCTTTAGGGGTATTTTTAAATTTTGATAACGAACGTATGCACCCCCCTAAATACCCAAGTGCCCCCCCCCCCCCCCCCCCCCCCGGGTTCCATTTACTCTAAAACAAATAGGAAACGTTATATTGAGATTGGTAAAATGCAGTCACTTTAGAGGGGTGGTCATTTCGGGGGGTTCCACTGTATGTACATGTACCCATATGTTTTAATTGCAGCACCAATTGCCAACATTCTCTGTAACAAATACGGTTACCGTAAAGTCACGATGTTTGGGGGCTTACTTCTCTTTGTGGGATTCGGACTGAGTGCCTTTGCGCCCAACTTGGAGTTCCTCTACTTCAGCTATTCTATCTTAGCAGGTGAGTACAATACATACATTTAGTCCCTACACCAGTCGACCGGACGTCTGTCAGTGCCTGGTTGTACAAACGCCCATGTCAGAAAATAAGCTAAGCACACCATTGACCAGTAGCTTGCCAATCTAAGCTACGTTCAGCTGTGAGGTCAGGGAACTGTGGTTGCATCCATGTCCAAGAAACTGGGTGACAATGGGCGTGCGGTCATGTATTTAAGCCCGGGCTGCCCACACATTCAGCGCAGGAATTAAATGCCGGTACTGTAGTTGATTGTGTGCTATTCATTTCTCTCTTCTAAACCGGATCACAAACCGCAATAGAAACTATGAAATTTCTGTAATGCTCTAACAACTAAATACTAAGCGTCGCAGGCATTTTGTGGCAATATTTCTTATTTATACCAACGATCACGAAATGCTTTTAAATCTACGCGTGCGCGCATTTAATTTTTAACATCAAAGCTGCCTCAGATGTATAGATGCGGAATAGGCACATGCATTTCAATCAATACTTAATATCCATAACACTTTCTAACCACTATATTCCTCTAAACACTAGTTGACAATTGGCTGATGAATTTGGGATATCCAGATTACCAAACTTTAAAGAAGAGAATATTAAAGTGAGGAGATAACCGTGTCAATCTTTTTGAACGCATTTATTATGGCCAGAGAAGTACATTAACAACATACATGGCTAGTTAAAATCGCAGCTTTAGATAAATTTAGTTAAGGAAACTATGGCAATTATTAAAGGACAGGTTAAAGCTAAAGGTCGTCAATAATGGTGTGTGTTATGTTTTAATTTACTTCGTTTAAACATACAAATTATTTGTTTTTACCTTGTCTTACAAAAAAACACAATAATGAATTTTTGAGTATTGCCACCAATGCCGTTTCCGGGCTAATTATTCCTGCCCGAGTATGGCTACTAATTATGCGTAGTGCAAAGCTGGTAAGAATTTATTGATATAGGAATCGCAATAATCAAAATATTGCATGTATCAAGTAACAGAAAGCAATCATGGTATATTCAAAATGGTATTACTTCTTTTGGTCTTAGTAATATAACAGTAATAAAGACGAAATTTACAAAGTAGCCTGGTAGGCAATGGAGGGAAACAACACTACGACTAAAACAAATACGTGTATATAGTCTTATAGAGATGCTGCGAGCCAACGACGAGCAACCCCGGGGGATATATATATCACATAATGCACTTTTTGAGGCATGCAATTGGTTGAATCTAAATCTGTTTTGCAGGTATTGGTGGGGCATTGGTCTATAGCCCTTTCTACGTGGTTGTCAACTGGTATTTCGATAAACGTGTTGGAGTGGCCACTGGACTAGCGACATGCGGTGCCTCTGCTGCCGCCATTGCTTTCCCGCCATTCATCGGCGCCATCTTGGATCACTATGGTTACACGGGCACGTGGATGATCATATCAGCCGTGGCAGCTAACATGATATGTGTTGGTGCACTTTATCGTCAACCCAATTATATGATACAAGAAAAGTTAGCGATGGAGCAGGAGAAATTGAAGACGATAGAAATGAAAGCGCTTACTTGTACAGATGAGGAAGAAAATGAAGATGAAATGACGGACACAGGGGTTGCCCTTAATTCTGATTTTAGTTCTAATGGCAATCATGTTGCTGTTCCACTTCAACGAAAAACTGTTTCCTTCAATGACCAAAATCACTATAAAAGCATTTCTGATATCAAGACAAGTAGGATATGTAATTGTTTCAAAATGCCATGTAAAAGCAAAACAAAGAGTAAATCTAAATTATTTGATTTTACACTTTTGAGGAACTTATCATTCCTTCTATTCTGCACAGCAGTTGCTGTGAATAAAGTTGCATTAGGATGCATAAGCTTCTTCCTCCCTGCATATGCGCATGCCCAGGGCATTGAAAAAACAAGTGCCAATCTTCTTCTCTCCTTCATTGGCATATCCGACTGGGTGAGCCGAATGTCATCCGGAATACTATTTGATACCAAAATATGTCGCAGAATTCGTCCACTCCTCTTTGTACTTTCTACCATAGTAGCTGGGATATCTGTGGTTTGTGTTTCATTATGTGCTGATTATGTGTCCCTGACGCTGATCAGTGTCTCTATAGGACTGTTCACAGGCGTGGTGGAGTCCCAGAGGACTGTCATCCTGGGGGACCTGTTTGGTGTGGAGACCCTGTCATCATCAGTGGGGATGCTGCTGAGTATAGTGGGAGTGTTTGCATTAGTGGGACCAACACTTGCGGGTAAGTTCAGCTACACTGGTGGCGCCATCTATTGGGTATAGATGCAACTGTATTTATGATTTGTAAATGACCTAACCGTGGTGCGATAAGGAAAGACTGGATTTAATGTTGCTTATTTAAATTTGCATGTGGCGTGGGGTTGGTCATTTAATATCCTTAGGTTATGAAATTCCCTGGCTTTAAATTCATTTGTATCTGAAGCTTACATGTCTTACACATTTGGGTAAAATTTTAATATCATCTAGGGATATTTAGCAAATATTTGATTTAAAGAGTTACCTGATAGGTATAGACAGAGATGTAATTAAAACTAGGTATCTCTGGTTTAGAATTAGACTTGACTTTATTTCCAATAATGCACAATGATGTTTGAAGTTATCAGATCATGAGTGCATTTTATATTCAGATTGGTTAATTACTGGTTAAATCAAGCTTCGAATGGAGAAAATAACCAACATTCTTATCCAGGCTGTGGCAAACAAAAATGGTTGACTTGACAGTAACAACTTTTACAAATTATCTATAATACCACCATAGTAAATTTGGGGATGGTTAATGAGAGAGGAAGGATTGCGAGGCAAACTTTATTCATACATTTACATTTTTTGAATTCCACTATTTATCAATTCTCTTTGTTTTTCAGGTCTTCTGAGAGATACTACTGGCAACTATGCTTCCTCGTTCTACTTTGTAGGAGGCTGGTTAATACTCTCAATTGTACTTTTTGGCATGCACTGGATCTTGAGAAGATACTGCTGTAAGAAGAAAGTATCTACACAAACTTTCTCTGAACACACTAATGGGACCAGTGAGGCCTGATGTGCAAGAGCAGGTGCGGATCCACACAGGTTTACACCAATGCACGTGCATCGCTCACGCCCTTAGGTGCATCTTTTGGTTTCAAAGTGCACCAGTCAGATTTTGAAGTCCACCAACTACCATGTGTGGTATTTCATAAAAACCCTGGGCGATCCAAAAGTACCATCTTGATTTATGAAATATAGTATAAAGCCCCCTGATATGGAAATAGATGGTTTGTATAACATTGTTATATAGGGACATAGGTAAATTTTGGAGGCTGGATCCGCCCCTGAAGAGTTCATTCTATGTATAGTTTAAGTGAAATTCACTCAAGCAATGGTTACTTCATCCCAAAATATCCACAGTTACCCATACTTCAGATTTACTCATTCACATCCGAACATACACATTGTGTCATAGAGATATATTTGTACCAGTACAATTTTTTCAGAAACATTTGCCTGCAAGTTGTTATTTCTTGTGTATGTAACACACCAGCATCATGCATTTTTGAGTTTTAATCTAGGCAATCAGTTGTCTTTAACATCAGGGCATGTGTGCCCCAAATATACAAATGGTTTCAAAGATTGAATAAAATATGTTCAGCTGTTCGCAGTGAATACCAATTGAATTATTTGTGTGAATCTGAGTTCTGTCAAGTTTATTCATACATCCCCATTTCTTTCCGCCAGGAAATTGTCTAGTTTCGTTACAGAAATGGTATGTACTATTGGACAGGTCATAGGACCAATAATATTCACATAAGAACATATTGATTACCAATGGAGATTAATCCTTATGCTACTGGTGGCTTATTTTATTTGGCCAATACAAAAGTATGCCAAAAAACTGGAAAATGATTGAAAGTACTCAGCGATTGAAAACCAAATTGATGGGGTTCATCTGATATTTTTTTCGTTTCCTGTGATTTGGACGAAAAGTAGCCTCAGCATTGTAAAGGTTAAGCAGTAATTTAGCAATATTGATGTACAAAGCCCTTAACATGACAATACAAAATAAAATAGCATGGTTAATGTTTTGCTTCTGACTTTATTTTTCAAACTTAACAATCATTCATGATACACATTACATACTAATTACAATTCCCATAAGAAACCAGAGACATCAATTTAAGTCACTGATGAAACACACCCTCACACAGAATTGGTTGTAAGACAGCATTGAACTTGACAAGAATCCTGCCATTATTCACCTTAGATGAATAAAAGAATGGATATGAAGCGAGAGACCCAATTACTATATGCGCTATAGTGAAGACCTAGCTATGCCAGGGGTCTCGAATCTGGCAGAAGTGTGACGTCACTAGAAGACAAAGACCCATGGGGGCTCTTGTATCGTTTACATTACAGAGAAACGTGTGCACCAACATGCACAGAGCACGACTTATGGGCTATTTGCCGCAGCCAGCTTGTTTAGGTTGACCGGCTGGTTTCATATCCCCTTGTTTTTATTCATCTAAGTTATTCACTAATTAAATGTCAAAGTGACAACCCAATCTTATTCAAAGAAGAAATACAGGTACAGGTAACCTCTCTGCTCCTGCACTTTTTAGCCTCTCACAACTGTGAAGCTAATTTGGCCAATACAAAATGATGCAAAAAAAATTAAAATTGACTGAAACCCTTGCACATGGGTACTCATCTGAGAGTACTCAGTGAGAGCTTTCCAATGAATACCAACATGACAAGGTTTAGGATGTTTTCCAAAGATCTTTGCATTTTGGCGCTTTAGACGAAAGCAGCCTCAGCATAGAAAGGGCCAATTTGGCTGGAATAGACAAATAAGTTCAATTCCCACACTGGCTCCTTAGCCCCTTACACTACTGTTTGAGGTCAGAGTCGCTATTCAGCACTGTTTCTGTGGTCTCTGACAGGGAAGAGCATAGTCTTAGTCAGCTGGGTATCCGCATGTCTTTTGGGCACCAAAATCCTTAAAAGAAAATTCAGACACCCAAATCTTATTGAAGGAATTTCTTAAAATGTTAATTTCAAGCATAATATTGAAATTTTTCCATCTCATTTTTTTTTCATGACATTGTATAAGGATATCATGCTTTATTTCAATAAGTATTCATATATTTATGGATTTAATGAGTATATGGTGTTCTCCCTTAAAAAATATAATGCCCAAAAAGTTAACAGTTGCCAATTTTGGGTACCCAGTTGATAAATCGTGGCTCAGACCCTGCCTTGCATTACTGTTTGAGGTCAGAGTCACTGTTCAGCACTGTTTCTGTAGTCTCTGACAGGGCAGAGTGTTTGTCTTCCATGGCCATCCACATCTCTTGACAGTTCTTCGTTCTCATCTTGGTCACTCTGTAAGCTACGACACTGCCCACTCCAAACGATGTGAAGAAAAACCAGAGTCTAGGATAGGGCAGTCGAGTTCGCAGCATCTCCTGAAGGACATATGTACCTGCAGTGGCTGGAAGGGCAGAGAAAGAGGATTACATTATATTTTCTCTCAGAAAGTACATATAAACTTTAAAATTTATGTACATATTCTTTCTGTATACATGTTTCAATATCTTTATGCTTGTAGTCATATTTTACAGGGTGTATATCAATGACTTATAACTCTGTTTTGAGTTTGTTTTGAGGTCAATAAAAGCAATCAATCAATCAATAGTATACAGGGCCAGGGGAGTCCAACTGTCGTATTTTCGCAACAGTGTGCGACAGGGGCTTCAAAAGGTGCGACAAACCACAAACTTAAAGCACTGTTTGATTGGGAAATTTACGTAAAACATCAGTGAACTCCATTTAGTAGTAATACCATAAATTCTTAGTAATTTGAGACACTTATTAACAATGACAATTTTCATGGGTTGAGGGTGGCCCATGTTTTCTGAAAATACATACAAAGCAGAATAATAGTGGCCCAGATTTCCCTTAATGAATATCTTATGCATTTTGATTACCCAACCTATTGTATAAATCATAATGCAATGAAGCCAGACTTACCTGAGGCAAGAGTAAAGGTCCCCACCATGAAGGCTTTAGACTGGCACTGGGCATAAGTTTTGTAGTGCTGAAATCAGAAGGGAAATATTTTATAGAAACTCTGTGTGAGATTTCTCTCTCTCTCTCTCTCTCTCTCTCTCTCTCTCTCTCTCTCTCTCTCTCTCTCTCTCTCTCTCTCTCTCTCTCTCTCTGAATTGCTTCAGGAGAATGCATCTTGTGCTGCAGGGTTCCTTTGCTGGGGATAGATTAGTACTCAATTGTACAAGATTTCAGATGTGCCACCTGTGTACAATCAGATGTGCCGCCAATGTACAATCAGATGTGCCGCCAATGTACAATCAGATGTGCCACCAATGAACAATCAGATGTGCCACCAATGTACAATCAGATATTATACAAAGTCACCAATGTACAATCAGATGTGCCGCCAATGTACAATCAGATGTGCCACCCGTGTACAATCAGATGTGCCGCCAATGTACAATCAGATGTGATGCCAATGTACAATCAGATGTGCCGCCAATGTACAATCAGATGTGCCGCCAATGTACAATCAGATGTGCCGCCAATGTACAGTCAGATGTGCCGCCAATGTACAGTCAGATGTGCCGCCAATGTACAGTCAGATGTGCCGCCAATGTACAATCAGATGTGCCGCCAATGTACAATCAGATGTGCCGCCAATGTGCAATCAGATGTGCCGCCAATGTACAATCAGATGTGCCACCAATGTACTATCAGATGTGCCACTAATGTACAATCAGATGTGCCACCAATGTACAATCAGATGTGCCACCAATGTACAATCAGATGTGCCACCAATGTACAATCAGATGTGCCACCAATGTACAATCAGATATTATACAAAGTCACCAATGTACAATCAGATGTGCCACCAAATTGGGACCAATGTACAATCAGATGCGCCACCAATGTACAATCAGATATTATACAAAGTCACCAATGTACAATCAGATGTGCCACCAATGTACAATCAGATGTGCCACCAATGAACAATCAGATGTGCCACCAATGTACAATCAGATGTGCCACCAATGTACAATCAAATAATTCACCAATGTACAATCAGATGTGCCACCAATGTACAATCAGATGTGCCACCAATGTAATATCAGATAATTCACCAATGTACAATCAGATGTGCCACCAATGTACAATTAGATGTGCCACCAATTTACAATCAGATAATTCACCAATGTACAATCAGATGTGCCACCAATGTTCAATTAGATTTGCCACCAATGTACAATCAGATGTGCCACCAATGTACAATCAGATGTGCCACCAATGTACAATCAGATGTGCCACCAATGTACAATCAGATGTGCCACCAATGTACAATTAGATGTGCCACCAATGTACAATCAGATAATTCACCAATGTACAATCAGATGTGCCACCAATGTACAATCAGATGTGCCACCAATGTACAATCAGATGTGCCACCAATCTACAATCAGATAATTCACCAATGTACAATCAGATGTGCCACCAATGTACAATCAGATGTGCCGCCAATGTACAATCAGATGTGCCACCAATGTACAATCAGATGTGCCACCAATGTACAATCAGATTTGCCACCAATGTACAATCAGATGTGCCACCAATGTACAATCAGATGTGCCACCAATGTACAATTAGATGTGCCACCAATGTACAATCAGATAATTCACCAATGTACAATCAGATGTGCCACCAATGTACAATCAGATGTGCCACCAATGTACAATTAGATGTGCCGCCAATGTACAATCAGATAATTCACCAATGTACAATCAGATGTGCCACCAATGTTCAATTAGATTTGCCACCAATGTACAATCAGATGAGCCATATTCTGGAATATCCCCTTCTGGAGAATACATTATTTCCCTCGCATCGGAAATTTAAAAAAAGTCTCAGAAAAGCTGGAGAAAAATCATCTGTCTCGGTAAATATGAGAAATAAATAATCTCTCCCTGTAAATTTTGAAAACAAATAATGTTTTGGTAAAAAGTATACACCCCCCTCCCCCCCCCCAAATGGTTGATGACATAAATTCTTTTTTTTCATGAACCTTCGCTGTCCACAGCGAGAGAGAAAGTCTTGAAAGTGTCAAAATATGGTCTTTAACATAATTGAGACAGATTTGTCAGCCTAAGTTCTATCCTAGGTCATTTTTCATGAACAATTTGAACTTAGTTATATAAGTGGGCGATAATTGAGTATAGTCGCACATTTTAATGCGAAACACTTACTGGAAATTGTTTTTCGTATTTCTCTGCAGCTTGATCTAGGTTATTCATTGTGAAAAGTATATAAATAGATATATCATCTATATGCAAAAACTTATTTTAACTCTGCCACGACTGTTTTGTGCCAGCCAACAGTGTGTGAACTGCGCGACAATTTTGTTTACATCCGTGAAGTATGCTTCAATATCGCAGACGCGGTGAACGTTCGGGCGCTTAGTGCACCAAGATGAACGTTCGCTTGTCAAAGACGTCATCTATGATCGAAGTGTTGTTGCTCAACGAGTAAACCCTTTCCCGCCTACCGGTATGATGTAAGCCGTCCAACGTCCATACTCTTCTCCTTAGCGTGTACAAAACCTAATGATGAGAAATAATTGGGGTTTGGGGATTGTTGGCTACTAAAGAATTTTTGGGGTAATTAGATTACGGACATTTTTAAAAGTTCCGACATGTTTATCTGAAACTGATTTTGCATATTTTCACTTCTACTGGTCATAAATACCAAACAAAAAAATTCCTCAACGGAAAAATAGTACTGCACGACTGAATAAAACAAGCCAGCAAAAGGAAAAAACAATTCAAGACTAAAAAAAGTTTTAAAAATACTTAAACAAATTATATATATATATATATATATATATATATATATATATATATATATATATATATATATATATATATATATATATATATATGTATATATATTGCAATATATATGTATGTATATATATATATATATATATATATACGTGTGTGTGTGTGTGTATATATATATATATATACTGTATATATATATATATGTGTGTATATATATATATATATATATATATATATATATATATATATATATATATATATATATATATATATATATATATATATATATATATATATATATATATTGCAAGACTGGTAACTAATGTCTAAACAAAAAGAATTGTAGAGAATCGGGGTTGCAAAAAAATTACTTCAACAAATAACATTGCAAGACTGGAAAAAAGACGTCAAAAACGAAAAAAAATGAGAACTACATAAAGCATACCTTAAAAGAAAAAAAACGTGTTAAAAAGCAGTCCTGGCAGTCATTTTTCAACTACCTTCTTTTTTTACAAATGCTGTCATGTTAATTGAGTTTCAGCCATGTTTTGGCTAATGCTGACATGAATATTGAACTTTTGCCATGTGTATTTAGTTTCAACCATGTAATTGCCAAACTGATGGCGTATGAATTTGATTTCCCCCACTTTTACCATGTAGTTTAGTTTCAACCATGTATTTGCCAAAATGTATGCTAAGCTTCTGCCATATTTTTTTCTGTTTTGGCATTCCGTAGTTGATAAAGGAGATAAAGTATTTGGCCATCTATTTATCTGGGATACAGAAATTCTATAACTCCTTCCACGTTTCTCCATTCTCATAATTAAATTAATAATAAATGCAAAACCCTAGAGTGAGCCTTTACCTATTAAACGTATATCCCTAGCACATACTATTATTATTATTATTAGTATTACTATTATTATTATTATTATTATTAATATTATTATTTTATTATTATTATTATTATTATTATTATTATTATTATTATTATTATTATTATTATTATCATTATTACTATTATTATTATTATTATTATTATTATTATTATTATTATTATTATTATTATTATCATAAGAATATGTATAAATAAGTTTATTTGTCTCTGTTATAACTAAAATTTTAATTTTTTCGGACATCCCCGCCAATGTAGGATCTTATGCGAGAGAAAAAATAGTTTGAACAGGGACACGGCGTGACATTAGGAATAATGACTTGTCCCTCGAATCGCGCATGTGTACATACGATATGCGAAGGCAAAAGAAATAGTTCAGCCCAATTAAACCTACTATAGAACAGTATATGTAAATTGCTTTAAGCTAGCATATACTTATATGATAAGGATAGAAAGTGTACAGCTTTTTCAGCATGGGTTATCGACTCACAAGCATAAATATAATATTGGAATACATCTGTTGACGCGGAGGTAGCGCTGTCAGAAGTATAGTGAAGCTACCGGACGCTCGATTAACGCGACCGACAACAATGAAATGTAGTGAAACGGAAAACGGCGTCTATCCATTCGTTTCTTGTTCTATATTTTGCTGACTATTCATTGCCACAGTTTTCCTAAATACTAGATATTTATGAAATATCATATGACCAGAACATATACTGATAAATATAAAAATTTTGGAGCCTGTGAAAAGAGTGCCTTCCCCGTCTCTCTCACTCTCAATGAAGATGAAGAGAGACGCAGTATAATGATTGCAAGTCATCACACAGTGCATGTATAGGGCTGAAGGTGCTAATTTGTAGTAAACTACAACGTTAATTCATAGGTGCTTAACATCAATACCCCCCTCGCCCAAAAAAAAAGAGTTATAATAGTAATGGAAAATGAATAAATAGGTTATAAAAAATAAATTAGCGTGTAAATGAACTAAATAAAGATTGATTAAACAAACTAGATAACTGAATACATAAATAAATAAAATAGAACAAACATTATCCCTGTATGTAGTACATAAACATAAATGGTATATTCGACAATAAACGTCTTTGTGCCTGCCCTGTAAAATGGACCATTCGGGTCTTTAAGACGAACATTTTTATGCGAAACATTATAATGTGTCTGACTTTTTGTCAATTCCATTATGAAAGTTATAAACCTTTTTCTTTGATGGAAATTTCCAAAGCTTGTCAGAGATCGCTTTTAGATCGAAATTTAAAATCTATATTTTATTGTTATGAACATTCCTGGTAGAATTAATCTTGGCAGGTGTGCAAGATCAACTTTAAATATTTACTTAGTCCTAAACCTTGCTGGGAGGGTACTTTTGTGATGCTAAAGGCATTTCTCATCCGAAGACCTTTCGTGCAAATAATACTTTGTATTGGCTAAACTAATCCCACAAGCCCTCAAACTAAGCACGGGTTTCGCGAACGGCGGCATGGACCGAAGTAAAAGCGGTACACCGATATACACCGTTATGAAATCGAACGCCCGAGTTCATTTGAGGACAAATTTCCAAATGCAAGATCTATTCTAAGAAAAAAGTGAGACGCAGGCACTGTGAGGCAGTTGACGTGTTTATCAGTTTGGAGTGAAAGAACCTTATTTGTTCTGCTTCAGGTAAGATTATGCGAACAGATAACCTTGAAAGATTGAAATCGGATGAATCAATGATGTGTTTTTGTAAATATTTATCACCAATGAAAAGAAAATTTGAATAATTGTTATTACTAATTTTAGTGTGGGCGATAATCGAGGTATGATTAAATTAAAAGTAATAGTGATGTGATACTGTGAGGGAGAAAGACGATAGGAAAGAGGAGAGGGTGAGGGAGAAAGACGATAGGAAAGAGGAGAGGGTGAGGGAGAAAGACGATAGGAATGAGGAGAGGGTGAGGGAGAAAGACGATAGGAAAGAGGAGTGGGGTGAGGAAGATGATGAAGAAGAGAGAAGGGGAGAAGCGATAGGGGTGTGCCTGTGTACATATATGTTTGTTATCTTCGTCTAACACATTTGTTGGTTCGGACTTAACGGCAAAGGGGAAGAGAGTCGGTGGTGTAAGGGAGGGGCACCGAACAGGTAGGCACGGAGGATACAGGAGGGGAGACGAGATAGAGGTTCACTGATGTTTTAATTGTTCCGTTTATTGAGATAATGAATTAACATCGTTTGTTTGTGGGGTTTGAAATATGTTGAGGGGTTCTTTTCTGTGGGGTTTGAATATATGTGTAGGACAGGGAAACAGACCAGAGACTCGATAGGGTATATGTATAGGACAGGAGGACAGGGGAGGGTACAGACCGGATGCAGGAGGCATTCAAGACAAAAGTATGGGGGGAGAGGGAACAGACACTGACACAAGGCCCGGGGGTGACGAGTGGCCTGGGTGGTAGAGGGTGGTCTCCGTAGGTCCTCCTTTGGGAGTTGACCCCGCGGGAAAAATGCGGTTGCGGATCACAAACAAACAAACAAAAACAAACAAACTGTGTCACTTATGGCGACTTAAAACATCAGATAATAAAGGGACAATTTAAATTATGACCACAATAGGCATAGGCCACAAAAGCTTGAGCACACGAAAAGGTGGTTTGAGAAATAGATCTAGGAGTTTCTTTAGTTCTAGATTATTTTCAGGTTTTACTCTCAAATTACACCAGAATAAATTTGACAAAAGAGTGCGATTATTGCCTTAAAATACAATCTGGCACGTTTGTATTGTTGGCCATGGGCAAATTTTATAGTGGGACCTAATGAGCAAAATCAACATTTTGCGGAGTTGAGACAAAAAGTATATGTTTATACATAGACGTATTATAGTCTGTCTGACTTGAGTCTGGCACACCGCTTTTTCCACTTTTTTAATGGTGCTCCAAAGAGGTTTGCCAAGTTTGGATGGCAAACCCAAACGTTTTGTCACAAAAAAGTGGAGGTCATTAAGGATCGGGTTGAAAAGAATTGAGCATACTTATTGGTTGCAAGGAGAGTATATGTCAGATGATCCTGGTGTTACCCATAACACAGACCAAGCAGCAAGGTCTGGGGGCCCTATAATCAAATCTCGGTCAAAATCGCCGACTACCTAAATGGCCGATTGCAAAAACAGCCAATGACTCATTGGGCCCTCCTGAAATAAACCTTCATATTCCACTAATTCAGTAATTGAACTTAACATTCTTCCCATGTCAAGTGTCATAAGCAGTCATAATATGACGCTGGCATGGCCAGAGAGCGAGCGAAGCTTTGGGTGATTTCATTTTTATTTTACTTCTGACCAAAATTCCTTATTCATTTATGAATATTCAATATTAATTATGAATAAAAAAAAATGTCTTTTTGTCCACTTTTACATGCCATATTGGTCACCACATACCATTAAATTCAAATAATGAGTGCTCCCTTGAAAGTGCTAAAGGAAGACAGATAACCAGTTTGCACAAAAAGAGGCGACAAAATATTTTTAAAAAAAATTCTTCTGTTTTAGGAAAACGGTGGAAAAAAATTGTAATTTTTTTCTGCTGTTTTTGGAAAAACGGTTGGGGGAAAAAAAATTCTGCCGTTCACACTTGCACCATCGTACATGTACAGCATTGATTGACCGTAAATTAATGGCATACAAATTATTACGATTTCAAACTGTCGCAAAACTTACATTTCGCAACCGATTTTAACGAGAATTCAATGGCCAGTAGAATGAATTCTGGCAGTTCTAACGATTTAAACCGCATTAAAATTGACCCACGGACAGGCGAGAAATTAAGTTTTAACGTGGGTATGGTAGCATGGCCAGGAAGCGAGCGAAGCTTTGGATGATCATTTTTTTTTTACTTCTGACCAAAATACAGCATTGATTGACCGTAAATTAATGGCATACAAAACATTACGATTTTAAACTGTCTTAAAATTTATATTTCGCAACTGATTTTGACGAGAATTCGATGGCCAGCAGAAAGAATTCTGGCGGCTCTATCGATCTAAACCGCATTAAAATTGACCCACGGACAGGCGAGAAATTAAGTTTTAACTTGGATATAGTAGCGGCCACGGCGTGGTATGACCAGGAAGCGAGCCGAGAATTGAGCCACGGACGGGCTAGAAATTCAGTTTTAACGTGGATATACATGTAGTAGCGGCCACTTTCATTCATATTTCGCAACTGATTTTGACAAGAATTCAATGGCCAGTACAATGAATTCTGGCGGTTCTATCGATCTAAACCGCAATGGTCAGTAGAATGAATTCAGGCGGTTCTAAACTGCATTAGAATTGAGCCACGGACGGGCGAGAAATTAAGTTCTATCGATCTAAACCGCAATGGTCAGTAGAATGAATTCAGGCGGTTCTAAACTGCATTAGAATTGAATTGCATTCATATTTCGCAACTGATTTTGACGAGAATTCAATGGCCAGTACAATGAATTCTGGCGGTTCTATCGATCTAAACCGCAATGGTCAGTAGAATGAATTCAGGCGGTTCTAAACTGCATTAGAATTGAGCCACGGACGGGCGAGAAATTAAGTTTTAACGTGGATATACATGTAGAAGCGGCCACTTTCATTCACGCACGTGCATTCATGCATTTCATCCAATGGGATGAAATGTAAGTGTTTGGTATTGTTGTACTGCACATTACGTCATTGTCGACCAATGAAATCGGTCGTTACTTAACGCCTAAAGAAATCCTCCAGAAAGGAAGTCGTCCGCACGTTGGACGATATTGTTGTCCCGCACGTGGGACGGTGACAACTTTCTCGGTCCGTGTATGTATTTCTTATAGTGATAGTGATGTCATATACACTCATATACACACACGCTCAATTGAGGGATTGCGAGGCTTCGTGAAAGGCCTACGGCCTTTCGAGCTTCGCTCGCTATTAAGTATTCTGTGTTTCGATATATGTTTTTGTTTAAATCTGAATGTTAATTCTAGACATAATTACGCCACACAGCCAAGACCTCCTACAGTTGTAGCGGCTAGTTACGCCGACTTTTCTTCTTGAAGTATTCTTTTTTAAGTACAAAATCTGTCTAATGATAATTGATAAATGACATCAATTAAAGCCAATCAAATTTAAACTGTTTTTATCACTTTCCACACACAACTCTTTAACACGGACACTAGGCCTAAATAATTTCCAAGAAATAGGGCCCTTTTAACCATCAGTCTTTTTGCGAACGGCGATTTCGGAATCGGCAATTTTGAACATATACCCTATAATCGATGTGGAATCTTCTAAAACTTGGCATTTATAGAATGATTACAAATATAGACTGTTCCGACAGCCACCCACTTAAAGTTTGGATCCTGCCACCCCTCCAGAGGGCATAAGTTTGAATGTTACATAATCAGTACCCTTAAAACACAATCTCGATTCTGACTCCCTGAGAAAGAGAATGAAATTATTTGGCAAATAAATATTGAAGGCAAGGGTTGTCCTTAACTTTAGCTCTTGAAAAGTATGGCACATTTTCACAGTTGACATGTGATAGGTTAACCAGTGCTTTTCCTTGGGTATGTGTATCAATTGGTTTCATCCACCATTGATAGATATGGCAGAAAAGGTCTTGGAAAACTTAACTCCAAAATTCAGTAAGATACCTTTTTACGGTTTGACCCATTTTAATAATCATCTAGTTTTTGTACTGTGTTATCAATAGTGTTGGGGTGATCTCTAGACTATTGTTTACAGAGTGAATTTTCATGTGAGTTGTCTGGCAATGGGCCACAAGTACATGTGCACTTCCTGTTTTCACAGAAGCAGAGTGTGAGGAAATGATTTAAGTTATTATCTTAACATATATGAAACTGCATCTATGTTGATATTAACTGAATCATGACATGTTGCAACATTTGCACTCATATATAGTCATTTTCATTATATATCACAAGACCCATGGCTAATATTATATATATGATCATACATTATGAAAGCAGAGCTGAAAATAGTTTGCTAAACCTTGGTGGTCAAACGGTCCATCAAAATGAATAGTTTAGTGGTCCACCAGAAAAATTAGCGGTCCATATCACTTTCATAATCAAAGTGGTAGCCAACAGCCATTTCATAACTGAACATTTATGGATGTGATGCCTACTAAATTAATGTGGTCAGAATATTTAGTAGACTTTCTGGGCAAGTAAACATATACTTTTACTAGCCCATTCAAATTTTTGGTAGAAACGGACCGGTGGGCTAAGTACTGTCTATTTTCACCACTGTGAAAGTGAGCCGTAAGGCCTTATAAATCCAGATTCCAGAAGCAGAGTATCAGGGTGTCATTCAATTTGAGACAGGATCTGGCTGTGTCCTGGCATCTTGATTTTGTCATGTCAAAAAATAGCAGTGCCAACAGGGCTAGTACTTAATTTCGGCTAATTCCTCACCCATTGTTTTACCCACAGCAATTTTCGTTTGTTGTCACATATTTTTTTCTGTCATTTCAAGAGTGACATGACTGGCTTTAACCCTTACGCTGCTGGTAGCTAATTTGGCCATTACAAAATTATGCAAAAACCTGAAAAATGACTGAAAACCTGGTACATGGGTACTCATCTGAGAGTACTTAAAGCGAGTGCTATCCAATGAATACCAACATGATAGGGTTTGGATGGTTTTCAAAAATCTTTGCATCCTTGTGCTTTGGATGAAAGTACTAGCCCTAGCCATGGTCTTAGCCAGCAGGGCGTCTGGATGCCTTTTCGGACACCCAAACGCTTAAAAAGCCCCCCTCAGGACACCTAAAAAAATTGTGAGGAATTTCTTAAAATGTCAATCTGAAGCATATAATTGATTTTTGTCATCTCCATGTTACATAATTCCCATTTGATTGTATATTAAGGATATCATGCCTTATTTTGCTAAATCTATACAGGTATATAGTTGAAATCTGAGTATATTGTGGTCCCCCTTCAAAATTTGGACGCCCAGAAATTTAACAATTTAGCCCCTAGCATTGGAAGGGTTAAACAGTAGCTTGCTGTTAATGGTGGAGTACCCAGATCTCACATGTCAAAGTTGGATTTGAAACTGGAACTTTTGAATGAGGATTAACAGCACACCTTCAATTAAATTGCTTTAACCATTCTGCTATCAGGGCAACCTTCTTATAGGTACCTGATAATCTAGATGATTAAGATAGGTCTCCCAAACAGACTTATCCTATGCAGGGGTCAGGCTACTATGGCAAGAAACTGAGGAAGACCGCCGGGCTATAGGTTCCCAAAATTTCATAGCCTGATAGAACATTTTAAAGTCCCATTAAAAAACAATGGTTATCCTAAATTACACACATATATAAATATAAGTATATATATATATATATATAAGTATATATATATATATATATATATATATATATATATATATATATATATATATATTATTTATTATTTATTATTTATTATTTACATATAGTGGTGGGAGTCAGTTGAATTTTCCCAACCGATCATCAGTCAGCTAGGCCAACCGACTATCACCGATTAATCGGTTCATCGCACTTTCATGAGAATGTTTGCTTGTCAAAGCTTAAGTTTAGCATGTTAACACAGTTTATTATAACATTGTACTATTTCAAATTATCTATTCTATCTTGGCATCAAACTTTCTCAAGTGTTTTTGATTTATGCTATGAAGGATTATACATGTAAACAATGCAGGTTAGGTATACTTGTATGTTTTCTTTCTTATTTTTATTCAGTAACTTAGAGACAAATTACCAGTATTCTAATAAATCAAAATACTTTTTACAATATGTATGAAGGCATTAAAAGATGTCTTTAGAAAAATAATGAAAGACACATCATAGAACACATTTCATCCAACTCATATTTCTACATTTAGAAGGAATCTGAAATATCTAGTTTGCTCAGTACCCCAGTTTTTATCAGAGTCAGTAGGTATACTTCTTGGTATGCTATTACTTACTACTTGCATGACCCATACTAGACCTATTACAGTGCTGGCTCTTAGAAGGTATAAACAGGCCAGTAGGTCAGTACGTGAGACAAGCAACTTTCTCTGTGGGATATCTGGCAAGGAACCCTTTGACCTTAGAGGATGTGGGCTGGCTTAATGGGCTATTATACCGACTAACAATTAGGTGTATAGTCTCCAGCCGATTAATTGGTTACTGTTAACTTGCTGACGACTTTCGACTACAGTCGATCATCGTCCCATCACTATTTACATATATATATATATATATATATATATATATATATATATATATATATATATACACACACACACTGCTTACAGTATTGTTATTCCTCTGAGCATGACCTAAAAATGACAATCTTTTCTTATAGCCAGCCGGGCTAGAAAGGTAAATATTCTTATAGCCCGAAACAATTTTCTGTAGCCTCGGGCTAGTGGCTAACTGGACCCCTGCTATGTTGACTCAGGCCAGGCAGGGAAATCTATTGAGTTGGCAACTTAATTGCAATTTTGCTACCTAATCATCAATGACTGGAGATCTTGACTTGTAAGTGTTATCAGAATCTAAATTAGTTTTGAAAATAGATTTAGATGAAAGCAATTAAAATCATATATAAAACCTATTTGGAAGAGGTTGTTGGTTTTACTGATTAATCAACTTTTGATCTTGAAATAGTTTTGGAAAAAGGCTAGGACGGGAGAGATGATAACAAGCCAGGCATTTTTCAACCACATTATATAGCTAAATGACATTGATTAACTGAGAACTCGTACAATCATACTTAGTCTTAGCCAGACGTCCTTTGGCTTTTGACATCCTGGCTAAGACCCTGACTGAGAGTACAATTATATGTTGGATACTGGTCAATTTTGTCATTTCATTTTATCCAGTGTCCAGTCAGAGCTTCTGTATAATGGCTCATTTAGACAACACTTGGTTAACTGCCAGTAAATGGCTTGAAATGTGACCACCCTGTGTTATGACCGTTCCTACCAAAATAGACAGCTTGTGACAAATCTTATGCACTGCTGGATGTCATGTGAAAGGGTTCAACAATAGGATGTTTTTATCCCTACATTCCAACAGTGAAAGAAATACCATAGTCTGTCTGACTTCAGTATGTGCACATGTATATGACACATTTATATTATTTATTTATTATAATATGTCGGGAAGTTAAAGATTTTAGAAATTTTTTAATTTGTACAGGGTAGGCTGAATTCAATGTTAGCCTAATGCCATCCCTTGAAACATGCTTGTATCATGTATTCAGCATTGTGTTTCCACCTTTCCTGTGTTGGACAATCAACAGTGAGGGTAGGATACTAGGATAGGGGATTTTAGAAAAGATTGGACCTTTGACCATAGAAAAATTGACGATTGATAATTTAAAGTATTTTGGGAAAGGGTTCATTCACTACCCCTGAACTGAACTATGCTAAACTAGGGTTCGGATGCGAAGAGATTTTTTTAATCGATTGATCGAAAAATATTTCGAACAATTAATCCATTTGGTTCGAGTTTTACGACCAAATTGCCGTAATTTTAAGGTAAACGATTTTAAACATTATTTTTGCCGCGGCATGCGCAGGCACATGCCAGGCACACATTCAAGCAATTTCAGATGTGCTTTTTTGACGTGTAGGTCTTATGTAGTACTTGATGGTGATGAGTTTGGGTACTGTAGTCATGACTGTTATGTACTTGTTTGACCTCATGGGCAGTGGTATCTTTTTGCCGCCTAATTTTATGAACATTACTAAGGATTGTCCGATTAATCGGACATGACGATTAATCGCTCATTCAACCTCTGATTTTGATGATCGATTGCAATTTTATAAGATCGATTATTTTGATTATTTTGAAAAAATAAATTGTATCTAGAAATAGCCTATGGATCAATTGAGAGACTCCACTAAAGCCTGCAAAATCTTAATCAATATCAAGCAATACTGTACTTAACAAGTAAAACTAAGGGGTTCAAGGGGTATTTAAAGAGAGTTAGGTTAGTTCCTTTACAAAAATGGAGCCAAGAACCCTTGAACAAGCCAAGAATACCAAAGGAAAACTGCGCATATATATACAACTTTGATTATTAATTGATCATCGGTTGTTCAGATGGACCGATGATTGATCTTGAAAATTGTGACCGATTCCAAACACTAAACATTACCCAAATTGGTAATGTATTTATCCGCTTATTTGAATAACCCGAGTTGATATAATTTACAGCGTCGAAGGCCATATTGACATCACTGATGACCCAAGTTTGTAATGTATTTATCCGCTTATTTGAATGATCCAAGTGGGTATTGTAGCATGAAAAGGTCATATGGACATCACTGATGACCAAATTTGTAATGTATTTATCCGCTTAAATTTGAATGACTCAAGTGGGTATTTGTAGCATCGAAGGCCATATGGACATCACCAGTGACAGACAGGTGGAGTCAGTGTCTACATACTCAGCAACCTATGTATCCTATGAACCTTCCGATATGATCTACAGACAGGCTGTATTCTAGAATGTTGGATTGAATACACTCTTCACCCTCCTACTGAAGTACCTTAATTTACCTGCTATTCCGGTAGCTCGATAGCTCATCACGTTAATTACATGCAATGGGTGGGTGGCCATGGAGTTATCTGTGTGAAGTATCTGAGGCCTTTGTAGTCTTGACAACCTGCAGAAACATGTGGCTAGGTAACATACCTGGTGCTAGCCTAGGATATTGGGAGTGGTAGATAGCATATCCTACAAGAGATACCGAAATTCCTATTTAGATAACAATCATTCCTATTTAGAAAATCATCCCTCTTTACTTTTTTTTCAATTTCACTTTTGTGGAACTTAATCATAGCATTCATATAAAAGTAATTTGTTAAAATGTGACATTTGAAAAAGGTAGAAAGAGAGATAGAAATTAACAATCATACTTTACTTTTTGTTCAAATGCATTGTTATTGAACTTAGTCATACAGGGTCTGACACTAAGATTTCAGGCTAGGGGCCCAAACAGGTCTTTTGATTAAGTGGTCAAAAACAGGATTTCTGGTAACTATACATACTATTTTGGGCCCCCAAATCTAGGGGCATATGCCCCTGAGAAAAGTCGAACCCTGGTTATGGTATTCAATTAAACTTATAAAAGTATTTGTTAAAATGTGATATCTGAAAAAGAAATTATAATTGTTTTAAAGTGTGTATGGAAAGATGTATGGATGGCTTCTGGATAGATCACAGTACGGTTGGCTAGAGTTGAAGTACTTAGTGAATGCTGCTGATTTTACAACTTCCTCATTTGGCAATAGTATGGACTTAATTAATTACTAGATAGCAGGCCATGAGCCTATACATACATGTATGTGTGAATGGCTTATCAATATGAGGTTGCGATAAACTACTAATCAGTTTTACTATCTAGGCTAACTATCTAGGTAGTTGAGGATTGGCTTATGATATGTATTAATTACGGTAAAACCCATTAAGGCTTGTAGCTAGGCTTGCCATGCCCTTAAAAAGCTGGTTTGTAAGTACAATTTATATCAGAAATAATTCAAGTGAATTCTGATACTAGGTTCAATTACTCATGTATTGGGGAAAAAAATCCCAGTTAAACAGTGCTTTAAGTTTTTGGTTTGTTGCACATTGTTTTGAAGCCTATGTCCAATGCTGGAAGGACAATTGGACAGTTGGACACCCCTGTACTTAAGGGTAATCCATGTCCTAATGTAGGTGTGAGCACATTAAGGGCTATTTACTAAGCTATCCCCTACTAGCACTGTATTGAAGATCTATTATGATACCAAGAAGAGGTCCAGTGGGTGAGGTTTGTAATCTACGTTATGTTAGATTACGTCATGACCAGCTTGCTGGCTGTTTGGGTGCACCTGCACTAAGACTGAGCACTGCTTGCTGAATGAGGCAATCCCACCAGTCATCACCGCAACACTCAACTTCACACTCACTAACCGACAACAACATTACAACAGTGTCTCTCACTACGTGCTACTGACAGCTCTTGGTAAAAAATAGATACTACTTGTTAAGTACTGTTTACCTGCAAATGGACATACAGCAGAAAGGTAAAGTATACAGTGTATTCAATGAAACCTTGGAGATGTGAAGTTTTTGTGAACACCTTAGGACCAGGAAAAATGAATTCACATTAGAGACTTCACATCTCAGGGATCTTATCACAACGTAAAAGGTACAATTGGACCGGGAAATAGTTTTCACAGTAGGAGGTTCAAAACTCTGGGGTGATCACAATAATAGGTTTCTCTATATAGTGTACAGTGCAACCTTGGAGATAAATGAACACCCTTGGATTAGGGCAAAATGAATTCTCATTAGGGACTGTTCACATCTCAGAGTTTTTTTCATAATGTAAAAGGTACAAATGGGAGAGGGAAAAAGTGTTCGTATTAGGAGGTGTTCAGATCTCCTGAGTGTTCAAAATGAGAGGTTTTACTGTAGTTATGTAGTAAACCCCTGAGATGTGAAACTCCTAATTAGGGCAAATGTGTCCATAGTAGGTGTTCACATCAGAGGGTCCTTTCACAGTGTATTTATAGGTACAGATGGGACTCTGAAAGAAGGTTTTAGTGAACAGTGTTGTTATGTAGTAAACCTATGAGGTGTGAAAACTCCTAAATAGGGCAAATATATGTCAATGTTAGGTGTTCACATCTTAGAAGGTCTTTCCCTGGCTCCTGCTCATGTTATGCTTGTGTACAGACATGTTATTATGAGTCACCTTTCTGAATATTTGGCCACATAAGCTTTTCTTGGAAATGTATTAGAGCTGTACATATGGTTCCAGGAGCTAAGCCGCCTATGCGTCCAGCATGTCATTTGGACACCCAGAAGACTGTTTTTTGACAGTTTGGACACCCAAAATCTTTTGTCAGAATTTGCCGATGATGTCTTTTCTTAGAAGATGTAGAAGCTGTAGTGTCACTTTTATAAGACACACAAAGCAGTTACTGGCCTAAAAAAAGCAAAATCTGTAAATATATATAGGGTTTATTTTATTAGTAGTACTATGTACTTTGTACCACACTTTGGACACGCGAAAGTCTATGAAACCTCTTTGGACACCCTGTTTCCAAATATTGGCTAAAGACCACGTATGGTACCCTGAAAATGTGTTCAGGCCTAAAAAAAGAAATTGTTTGTTTCCTGTAACGGTCCAAAAAAAAAAGGGTAGGTAGGTCGGTAAAAAGAAAATTTTTGCATTATTTTTTTGGTCAAAAATGTGTGTTTTATTCATGTTTTACGTTGATTGGGAGTTGGGAGGGTCGAAAAAACTTTAGGGCAGGGATTTTTTTGAATAAAAACTTGTTAGGGTAGGGTTACAGGAAACAAACAACTTTTGTTTTAGGCCTCACAATAGGTGTACACGTCTCACATAATACAGGGCTTCAGCTAGAATATTTCTTGAATTTATCCATTGTCTCAATGATTAATTATGGAGTTCCTCTAAACTTGAGCACTTTTGACAACACACTAATGTCAATTCCACCTAATCCAAACTGACCATGTTCATGTAGCTTTAAGTGAAAATGCAGCCGGCTTTGGAAACTGGGTGATCAAAAATGCGGACTGTGTAATTTTGGGGCATCCTATTTTTCAAGGGAAACCACAGTTATACTCAGATTACAACACAAACATGTATCTGAAATGGGGTGAAAGATTCACAATAAATTTTGGGTGTCCTGAGTGTGATTTTTGAGGGTTTGGATGTCCAAATAACGCCTAGAGGCCCCACTAGCTAAGACTATAAACACAGCTTTGTATGTAAATACAGAAAGGGGGAGGGCTTCTTGTGTTGATCAACTATTATGGTGATTGTGTATCGAATCCCTATAGACTCCTGACCAATACGCTTTCAAATCAAAATTGACAGCAACACTGCTGTGGAAGACAACACAGCAAGAAGATTGGGCATTGATCTTTATTATTGTGATGATTTTGTATCGAATCCCTCTAGACTCCTGACCAATATGCTTTAAAATCAAAATGGATGGCAACACTGCTGAGGATGAAAACACAGCAAGGAGATTGGTTATTGATCTGCTATTTTGACATAGTATTGAATTCCTCCAGCCTCCTGTCAACATTCTTGAAAACAACAGAGCTCTAGAAAATAAATTAGCTTAGGGAGAACTTTCTGGTATAATTGCTTTAACCCTTACCTTGCATGCTAAGGATAACAATTGTCGTGATGCGCAGCAGTGGGGGAGTATGTGCCACAGCAGGATAAGGGTTATCAAGTTAATGATCAATTTCTTTAGATTTTTCACAAGCATCATTCAAAACTAACATTTAAACAATGAGAATGTATAGCAGGCAGTTCTGATATTGATTTTATGTTTTATTTCGTATTGGGTTAAATCTAGGTACATTTCTCATATGATAATATGACAGTGACACAGCTGTGGATGTAAATACTTCAGGAAGGAGACCTCAGATCTGCTGTTGATCAGGATTATTGATTTTGTATAGATTTTCTCTACACTCCTCACATGGTCTTAGCCAGGATTTGGAAAATGGGTGCCCTAATTGCCAATTGTTAAATTAGTGGGCATCCTATTTTCCAAGAGAGACCACAATATACTCAGATTACAACCATAGATATGTAACATGCTTTCTGAAATAAGGCATGAATGATCCAAATTCCTTTTGAGGCCTTCTTTCTACGTCTAACTTGGCTCCTATTCAACTTTTGCTCATGTGTAAATATATTTTAATGAGTCAGTTCCCTAAATTATGTGCCTCTAATTAAGCTTTCTGGGAATTGATATATGTTGATTCCTGATTCATTCCTAAGTTATTCCTACTTATAAGTGTTTAGCTTGTATGTTTTAATACTAAGGGAACCTATTGTTCACTGACCTTTCATGTGATATGAGGGCCTTGATTATCTGATGACTTTGGGTACATTTTTAAAAATGGTTTGACTACTCTGTTGTCCTTTACCTTACTGAAACACTCTAGAAAATATTTGAGGTAGAAATGCAATTTGGCAGAACCAGATTAAAAGCTCTTTATTCAAATGATTTATGAATCAATACTAAATTATCATTACTATTCAAGTTATTTTCATAATTAGCATAGCTCCAGAGTCCAGAATGGCAGTTTTAACAGAGAAGTCAAAAGCATGAGTGGCTAAAACTTCAAATGAGGAATAAATATTGTTCTTGGTAATAGGAACCACAGCATTTTATTCAATTAATTCTATATTTATAATATTAATAATAATATTGTCATTTGATATTGCGCCCTTTCCATATAAACATGCTCAAAGGCGCATTACATTCCATTGTCAAAGGATAGATCGCTCATAGATGTTGATATCCACATAGTTAATTGATATATATACATCTTTGAACAGATGTGTTTTCAGAGATTCTCCATGGTTTTCTCAATATTTACATTTCTTTGAACAGGCCATGTGGGTGTACTGAAATTAGTGTGTCAAGTCTACTTGCCTGTCTTACCTCAGCTGACCTTATCAAGTTTCACTCTTCAAAATTATCTTTCCCTTACCCTGGCTGACCTTAGACTCAAGTCTTTTCCATATTATCTACATCTGACTTTGACCTTAGCCCTCATCCTAGTGGCTGCTAGCCTAGCATTTAAGCTGTCGCAAGCCTTATAGTGAGGAAAGGGAAACCCCTTGCCTAAATTGGGCTATCACAAAAAGGGAGACAACGACATGCTTATCCAACAACCATGCCTAGGCCAAGAATTTTTTTTTTATCTCTTTTTACTTGACATAAAAACTATACCAACCCTTAACTGTGCTTTTCCTGATTTAGTTCCTCTCCTGTTGGCCCACAGTTGAGATCTTTTAAGTTTCTATGATTCTGACTCACCAGTGTGAGGGTGACCCCCCTTGGCGCTATCTATCATCAGCCACAGGAACTAACAGGAGACCAGAATAGAGAAAGGCATGCAATTTAATGAAACCCTAGACTAGCTCCTGGTAGGAGCTAGTCTACTAACAACCAGGTGAATATGATAAACATTTCTTTATAGGGAAACTGCCTGTTTCCTAGAAGGTATTTCCTACATAAATGCTAATTTTCAGAACCAGACAAAAAAGCTTGTAAATTCAAAAAGGTTTGTTTGGAAAGTATTTTGTTATAAATACCCCCAAAACGCCTAAATTGAAAGTTCTTCATAGAAATTTTGCCTCTCCAAAAAGGAGGTTTTCAGGAAACTGCCCATTCCGAAAGACATGCTAAGTCCCTGGGTGGGTGCATCATACCTAACTCAGCCTGAGAACCAGACTAGCTAGATATTATGAGGTCCTGGTCTTAGTATACCACTGTACACAATTTAACGTCATTGACTACATTTATTCTGACCTGAGGCAGCAATGAATACAATGGGTCATTACGGTTGATTGCTTAATATGCAACTCTCTTACGGCGGAGACAACGGCCATGTTTGCTAGCTTGCGGTGCCTAATGTACCTCAAACTTCCTAGAAAATGCTGGGTTTGTCCTAGGTTTATTCTAGGAATTACTGGTGTCCCCAGCTTCATTTGGTTTAAGGATGTTCTCTGATCAACACTTCTTTTTCAGTTATGTTCCAAAAAATATTTAGTTACAATTACAAACTAGATAATTATCTTTGTAACTAAACCAGAAAAGAACAGCATGTTATGCGGTTTTGAATTAAAGGGCTATAATCAGGTGGTAATTTCCTGTGACTCTGTCACAGACAACAAATTACCATTTTTTGGCATAAAAAACTGTTAAAGTAATGATGTATAGTATGATTGGCTAGCTATATGGCTTAATTAGGAAAATTCCTGAAAACTGCAATTTTGTGACTCCGTTGCAGCTTGATTGAGCCCTAATACCAACATACTATTTATTTATTTGGGGCGCAATAGGCATGAATGGATTAAATAGGTCACACATGTGTAGTACTGGAGTAGTAGTAAGAATAATACTGATATTGATCTGTGCACTGAGTCACCTCTGTGTCCAGGGTAGATATTAGATATGGATGTGGACTTTTGCCAGTTCACCCAGATGTGTTGAGTGATTCATACCTTATCAAGAATACAGTAAATACTAAATAGGGAAATTAGTGGCAATACTACAGATCCTGAGGGCACTCTGTCAGATTGAGTTATCGCTTGCAACCGTATGAGGTAAAGTGTATGGTATATAGGAAGAGTATTTGGTGCGAGGCAGCATCAGGATTTAGATGTGATTCTATGTATGCTTTTCAGGAGAGTCAGTATGAGGTAGAGTATATGGCATAGTAAGAATACTGTAGATCTGGTTAATTTGCCTTTTTCAGAATTTACCGAATCTCAATTCACTGATTGTGATCACATGTTATGGTAAATTAAAACAGTAGCTAGATGTTATCAGACTATTACGGTACCCCCCAGGAGGACAGAGTGGCAGATCTGCTTGGATTTTAATTATGTTATAATTAGGCGATAAAGGGGGCTTTGTAGGGGCCCGGGGGGGGGTTGAAATTGATACTGATAAGCCGGCACAAGTTGGTGTCTGCAGCATTTAGATTTAGATATGTTTCTTTGTTTTTCAGGAGAATCAGTATGAGGTAGAGTGTATGCTACAGTAGGAGGAGTATTCGGTGCGAGGCAGCTACTATGGTACACGTTCTTCTCGAGTACTTCACAGACAGGATGTCTGACAGCTTGGAGATAGGGAACCAGACTTGCCCCAGCAACTGTTCTGGCCATGGAGAATGTGATAATGGAACCTGTCTGTGTCTGGTAAGTTTGTGTGATGTATTTTTCTCATTTACTAGCCGCCCGCCGTGCTACGCACGGATTTGGATTGTAATTTCAAATAAGTGATAATTAGTGGAATAAGAGAGTCAACATTTACGACATATTAGTTTAATTCATGTGAGAATGCAAAAAAAAAGGAAGAAAACAGACAAAACTGATATAAATGAGAAAATTAAGCAATAAAACTATAAATCAAATCGTGCTGAGAAGGGGAAATCAGGGAAAAAGAGAAATCTGTATCAACTAAAATATTCTCTTAAAACCAAGTAGAAATACCCCCTTGACCTTTTAAATCAAAAACATGTGAATAATTTTTTTTGTTATTGAAGTATACCCTGGGACACTGAAAATGAATACAATACTGGAGATAAAGACGTTATTGAAGATATATAGTGCAAAAAAAACAACAAAGACCAAGAAAGACAATGAATATGTACAGAGAATTTAAAAAAGATGATTTGAAGATGCACACAAAATGAAAGAATGAAAATCTATAAATTAAAGAAAATGCAATAAGGAATAAACACAGAAAGGATGCACAGAAAACAAAAAGAATAGAGAATAAATGCATGAGAATATAGGATGCACAAACAAAGAAAGAATGCAGGGTGCAGGTATAAAATGTACAATATAGGAGTCGGAGGCACACGTTGAAAGTTTTTTTTTAAATGATGCACAAAGAAAAAAACAAATATAATAAGAGAGCTCATTGAAGAATGAAACAGAAATAAGTAGGAAGAGAAAATGAAGAAAAGTAAAAGGTATCATACTGACCAAAAGATAGCATAGATTCAGCGAAAAAAAAGTGACAAAAAATTACAACAATTTCAACCTGTCGCAAAATCTTCATTTCTTAACAGATTCGAAAGCCAATTGAGAAGCATGTAGAGGAACTTGTGGCGGTTCTAACAATCCAAACCGCATTAGAATTGACCCACAGAAAGGCGTAGCGTCAGATGATTTCATTTCATACTGAGCAAAAGATAGTATAAATTCAGCGAAAAAAATTGCCATAAAAATTCTAATTTCAACCTGTCGCAAAATCTTCATTTGTTAACAAATTCGAAAGCCAATTGAGAAGCATGTAGAGGAACTTGTGGCGGTTCTAACAACCCAAACCGCATTAGAATTGACCCACGGAAGGTCGTAGCTTCAGATGATTTCATTTCATACTGAGCAAAAGATAGTATGAATTAAGCGAAAAAAATTGCCATAAAAATTCTAATTTCAACCTGTCGCAAAATCTTCATTTGTTAAAAAATTTGAAAGCCAATTGAGAAGCATGTAGAGGAACTTGTGGCGGTTCTAAAAATCCAAACCGCATTAGAATTGACGCACGCAAAGGCGTAGCTTCAGATGATTTCATTTCATACTTCAAGCAAAACCTGACGTATTTTAGTTACGGTCACTGTCAATAGAGGGCGCTGCAAAATTTCCCGCCAAAACGCCGAGTAGCAGACGCTGCACGCGGCGGACATCGCCGATCAAACGAAAAATCAGCAAATCATAACTTGTAAAGTTGGAAAACTATAAACTATGACTCGGAAAGTAATAATACAGGTATTTTAATATGAAAAATAAAACTCTCTGGGAGAAATATTAAAAAAATAGGGTACCCAGTTGCCTCGGCACCGGAACAAAATGGCGCGGACCACGAAAATTAGGGCGATTCACAATAGATTAGTATTGTTCAAACATGATTTTCTAAATTGGACTCTGGATTGGATTGTTTCGCATAGCACAATATATCAATACCAAAAAATAAAACAAAAACTTTTTTAGATGCTGGGCAGTGTCTTAGCCAGGATTTAGAAACTGGGTGCCTAAAATTGGCAGTTGTAAAATTTTTGGGTTTCCAAATTTTTAAGGGGATCACAATATACTCATATTTCAACCATAAACATGTATAAATTCATCAAAATAAGGCGTGATATCATTAATCAATGTCATAGGAATTATAAGGAGATGAAAAAATTCAATTATAAGCTTGAGATTGAGTTTTTTAGAAATTCCACACAAAAATATTTGGGTGTCCTGAGGGTTTCTTTTTAAGGGTTTGGGTGTCCAAAAAGGCACCCAGACGCCCTGCTGGCTAAGACCATGATGCTGGGTTTGATTTTAGGAATATTTGTTTTATTATTTATTATTTTCCCATCAGGAAAAGGATTGAGTTTAAGATTCTGCGTTTGACTTTCAAATACATGCAAGGATGTGCCCCTCTATACTCAAGAGGGTATTGTTAGTCAAACAAGCCGATATATACACAGACTCTTAACATCAAACACTAAAAACTTATTACAGATACCACACACTAATCTGAAAAGGTTTGGTGACAGAGCATTCTGTGCCTATGCACCACGCCTTTGGAACGAGCTCCCCAACAACACAAGGCTGCTGATAGTGTGCAAAACTTCAAGACATAGCTCTGAAAACATTGCTATCTCGAAAAGAGTTTATTTGACTAGGACGGATTGACCAAAACATCTGTCTGGACACTAATTTTTATTTATAAAGCGCTTTTGAACATAGGTGGAAAGGAGCTATATATCAATTATCAGTATTTACTATCTAGAACAAGTTAGGTAGGCAATATTCAGGAGGGGCTGTCCTGATAAGAAAGTGGCCTAAGGCTTGGACACTGACCGCATGCTGTCTTTCACCACTGCCTGGGTCTGAATCCAGGATTTAGTATGTGAGAAAGTTGCCAGTGACTTAGAGTTAGGCGGTTGTTTTCACTGGGTTCTCTGGTTTCCTCCACCACTTACTACTGGGTACTGGCTTGTCACAAGTTAGGTGCAATATGGCAGAAAAGGGAGGAGAAACAAGTGTAGTGGCCTTTTCAGGGCACAACATAGCTTTTCAAACTAACTTGTTCCCGATTTCTTCTTGTCCTCCAAAATTTCAACTTGTCCTAAAAATGGTTATTTTGCATGAAAGTTGCATGATAGGCCTAAAAATGTATTTACCCAGAAAAATCCCTACCCTAAATTTTTTCCACCCTCCCAATTCCCAGTCAACATAAAACATGCATAAACACACATTTCTGAATAAAAAATCCTAATCTTTTTTTATTTTACCGACTTACCTACCCTATTTTATTTCAGGCCTTTACAGGAAACAAACAATTTTTTCTAGGCCATATATACATTTATATGTATTACAAGCCTTTGTGTCTTAAATGTGTTTCGTGACTGTTTTTGAAATTTAGATATGTTTACAAAAGAAGTTTTTCTGTTGTTTCTCTACAGGTGGAGTTCACAGGGGGTTCGTGTAAGGAGAGTAACCTGGGATTCTTTGTTGCCTTCGGTGCCGTCTTCTACTTCCTCTGCTTCATCTCTGCAGTACAACTGGTAAGTTTCATTATCTCAAGTTTTCTCAACTAAAAATATACATTTTATGCCAGATAGCACATAAAGTTACAAACTGTTCAAGAGTTCATTTTGAGAATGTTAATACTTCCAGACACCGACATACACACTTGCCACGACAAATGAACTTTTTAAAGAAAGGCTGACAGAAAAGTTCATATTAGTTTTCACTGGCCCGAATGGGCAAACTGATTTACTGAATACTAAAGACATTTTTGTATAGAAAATGGCTCAAATCCCCAGAAATATGCAAATAATGCAACAAAGCTAAAAAGATAATGAATAAGAAAAAAAAGAGGCATGAATAGATTTAAAAGTCCTGCCCTGGTGTCTCAATCCATTAAGTGAGGTCCTCTAGAAATTGTCGTCTGGATCTTTTATACTTTTGACAATTACTTTAGAATTGAAAATGATTTTACAAAATATTTAGGGTTGTTGGAAGTGTTCTAATTAAAGGGCAAATGCACCATCATGATGATTTAGGTTCAAAATGTGCCTATACGTGTCACCTTTCAAATAAGACCACCCGCAAGTCTGTCCTCCTCAGCACTCCTCAGATATGGCTTATGAAAGTTAGTAAAAAACTGGCCTGAGTCTGGGTATAGAGGCTGACATTATCAGAAGTGGTGCTTATGAAGTGACTGCCAGCCCTGCTTCTGATTGGTTGAGAGATATCAGTGGCTTGAAGTGACTGCCACTGATATCTCTCAACCAATCAGAAGCAGGGCTGGCAGTCACTTCATAAGCACCACTTCTGATAATGTCAGCCTCTATACCCAGACTCAGGCCAGTTTTTTACTAACTTTCATAAGCCATATCTGAGGAGTGCTGAGGAGGACAGACTTGCGGGTGGTCTTATTTGAAAGGTGACACGTATAGGCACATTTTGAACCTAAATCATCATGATGGTGCATTTGCCCTTTAACATTTCTTCTTGAAATAATTTTCCCAATTATGCTTTTGCTTGCGAGATTTCTCCAAAATTGTCAGACTGCCTTTGTCGACTGTGAGCAGTAATGTGTTTACTCTATCTCAATTCCCCATTGTTCACTGTCTGTTTTTTAGGGGTTGTGTATACGATCAGAATACCAAAAACAGAAAAAGAAGTCGATTGCAGCCGCTCTCAGATTGACCAATCAGAAGATGTTATATATACTTACCATATTCGCAACAGCCATTCGCGGAACCTACTTCTCTACAAGGGTAAGTGACCTTTGACCTTCTATGGATAGTGACCGTAAATTCTCGGAAATTTAGACCACCTTAGAAATTTGGGTCACTGATTATCATGCAAAACAACTTTTGGGAAACATGGACCACCCCTGACCTATCGCTGGAAGCTATTTCACAAAGTATGGACAACTATTACTCTGCTTTCTCAGTATTTTCATAAAACATGGGGCACTCTCAAGTCTCAACCCATGAAAATTGTAATTATTTAAAAGTGTCCCAAATTACCGAGAATTTACAGTGGAGCTGAGAGGGCCACACAACTAACGGACAATGAAAAAGGTTAGATGGGTGAATTATCTAGGTAAGAATAAACTCTGAAATAAGTGGCTACAGTCTTGACTCTTTTGGTCGAAGGTAGCCATTTATCTTCAGATGGCAGTAAATTTCAAAACGTTTATCAGAACTTTTCACAGTTGTTCCTCGGCAGCGGTTGGGGAGTAAGAAACATATAATTATGCAAAAGTATCAGGGGTGTCCAATCGTTGCACCCACTTGTGACAGGCCTCAAAACATGCAACAATATAAAATCTTTGATCAGTCTCTAACCCAGGAAATTTTTAGGGAAGCATGACCAAATGAGTGTTAGTTTTTCAATTGGATTTTCAAATACAGATTGTACTCAGAAAATGTGTAAACTCCATTTATAGATGATACCACCCGTGGTCTTAGCCAGCAGGGCGTCTGGGTGTCTTTTTGGACACCCAAACCCCTAAAAAGCACCCCTCAGGACAGCCAAATTTTCTTGTGAGAAATTTCTTGAAATGTCAATCTCAAGCATATAATTGAATTATTTCATTGTCCTATAATTTCCATGACCTATAAGAATATCATGCCTTATTTTGATAAATATGTACATGTTTATGGTTGAAATCTAAGTATATTGTAGTCCTTAAAAATTTGGACACGCCAAAATTTTACAATGGCCAATTTTAGGCACCCAGTTTCTAATTCCTGGCTAAGACCCTGATACCACCTATTGAGTAGTGATAATCCGATGATTGATTATAATCGATTATCGGATCGAAAGGGTTTCGATTTCGATTTATTACTTAGTTAGCAGCGGAAATAGCTGATAAGTGCTGCTGGGATGAAAGCGTGCGCAACCGATTATGATCGATCGGTTCTACCCAACCGATGATCGATCATGAAAATCCGAGCCGATTCCTATCACTGTTATTGAGTGATCTAGGTCTTCAATATTGCTACCAAGGCTGATATGTTAGTGTCACCTGGTGATGATATTTAAACTGATTGCCGCGCAGCACCAACTAAGAATTGCTGCCCTTCGGGACCAATTGTTTGTGCTCCAGGAGTTCAAAGTTTTTACATCTCTGGGTATTATACATCTGGGGATTGGAAAGTCTTAATGAATTATGATTAGCTCAGAGGATAACAAAATAAAATGTTAGCATTGTAAGAATGAACTATATTGCATCATTCTTGAAGAATTCTACTCCCAGTTTTTGTCAAATGGCCTTTTCAAGCCCTTGAGTTTCATTCCAACAATCGCTGAGCTAGGCATTTATTCCATTGTGCAAAAGGAAATAATTGTATTTACTCTCTCTCTCTCTCTCTAATCTAATCTCATCTCTCTTTATTGACAGCTCTCATCTTGCTTATCATTTCTGTTTGTTTCAGGGTCACATTCCAGACCAGTGGTCGTCCAACCTGCTCAGCTCCTACTACCCCACTATCTTGACAGGATTCTCTCTCATCATATGTTTCTGGGCAGAGGTGAGTACAAGTATAAAGATTTATTCAATTTTTTTTTATTTTGATTATTTGCCAAGATACTTTAATGATTAATGGATTGAATAATGTCTTTGATTACTAGGCCTATAAAAAGTTATTTGTTTCCTGTAACCTGTCCCTTACAAGTTCTTTCTCAGATAAACCCCTCAATACCCTTCAGTTGTTTCTGCTCTTCCAACTCCCAATCAACATAAATGATACACATTTTATTGAAAAAAAAATGTAATCTAAAAAAATCTACCTCCCTTATAAACTTTTTTTTTTTACTGTTACAGGAAACAAACAATTTTTGAGGCCTTAGCAGTCATTCTGGCTCTGGTCCCAATGACAAGGAGTTGAATAAATCATATCTTGAAATTCTTTCACCTTTCTATGATTAATTCATTAAGTGGAATGAAGTAGTGAAATTGATTTATATTTAGATATCGAAATTTGGAGAAAAAAAGATAAACCCGAAAGAATGTTCAGTTATAGACAACAATATCAAAAAGAAAACTTTTGCTGGAAGTTTCAATCTATTGAAAATTTATTACATTCTACCAACATCGAAAGTCAATTCTAAAACAAAACAATCCCTGTGATGATTCCTTTTAAGTATGTAACCCTTTACCACGTTATTTTTCAGAGTTTTCACGTGACGGACATTCAATGGGACCAACCACGTTTTTTATCTAAGTCATTTATCGGGTTCCTCATCTTCAACGCAGTCATATATTCCATAGTTATAGCTCAGTTCATCACGACTGAGGTGACAGATTTGCAGTATTCAGTAAGTACTGGGTTAACATTTAACCCATTTGCATCTAGAGTTCTCCTTTAACCCTTCCAATGCTGAGGGTATTTCTGTAAGTACTGGGTTAACATTTAACCCTTTTGCAACTAGAGTTCCCCTTGAAAAGTGATATCTGGATCAACGTATTTCCAAATTTTGTATATTGTCACTTTTTCTGCCAAAGTTAGGCTAAGCATTACCACAAATATCGATCCTCAGATACACAACCAGCAGATCTCACTCAACAGCATCCGCAAGACTCCTAGCCCAGGTGTTGACAAGAATCCCTCCAGAGAGAGCGCTCAGTTTGAAATCACCTTGCATTATTTTTGGACCTCTCAAATCTTACCCACGATTTGATGATCATTGAATTCAATATCAAAAGACCTCTCAGGAAATTTATACATTATAAAGGCTAGTTGG
This sequence comes from Maea johnstoni, assembly GCA_963942565.1. Classification (NCBI taxonomy): domain Eukaryota; kingdom Metazoa; phylum Annelida; class Polychaeta; order Spionida; family Magelonidae; genus Maea; species Maea johnstoni. The sequence goes on from OZ012695.1 coordinate 6,845,405, forward strand.
TCGAATAAATGCAGGATAGAAGAAAATCATTCCTCCAGAAATTATTGTCCAGAACTTTGATATTTTTGTCACTATAATTGTGATTGAGAAAGATTTACTAAAAGTCGTTATAGTAATGTTTCCATTAATATTTCCCCATCAAATATTTACCTAACTATGCTTTCGCCTGCAAGATTTCATCAATATTGTCAGGCTGCTTTTGGCTGCTGTGAGCATTAATGGGAGTGTTATATTTACATGTATTTTCTTTTCTCTCTCTTTCAGACGTACCTGACGAGTATTTTCAATGGCTGTTTTGCCTGCTTGATGTTCATAGTGGTTATATTTTTCATTGCATATGGAGTTCAAGTTTACTTCAAGGTAAGTTGTCAAAAAAACAAGCAGAAATGAATAACTTTACAAATTGTTGACAAAGTTTCACATTGGTAACATATTATTTGATATCTATTTAGAGCATTTTCTTTATGACTTACAAAAGGACTTAGTTTCCAATGGAACTCTAAGCTGTCTCTGGAATGTATGGTTAGTGAATATTGAAGGCAGGGTCTTAGCAGGGATTTTAAAAATGCCTGTCTAAAACAGCAATTCCAAAATTAATGCCTGTCCAGATTTAGATACTCAGCTACTTCAAATCCTTATAGCAACTAGTATTGATAGACAGATGTATCATAGAGGACTATTTACACTTCAGCTCTGTCTTAGAAGATGATTGTTCGGAAAATATTTGGTTATTACCCCCAAAACCATCAAAATTGAAAAATTTTCACAGAAATTTCTGCCTGTCCTTAAAGTAGGTTTTCAGGAAATTGCCTGACAAAGGACAGGCTGGATGGGTCCTAGCTAAGTCCCTGGTTGAAGGGAATGATGCTAAAAACAACATATATCTGTGTATGAAAGAGTTCTAATTATAGTCATCATTGTTTGCATTCATAACAGTAATCATATGATATTGTGAGTCATCATGGAAGTTTATTCAATTGTTCAGGGAAGTCCAAATTTAGAATATTGGAAAGCACAGTCAAGTAGTTCTTAACTGCAGGAAGTGTATCATTAAATGTATAATTAATGAAATTTAGAAGTTTATAAGGCCTCAAAAATTATTTGATTCCTGTAACGGATTGAAAAAAATTCTAAGATTATCTTATTTTCAAATATTGATTTGGGGTCTTTGTTGTCAACCTTCTTGACAGTTGTACACCCCCATGTCCTTGTGTACTATATTGTCTAATCAGGTTAACGAAATGCAACATGGCAGTATTCAATGTAGCTGCTTGCCTAGCCCTTACCCAAGCAATCTATTTTACTTCTTTAACTCGGTCTTACATCTGTTAACCCATTAACACTCAGAGTTTCTCTAGAAAGTATCATCTGCTACTCTCATACTTTTGAAATAAATTTCCAACCTTTTATTGCATTGTTCTGTTTTGGCCAAAGTAGCCACCAACAGCATAAGGGATAATCTGCATACCTGTCTGAAGGCAGGAGATGGGGTCCCTCACATTTGTATTCTGTTTTCGCCAGGTACAAGGTGCCTTTACGGCCTCCCAGAACAGCAACTGTAGGAATCCCCCAACCACAGTTGCCAGAGACCTCGCCTGGGCGGGGCTGGTAAGACACTTATGCTTGAATGGGTGGAAGGGATAGTTTTCGTTAAGCTTCAAAATGTAGGTGTATTTCGTTAACCCATTCGTGCCAGGATGTCTCCTTGCTGAGTGTTGTAGAATTCATAAGTTCTCAAAAGTATAGGTTAAGACTCTCCAAGCAAGAATGGGTTAACATATAATTCCTTAAATTCTACAATCTTTGCAATTTTTCCATAATAAGAGCTTATTTTGAATAATATCTGGAGGAAAACTGTTTAACAGAGCCCAGCATACAGTTATTCATATATTTTGAGATTTTCTACTTCCCAAGCTATTTTCAAAAATCTACATATGTGCAGATCTTTTCAATGATAACTCTAAAACACAATGGGGGTTGACCTTACATGAGAAAAGCAGTCGGTGGAAGACCATATATCTTACAACAAGGCCATGTTGCAAAGAAATTGGAAAATATGTAATACACCTATGTGAAATATGCTTTCTAAATACACCTGGGGTTTTGTTGTTGTCACAATGTTATCTTTAAGCTACTTGACCACACCTGGGGTTTTATTGTTGTCACCTGCACATGGAGGAGGAACGCATGATTGCGTTTCTTTTTTAATTTTCTTGTACCTTTTTTATTATATAGTAATTTATAATTTGTTATTTTCAGTTTGTTTATTTCATTTATTTTTGTTCATCCACGTTATCTTTTGTAATTCATTTAATTTTTTTAAATTCATATTTTGTATTTCTTGTATCTAATTTCTTCATTTATATATTTTGTTTTCAGTTATTCCTAGACCTGTATTGATAGCAAGACCTAACTGCTCATACACAGAGGGCATTTGTCAAAAAAAGAATTGCCTCATTTGCATGAGAAATGTGCATGCAATAGATAAGATTGGTTTGTCTTGCTTGCAATGTCGAAATCAGTGGCTGTTCAATCTAGTGATCTCCTTCCCCACTTGGGAGGAGTGTTCACATACTCCTGGGAGTTAACCCTTCTATTGCTCAGGCTATTTTCGTCCAAAAGCACAAGGACGCCAATATTTTTGAAACCCATTTGAAACCCTGTCATGTTGGTATTCATCGGATAGCTTTCGCTGACTACTCTCAGATCAGTACCCATGTGCCAGGGTTCCAATTATATTTTAGGTTTTTTGCATAATTTTGTATTGGCCAAATTAGCCACCAGCAGTATAAGGGTTAAACGGCTATTGAATTTATTGTACACCCTCCCCCAGTTTTTTTTTGTATCGGCCAAATTTGCCACCAGCAGCATGAGGTTTAAATGGCTGTTTAATTAACGTTTTCCCCTCCCACAGGTTTTTTGCATCATTTTGTATCGCTGTTGAATTTACTGTTCTCCCTCCCACACTTTTTTGCATCATTTTGTATTGGCTGTTGAATTCACTGTTCTCCCTCCCTCCGGCAGGTGCGAGGAGCGTTCACGGCGGCGCCGAGCTCGTCGCTGGACGTGAGTCAGCTGCTGATGTCGAGGTTCGGGCTGGTGTCGCAGGCGACGCTCCAGCTCATCACCGCACTCTTCCTACTCTCAGACGTCGTCAAGGAAACATGGATAGATAAGTAGGTGGAATACCAACGGCGTTCATTCATCTTAACCCTGTCATGCCTGGAGCTCTTCTAGCAAATGTCGTCTGGACCTTTGATACTTTTGAAAATGACTTTTGAATTAATCAAAAATTCACAAAATATTTGAGGTGTCATCGTAAATATTTAAAAGAAGAGCTCTGATCAATATTTCTCCTTCAAATATGCTTTTGTAATAGAGATATCATAAAGATTTAGTGCAGTTAGAATTTGTTTCTTGATCTCCTGGAATACATTTATTAACATAGTAGTTTTGGTTGTCTCATTCTAAGTAGGAACTTGGAATTTTGATTTTTGTCACTTTTTCTGCCATATTGCGGCTAAATCGGCTATAGCCAGTTGTTAGTCCTGGAGCAAACCGGAGTACCCCGCAAAAACTGTCGCCTAACCCCAAGTCACTTGCGACTTTCTAATAAAAGGAGGATATTTTGTGACATTTTCCCGCTAGTTGAGTAAGTCGTCATGTGCAGATATCCTGAGATACATATATTAACATGTCATTATTGGTTGCAGGATTCCCGTTCTGAGTAGGAACTTTTATGATGTGATTTTCCGGCTGGTGGAGTTTGGTGTGGCACTGTGGTTCCCCTGTGTATTATGGAACTGTAGCAGGTAGGTCTAGAGTTTCCCAACAGGTTTAATGTGTACCGTGTTAACCCTTCCAATGCTGAGGCTGCCTACAAAGATGCAAAATATTTTGAACTCTTTTTAAAAACCATCTAAACCCTGTCATTTTGGTATTAATCGGATAGCTCTCGCTGAGTACTCTCAGATAAGTACCCATTTGCCAGTGTTTCAATCATTTTTCAGGTGTTTTGCATCATTTTGTATTGGCCAGATTAGCCACAGCAGCATAAGGGTTAATATTGCAGCAGTTTAATTAATGCATACTTTGCGTTCACTTCTGTAATAAATTTGTAATCTACACATATATGTACACAGTACCATTTTAGATTTTATGTAAAATATCTTCAAAAATGGATGAAGCCATTTTTGAGAGATTTTCATTTTAACTACTAAGATCATTAATTCAGTACGAGTAATTTTGTTTATCCCCTTTTTCTGCTAATTGAGTCTCTGCATCTCATTTATTCACTTACTTTTTATTTTTGTGTTGCAGACCAGAGCAGCTATGGATTTTAAATCCTACAAAAATTCTTAAAGATCTCAAAGGAAAAGATTCTGAGGCCATCCCAGAGAAAGAGGGACTTCTCCAGAAACAGAAATACAGAAGTTATAGCTCGATCAACAACTCACCAGGTAAGTTTCCTTTCCCTTATTCTAATTCATTCTGACAGATAACATACCTTTATGAGATTTTTGAAACTGGGTGTCATTATTTATAGAAATTCCTCACAATAAAATTTGGTGTCCTTTTGGATGATTATTTAGGGTTTCCTGCTGGCCAAGACTATGCATATATACCCCTCACATAGGCACTAACAGTAATGATGTTTACATATGCGGGAAACCATCCTCCTGAGAGGATCCATTCCATAATGTTACCCCCACTGATCACCCCCCCCCCCCCCTGGGATGTCATATTTGTTTTGTTATACCAAACGAACCCCACAATGGTAAAATATCAAAGTTCTCGCTGACCATATCAAACCACTGTTAGTAGCTGATGTGTGGAAGAGTTTGCTATTTTGGATGAGGTCAAGGTCACAGGTGACTGATCACTCGCACTTTCCCTGCTAGGTGTCACTAGCAGCAGGAGGGAGCTTTTCATCGGAAGTCGTAGAATGTGTACTGTAGGGGTGTCACATTGTCTCGTGAGCACAACAGCATGGAATGGTAAACCTCACTTAGCCAACCACGGCTTACGATCTTCACATGGTATGATAATAATGTTTCTGTGCTTGTGTTATAGATGAGTGCTTGTCGCCGTCGTCAGAGCAGGAGTGCTGGATCTGTTACGACATGGAGAGAACGGATGCGGGACCGTTGATTTTGCCGTGTCAGTGTCGAGGAGACGTTGCGGCCGTGCATCACGACTGCCTCAAGCGATGGCTTGTAGAGGTAAGACTCTTGTCTTGTACAATCAGGGTTTGACACTTATTTCAGGCTAGGGGCCCAAAGAGATCTTTTGATAAAAATTAGTGCTCAAAAATGGGATTCCTGGGTCTTAGCAAGGATTTAGAAACTGGGTGCCAAAAATTGGCAATTGTAAATGTTTTTGGTGTCTAACTTTTCAAGGGAGACTCATGACTGTCGTCTTCAGGGGTGTCCAACTGTCGTTTTGTCAATGGAGGCTTTAAAAAGTGTGACAGGTCAAATCCATCACTGTTGCATTCGGCAAATTATTAGACTGCATCGCAAGCCTTTTACATATTCCCAATTGTATAATTTTTTGCAGATTTCCTTAAACTTATCAACTCATTTTAATTGTGTTATTTATAGATCAATTGAGGTCTCCATTATTGATGCATGGCTTTTATTGTTGTGGCAACTGATGAAAATTCTGCAAACAATTTGTGGCACTAAAGATGCCGTGCTCCAGGACTGACAGTCTGTGCTCCAGATCGTTCATATATAGACACCCCTGATGTTTTACCCATCATTAGAAAATGCTGCCCACGCATTTATTGCAGGAATTAAATGTCAGCACTGTACCTTCTAACTAAGCTTGACCGTGTTTCTCTCTTGTTTTTCCAGTCTTATGACAAACCCTCAAACCTCCGGTGTAAAGTGTGTAAGGAAGAGGTAGGTTGACTATCAGTTTGATTTCTAACTTATTAACTATTCAGAATTAGATTGGCAAAAGATTTAGCGAGGAAGTGTGCTCAAGATATTTCATAATATTTCTGATTAGATTTTTGGACTCAAATATAGATTAAAGAAAAGGGAGGGCATCTTTGATAAAAGATGGAGTATGTTTAAAGCTATTTTGAAGATATGAAGATCAATTCGAAACAGATCCTTTGCGACCTTTTTCTACAAGACTTAATTTTCAACAGATTCCGTTTCTTTGTAAGTTTTAAGACATGGGTAACATATTTGAAGATATTTACTGTATACTCTTTCTATGTGACACAAGATATACACATAACCTCTGCTAGTTACATAAACTTGTTATGACTATGTACAGCATGGCCGTGATGCAGTAAAACAAACTAATTCTTTAAAAAAAAATAGGGGGCCATCCTCAAATTTAACTTCAACAATTAAGTTTTCAGTGATGCCCAGACACCCTGCCATCTAAACTATGCCTGCTGGAGTTTAGCTAGGATTTAGAAACTGGGTGCCCTAAATGGGCAATTATGAAATCTTGGGGTGTCCTATTTTTCAACCATAACATCCTCATACAATGTCATAAGAATTGTATTGAGGAGGAATAAATCTAATTATATGCTTGAAATTGAAATTTTAAGAAGTTACTCACTGAAAGATATAGGTGTCCTGAGGGTGATTTTTTTACGACCCTTTAATGTATTTTGTTGTATATTTCAGTACCACCTGCAGGAGGGTCGGGTGTTCCTATTCCAGGGCCTCACGCCCAGCAAGTGGATGCAGAATATCTTCGTTCTCGCCACCATGGCGGGATTTCCGTGCGGCGCATTCGTGGTCGCCCGACACCTACATCTCGTCTATGTTAACATCCTGGCCATCGGACTCTCGCTTCTGGTGGTCTACGGCTGTCTGAAGTAAGTAGCAAATATTATATACTGTGTTAATCTTATAAAGTAATGCGCTCGGCAGGCAGCTGCCTTTGATGCGCAGTTTAATTTTTGCCTACTGATCTTGAATGACAAGGTGTCATGTCAGCATGCGGTACAGATGCGCAATTAATGGAGCAGATTAAGGGGTGTGCAAAGTATGCAATAATTGAACAATATTAACACGGTATACAGTACACTCGCAAAGTCCCTCAGATATTTGTCAGCATTAGGCAACCCAGTCATATATATAGTGGCCAAAATTGCCTTGTTTAGGAGGCCCATTGTTTGCTTGAAAGCTAGGGTACTCCGTAGAGTGCTGGACCAAATTAAACACATGAGCTGAATTGTGTCCGTTGGTTGTTTCATGGTTGAAAATGTATTCATAATTTTCAATCCCACTGTAGTGTTGAGTTATTTGGTACATGTTAGGATAAATATCCATACCTTTATAAAATCAAACTGGAAACTCTCTACCCAGTGACAGGCTCAGCTTAGCAGAAAAGGTTGAAAAATTAACCGAAACCCTAGCCCATGGGTACTCATTTGAGAGTACTCCGAGAGAGAGCTATCCGATGAATACCAACATGACAGGGTTTATGTGGTGGGTTTATGAAAGTAGCCTTAGCATTGGAGAAGGTAACTTACAACTTGTTTTTCTCTTTCAGGCTTCTTGGGTTTAATCTGCTCACTGCGTACAAGCGAGCCAAGGTGTCGGCGGTGAGGATCTTAGGGAAACGGCCCAGCATGGAGGAGCACCCCCGGCCGGGCACATCGTCATCCTCAGGCGACGAAAGCGTGACGGCGGAATGCTCCCCAGCACCTATCAAAGAACTCCCCCGAGTGCACAGTAAAACGAGAGAACTATACACCGTTATATCATGATACAGATCAGTGGATACGCACAGAAAATAACTCCTTCAAGCACAACAACTTTTTTTGAAGAGAGTTATTATCAAAATGTTTACTATTGATATTATGTTCCAAAGATATATTTGTACGATATTCTTACTTTTGTTTCTATCTTAAAAATATGCTTATTCTTTTCATATTGAAAGCACCTATATTGTGGCTGTTTGATGTGAAAAGGTAAATAGATGTTTGAAGGGTTTTTTGAGGAATTTCTGTGAAAGACCTTCTCAAAACTTGAAAACAATTTTTTTGAATTTTTAAATTTTTTGAGATTTTCAAAAATGTTCATTTCTGAGGGATTTTTTGTGGAATTTCAGAGAAATACATTCTCAAAACTTCAATAAACTTCTTTTGAAATTTTCAAAAGTGTTCATTTCTATGTTAGTTTTGTGTATCTCTAGGGTGCTTTAAGTATGAAAAGGTAATTGATATCATAGCGTTAGTTTGTTTCAACTTCAAACTTATCATCCTACAAGGACAAGGATGTCTTGAGGACCAAGTTTCAGGAAAAGAACCCTTGCTTTTCATTTACCCATTCTAACTCAGAGGGGCCAAAACAGGCCTGACAATTTTTGAAATATTTTTCTAACAAAAGCATTTTTTGGAAAATGTTTGAAGGAGAAATATCAATCAGAAGCAAAACATGAACTCTCCTTCAAATATTTTGTGAACTTTGGCTTTATTCCCAAGTTCTTTTCAAAAATATGAGAGTAGCAGACTACTTTCTAAAAGAATTCTGAGGCTGAATGGGTTCAACCCTAATAAAAGGGTGGGGTATTTTGCACTGTAAGATAGATATAATAATATAATAAGGTTGTAAATATATTGAATAGAGATAGGAAGAGTATTTTTGTCTGAAGCGGCAGCTTTGGTTTAGAGCATTTTTCATAGATGTAAAGCATGTGTTCTGTTAATATTTATTGAGAATTATTATTGTTCATGTGCAGCTAATGCGAGATTATTTTAATCCATTTACATCTTGAGAGTACATATGGTCTGAAACATAATAGAATATCTGGATTACAAAGAATCATTTAGAGATATATTTGTCATTGAGCAGTTGGTTTAACAACTGTTCAAATATTTCTCAATTTTTGTTCCATTTTATAAGACAGGTCAATATTTTCAGACTTTCAGTCAATGTATTATGTACATTCAAGGTGCAATTGGGTTATTTATTATCCATCTTTATAGGAGACTTAAGTAAGCATGAAGGAGTTAGGCAGCACTCTGTATTGAAGATAGTTATGCAGCCTTGGAACTCGGCCAAAGAAAATTGAGTTTGGGCGTGAAGAGAGATTGAATAAAGATCAAGTGATGGATAGAGTTTTGCGTAGTTGAGAGAGATTGCCTAATTTAAGTGATTGATATAGTTTTTGAACCCGATTTCCAATTAGCCATGGGCAGACCATGCTCTTTGGTATCATCTTGCACTGAGAGACCTTTATGTTCGAACTGCTGCCGAAACGAGGGAAATACTTGACCATTTTTTTGTTACTGGTCATTTTACTTTCAAATATTTTTTGAGAACTGAACTCTGCATCCCTTTATACCATGGTTCTTTGACATGATCTATACAGCCCTGCATAGGATTAGGAGACATTTATCTTATGATGAAGTTTGCCTGCTTTTATAGAATAGATTCAAGCTATGTCCCTCAATTTTTCCTGCTGTTATATAGTATAGTCTTCTATTAATGCTGAGAAGGCAATGTAGTGTCTTAACTAGGAAATATAGAAAATTGTTTCATTTGGATTTAATTAACAGATGGGAGCATAAATATAAAGTTTGACCACAAATAATACACAGGTAAAAATTGACGGGCCCGTTACGGGCCCGTGAACCCGTTACAACGAGCCATAGGGCTCGTTATAATTATAAATAATAAAAATAATGGGACCGTTACAGGTTTTCAAGCCGTGAAATGTCGATATATTGAGGGATCGAAAAACGGGCCCGTTACGGGCCCATTTGGACACGGGCCCGTAACAGGGCCGTACGGGCCTGTGAACTTTTACCTGTGTACAGAAGGCAAATCATCAAAACTTTTCTTACTTACATTTGATTTGTTATTTCCAAACATATATTGGTTTAGAACTTCAAACCTGGTCTTTCGTAACCCAGATATATCTAGCCGAGACTAACTAAGCTTCAGTGTGTAGCAAGGAAATGTCTGCTTCAGCTAATGACCCACAGAGCCTGTACATGACCCAATTTTGAAGACCCCTCCTTGACCTTTATTTTGATATATAGCAAGTTGAGTGTAACTCTTCAGATTTCAAGTAGTGCCCCTAAAAATCCCCTATGGTCAATTTTGTCCCTGGGGACCAAAAATAATGCAGTTTGTGTGGGTTACATCCAGCAATTCAACAAGACAAGGGTTAAGAAACAGGGCTCCCAGATAAGCAATCCATTTGTAGGAGTAAGAAATGAGATACTTTTTTCTTTACCTATTTACTTAATGTTTTAATATTCTATTCATGCTCAGAGTACATAGCATTTGGTCTTATATCAACAAACTTTCAACAAATTTTCTTTTTTTTTGGTAAATTTGGAAAAAAGGATGAATTTTGTGTAAAAAAGCTTTGTTTCTTTGTATATTTAAGATCCTGCCGTGATTTGTCTTTACTTGAGCGTTCAAAATATTTACTCATGTATATGGTTTATGTCTGCCATGAGCATGCAATAGTTATTTTTAAGTTGGCTATTTTTCACATTAGTTGGCATGATATGCCTGATGGTGTTCCACAATTCACTTGTTAACCGATTAGTATCAGGAGCGTCATGCATCTAGAGTGTGCACCTGGTCTGACAACTTCGAACATAACTCATCATGTTGAGTAATATTTGAAAATATATTTGAAGAGGTATTGTTTAACCTCAGCAAACAACAATTTTCACTTTTTCAGTCCAATATCTTTCACAAAATTACATTTTCAGGGTCAAGGTATTTTTGTACATGTCAGATCAGACCATGTGTACGCTCCAGGTGTGAAAGAGTTCAAATATGTCATCCTCTAATAAGAGATTATTTCTTGGTGTTGTCTTGGGAATATTACTGTAAATTCTCGGTAATTTGGGTCACTTTTGAATAATTACGATTTTTATGGGTTGAAGGTGGCACATGTTTTCTGAAAATACAGAAGGATGATTCACAGCAGGATCCATATTTAATGAAATGGAGACCGACCATAGATTGAGTGTGGCCCAGATTTCCCAATTATTATTTTGCAAAATAGTTATAGTGGCTCAAATTCTAAAGTCTAAATTTCCGAGAATTTACATTAGTGTTTTGATTTCTTGAAATGTTAGGTAAGCCACTTTGTAATATGTTTGGAATAGTTTTTCTTGTGTTTGTAAATGTTAAGTACTGTAGATTTTAATATTTTTTTATCACAACGTAAACAATGCAAAATTACGAAAATCTGAGGATTTTTCTGGTGCCATTTTTTCTCTTGTTATTTGTAGCAATATGTTTGTTTTTCACTTATTGGAAGTGTTTTGTGGAGTATGTTGGGTTTATTTAGTATAAGGTTGATGACACAGGTGTGTATGTTGGTAAGCATATCTTGCTGGCCTTTCATTGGCCTAGTGTTATACCCCTGAACCAATGAAATGGCAGCATATTGTAGCCAGCCAATCAGAAGGCAAGGTTAATCTTGTACCAATAAGTTTGTCATGGCTGACCAATAAGGAGATAGGAATTTTTTTGTGGGCCAATCAGAAGGCTTAATTTTGACACGGCCTGTTTGTCCATATTTATCAAATGGTCTTGGCTCTCTTGGAGTTAAAAAGTTTGAACTAAATCATGAATGTAGAAAAGTAACTATTTTAAACAGTGGATGGTGATTGTATTGCAACATTCATTTTTCGAATGCCCAACTGGTATTGGAACATTCATGTGGATAGCGTTAACCCATTAATGCCCAAAGCGGCAAAAACAGCCTGACAAATTAGGTAAAATCTTTCAGGCAAAAGCTTAGTTGGGAAAGTATATAAAGTAGAAGTGTTAAGGTGGGTCCAGCACTAAGGACATTAGCTAGCATTTACTTCATTGACAGCTTGTAAGGGATTGTAAGACCAGTAAACTATATATTTCCTGAAAGAAGACCTTTTCAGCTACCTCACAATGCTAATTTGATTTATTTTTTCTTGAATTTCAGAGTTTTATTGAGAAAAATGTAAAAGGGGCGTTTTTTCAATTAAATCACTCTAAGCTCACAGCAGAGGGTCAGAACACCCATTTAACTTGGATGGATTTTAAGTACCTACATGTGCCTAGTATACGGTGTCTTGGATTTATATCATTTGCATTCCTATGGGAGATATTTAGTGTCAAAGCCAATTGGGGGTGGTCCTTCTATAGAAATGAGTTAATCTCAGGAAGTGGGCAACCTATTGAAATTCCCAGACACCGTTCAGTTGCTCTATTAGTGGTGATGACCACAGGGGTGAATGTGTCATTGTATGTCATTTCAATGGGAAAGGGTAACTTCAGAGAGCAACCCACTTTTGCTATAAATCAATTCTTCAGAAAAGCCAATTTTCCACCCATATGTGGAAATGGTCCAATGACGGAAATGGGAGGAGTTAAGTAGATTCTGTCATGGTAGTTGACATTTTTATGATGTTGACATGACATCTGCATCATAAATTACAAAATTGTTTTCATCATTTCTGAGATTTGATTGGTTTTATCACAGCTACTTGAGGGAATCTCCCTAGATAGCTTAAGCTGCACTTTCCCCGCCAAAGTGACGTAGTGTGTTGCCTGGTGATAATATACAGGCTATTCATGCATGAGTGATGAGAGTCTAGTCAAGAGACCACACACTGAATCAATGGCCATTCATTAACAGAGAGATGGTTTCTTCTTTAGTTCTGAAGGGATCCTTCCAGCATGTTTGACTAACTAGAAACACTTACACTAGGATATACTGTCAAAGATAGTCATCTGAATGTATCTAGAAATGCCTAAAGAAAAAGTTTCTAAAGGTGAATGTTATAGGGAGAGAGTTAGGGCTAGGAAATGTAATATTACCTCAAGCTCTGCTGCTGACAATAAAGGGGCTGTAGTAAGAGAGGCTGAAGTGGTACAGAGACCACTCACACAAGATATTAACCAATTTGGACAAGTACAATATCAGTTCATTTTATCAAATTGAATTCACAAAAACATTCATGAAAATTAGCGTTAGTTTACAATGTAGTTTTGATGATTTATTCCAAATGTATTTCCTCTGCAGTATCTAAACAAGTATAACCTTTCCTTCAGGTACAAAGAGAAAGTTTTGTTCAAAAGTAGAGGCTAGTGCAATATCACACAAAGTTAGATTTGCACCGAGGAGGAACAATTCAGTGTGTAGAGTCCAAATGTGAGAGGGGCAGTCTAAGTACTATTCAGTAAATATGCTAATTGAGAGTTCACGGGTATAAGGGTTGGGGGTAGCTCACTCATTATATATTCAGACTCCCGAAGCCAAGAGGGTAATTAGCTGAAACCCCTGGGAGGATGTTAGTAAATAAACCCAAGTGGAAATTAGCACTTACCATGTGCCTACACTGGATTTGGATGACTTAGTGTTTTTTTCTTTCAAAATGGCACTTAGCTAGGGAATTGCATAATTTGAGTTGAGCCAACTTATGAGAAACTTTAACCTGTGATTAGAAATGCCAAAAACCAATTTTGGCTATCCGACAGTAAGAAAAGTGCTGGACCCACCTTAACCAGAACATTTCCAACAACTCTCCTTCAAATCTTTGTAAAACAATTCTCGATTCCCAAAATAATTTCAAAGGTGTCATAGATCCAGACGACACTTTCTAGAGAAACTCTGAAGCATTAATGTGTTACAACATTCATACTTGGAAATCTCTGACATTGGCTGTCTGCTTTAATAATACTTATGAAAATAATTTAAGAAGTACACATTAAGTGGAAAATTGTATGAATGAGAGTTATTAAAATTCTTGAAGAACGTCTCTCCTAAGTATTTCCTAAAAACTGCTTTCGTTAGAGAGATATCACCACAGGAGTCCAGGAGTTTTGGATGCTACAGGCGTTAATGGGTTAAACCTTATGCTGCCGGTAACTAGTCCATGTATGACCAATATGAAATGATGCAAAAACCCTGAAAAATGGCCCATAACCCTGGCATATGGGTACTCATCTGAGAGCACTCAGTGAGAGCTATCCAATGAATACCAACATGACAGGGTGTAGTTGGTTTTCAAAATATTTGCGTCCTTGTGCTTTGGACGAAAGTAGCCTTAGCATTGGAAGGATTAATCCATTTGTATCTGGAACCTATATGTTGTCTGTCAACTTATAATTTCACTCGGCAGATAGAGTCACTATTTAAAAATACTTTGAAGAGATATTGTTAACTCAACTGGAACAGCATTTTTCAATCAAAATATTGTTTTGTTATCAAGATTTATATACATGTTTCTGACTTATACATATGTATAGGCTCCAGATGCACATGGGTTATAAGGAAATTACAGATTGTGGGTCACCAGGATTCTTATAGTTTGTATGTGCTGTCTAGGGATGGATATCAATACTGTAAATCACTCAAGTATAGCGGGAACAATAAGATAGCGATAATAGCGCTCAGCCTATAAGCGCTATTGTAAAATCCCCATCTTTATTAAATTGCATTATACATATTGAAGGGCAGAACAAAAGCCTAGTCATGGGGAGGCACGTGGATACTGCATGCAGCCGTAAACCACTGTGTTCTAGCAAGGGCCGGAGGTCAAGTACAGTGACCCCTGATCTGGCTAACTGCAATTTTATGATATCTGAATAAACAGTGGGGCTCTCTAACCACTATAATTAGATCACGCTATCCAGGGCTGTACCGTAATTGCGCTATATAATGTTCACGCAATATTTAAATGATTTACAGTACTGTATATCGTTTTAGTTTTGTACACATTAAGTAATGTGCTTTGGAGGCAGCTGCCTTTGATGTGCAGTTTATTATTGTTGCGTACAGATGTTGAATTACAATTACATGTCAGCATGTTGTACAATACTGGCATTGGAATTGAAAGTTCAAATTATGGTGCACAGTTTAATAAGTGCAGACTCCGGGGGTGTTCAAAGTATGCATTAATTAATTACACTATTGCAACATTAACACTGTATACAACAATTAATTTAAATCTTTTGGCTATCCGATTTCTAATCACAAAAGCAGAAGTAGATCTTATATTATTTTTGTTATTAATTCTCTACCCTGCAATCATATTTACTAAGGGAAGGAGTATTTTAAACTAACAAACCAACTTTTTACTAACACCAAGCCATACTTAATCGTAAAGGAGCACTGTGCCATGTTGACCATATTTGGCGATTATTTGTATTGTTCTGAAAATTCAGGAAATAACTACACAAGAATTTTACTTTGTTTACTAATTATAAAGCTCACTTGGTTCAAAGGCATTTGGTAATAGTAATAAAACTTTCTGCTTTCAAAATTGAATTCATCGGTATTGACCAAATTTTCATAGAGAGCATTGGAGAGGAAAATGATTTGTCTCTTCTATTCAATGCAGGGATCCCCAGTATTAGATATATTGGGCGTGTGGTTTCTATTTATGGAGGGATAAGGATGGAGCTTGATTGTGTCATGAGAACTAGTAAGCAACAGAAAAATAAATGACAAGTTACAAAAGTTTTGTCTTCTGTGGTTCTTTTTCAGACGAACTGTGCTTCCATTGAACAAGAAGAAAAGATATAACATGATTTAAACTTGTTAGTTTGTATGTTTAGGCTGGGAAAGATAGAAATAAATCTTAAGTATACTTATTTGTGAGTGGAAATACTTTGGCAAAGGCAATCCTCGCAAGGGCATGTGAGAAAGTTGCCAGTGAATTTGAGCTGAATACACTGGGTACTCCTCCACCACTTACTAGCTAGGTACAAATTAGCCTATGCAGAAAAAGCAATGTTAATGGAAATTATATATTCCAAATGTCTGCAAAGTGATTTAAATGAAGGTACCTAAAGATAACCAAGCCCATGTCAGTGCCAAGCTGCCATGGTAGTTCAAGGCAAGATACTGGAGTAGCACTGTTAACACATTAATGCATAAAGGACAATTACATCATGAATAAAACAGGACCAAACAGTTTCACAGAGTATTCTCTCATTAAAACCAAGTTCCCATCACTGCCATCCTTCATACAAGAAGTATATTGCTGTTTAAACACATCTTAACACACAAGTAATGGGGCTACTGGCAGCGGCCATTTTAGTCTATTAATGGCTTATCTGAAGCTGCTTGGTCAAGACAATGGACTGAGGGAAAGAATCAATCTGAAATAAACAAAAGTAACAAGAACAACTAGGTCTTTCAAACAAATCTTCCTTTATTTGCAGAACTATTGCATGTACGTCAAAGAAATGAATGCATATTTTCCCTAAGGACTTGCTAGACTTGTCAACTCAATGGAATTTGCAAAAGTTTCCCCACCAAAATTCAGTTGTTGAGATATGCATTTTATTTTTCTTTGGCTTAATATTTTCTTAAAATGAATACTAATCGGATGTAATGAAAAAATATATAACTGTACAGAAGTTAACAATACACAAATAAAACAATTAAATTAACTATTCTCCAACAAAAATAATGCAATCATTAATACCCAATCAGGAGTATTCAGCTCATTAAAGTTCACTTATCTAATCTTTTCCATTTCTTTCCTCAATTTAATTGAGACTGATTAAAAACTTATTTAAAATCAAAATTAGGTTATTTTAACAATAAAATTGGATAATTAAATATGTCAATGATAGTCTGAGCTTTGTGGAATTGATTGTGTACCTGGCTCCTCGTTGTTTACCTTTTGGCATTTAACCCTTTTACTACTGGTCCATACACACTACATGGTCTGACACGTGAACATATCTAGGTCATAAATCAAAGTATTAATCCTTTCAATGCTGAGGCTACTTTAGTCCAATGCACAAAAATGCAAAAAATTACAAAAATCATCTTTAAGTTGTAAGACCATGTGTACATTTCAGATGCAAATTGGTTAAACTAAACAAAAAGGTCGAGGTCATCCCCAACCTATTATATGCAATTTTAAAAGAAACGGTAGAAATATTTTTTGCTGTACACAACTTACAAGATGAGAACTTCATCCGACAAATTTAGGTGTATTTATTACAAATAATACAATAGCTAATAACATAATAAAAACAACATATGAACAACTCTAAAATAATCCAATGTTAGATTAATCCATTCATGCCTGGAGCTCCCTAGATTTTTTTTGTATGCTTTTGAAATGAACTTGTTTGAAAAAAATGGTTGTATTCCGACTTCCATTACTCTCTCTTTCAAACATTTTCTGACAGAAGATTTCGTCAGAGGTATACAATATAGTCTGGCCATTCTTGGGTGCTACAGGCATGAAGGCTTTAAGAAGGGAAACCTTCCCTCCAGACCTTTAAAACAAGATTAGATATGTACATTTTGTGAATAAAATACAATGTCTTCCAGTTTCAAAGTGCATTTACAAAACAAGTTTCTTTATTGTTCATTCTCTTCTATCATGCACTACAGTTTTTTTAAAGCTCCAGGCTATTTTTGATTTTCTACTACCTTTTACAACTTCACATTTATACTAAGACTTGTGTCGGCAATAGATTCACATAGGGCTGAGAATTGGGCATCACTGAATACATTTGTACTTCCACACACTATTTTCCTTTATGTATTTGCTCTGGAAAAATGTACACAGTCTTTCACTTTCACTCAAGGGCCTTAGCCTCCAAGCTTCTCCAGTATCTATATAACACTTAGATCCAGGGTTTTGGACAGGATTTAGAAACTGGGTGGCCAAATTTGGCAATTGTAAAATTTTTGGGCATTTAACTTTATAAGAGGGACCCCAGTATACTCAGTTTTCTACCATAAACATGTAAATTTATCGAAATAAGGCATGATATCCATATAGAAAGTCATGGGAATTATATGGAGATGAAAAATTCAATTACATGGTGGAGATTGTCATTTTAAGGTATGTGCAAGGTATGCATAAATTCAACTGCCCCAATATTAACATGGTACAAGCACATGTGTATGCTGTGGTCTCATTAGTTTTATAATTGAACATGTACCTTTAAGTTTGTGATTTTTTTTTTCTCGATCCGATAACCACTAACAAATAATGTGTATAGGGTGTTTACTTATGCATCACATCATTTCGTTTATACTCGGAGTGCTATTAATACATACTTATGGACTATGCATTGCGATGGCACAACAATGGCTTGAGCATGTAAAGGACTTTACAGAAAATTCAAAATGCAGCTGAATCCTTCTCATTGAAAACAAGTCCTATAAATATTTCCACATACTCCTCTTCAGACATGGCTTGAAATGCATCAAGAAGTAAACTTCCTTTAAGACATAACTTCCATTCTAGTGTAAATTTTTGGTGCAAGTTATCTATGACCCTCTACATGATTTCAAGTTTCTTATATAGTGGAGTTTTAGTCCATATTGATAGTTATAAAAATAAAAAGATGTTTTAAGCCCATATCAATAAGTGTGAGATCTTTAAGATGTCTCATAAGATTTCTTACAGAGCATCTCTCTTAAGCACAGGTCATATTGTCCCATTCATACACAGCGTCCCAGGTGACAGCAGAAAATGAATGCTCCCTTTTCAGCAGTCAAGAGTTCGAGAACCAATACATACAGTAATTACCTAAAACCATTTCTAATTTCATCGAATTTCTCTCTCCTCGCCATTTCTGTGTCTGTCTTTATCTTTCGATTTTTTGTGCTTGTGTCTATGTTTTTCGTGAGTTTCCTCTCCCTCGTGTTTGTGATCGTGAGAATGTCTATGACGCCCATGGTCATGTGACCGAGAACCGTGCTTCTCGCGACTGCGCGATCGGCGTCTTTCCTTGCTGGATCGGTGCTTCTCTTTGGATCCTGATCGCTTACGATCGTGTGGTGACCTTGACCTTCTCCTCTCCTGCGGTGACCTCCGGCGTTCCCGTTCTCGTGAGCGAGATCTGTGCTTCTCGCGAGGACGGCCACCCGAGCGGTCTTTCTCCCTCTCTTGCCGCATCTTCTCGCGCTCGATGGCGCGGGATATGTCGTCCGGAGATCGCTGTCGTCGCGGCGGAGTTCTCCGCGATCTGATTGGTGGAGACCGTCGCCTGTCCTGTGATCTTGATCTTCTTTCCTGCCCGCCATGTTTTTCAGGCCTGGAATTAAAAATCAGTGCTTTGTTATTATTCTATGCCACTAGATTGTTCTACCAAAAGGAAATTTTTTGAAATAGTCTAGGATGATACTAATGACAGATAAGAGATGTTAGTTTTCACTTCCATTGCTGAACATTTTGCAAAAGTCAATGGGTTTGGTTTCTAGGAATTGTATTTCTTCTAACAGCTTAGGGGGTTTCATGAAAACAAGGAGAGGATTAAATTCAATTCTCTTCTTACAAGCAGTCTCAACAGGTTTCAGTTGTCTGATCATTTGGGTGAAATCTTTAAGTTGAATGACAACTTTGAAAAGAAATTGTATTGGAAATGTTAACTACTACAAACAACTCTCCTTCAAATATTTTGTAAATTCATTCTAATTTTTAAATTATTATCATAAGAATGATAGAACCAGACGACAATTTCTGGAGGGACTTTAAAGCGTTAGTGGGTTTACTACTTACACATCATTCCTGATTTTCGATTGTCTCTCGGCCTCGCCGAATCCAAAGTCGTCGGTGGGGACGTGCTGCTGCTGCTGCTGCGGCTCTTCCTCCTCCTGCTGCGGGACCTGTGGCGCCCCCGTGTAGCCGATCTGCTTCATTTTCATATCGATCATCTTCTGGATCGGCACCGGCACGCGCGGGAACAGCGTGGAGAACCACTCCAGCTTTGTCAGCCACTGCTTCAGCATCTCGCCAATCTTCATGATGCACCCGCCCCCCGCTTTCACGTCCACTTCCTGTTGACGAAACGAAAAAGAAAATCCACATTACACATGTTATGCGGATACCGATAGCGTGAGGATTTGGGTGATATTTGATTGGTGGGTTGTGCTCTAGGCGAAGCCATCTGGAAAAGGATTTTGCATGAATTTTTTCGTAGGTATGTAAATGTCCTCTCTTAGGACCAAGTTATGAAATGCTGATAATTGTTTTTTGAGTCTCAATGATGGTATGCTTCTTCATGTACATTTCGTACCTTCATCATTTTTTCCTTATTGAAATTTCTATGAAAACTTACTTTAAAACACATCATCTCACTATAAAATAAAAGGTACAACTTTACAATATACCAGTAAAACATTACTTGGATCCATCATACCGTTATACAGCCATCTTGTTAACTAAGTATATGCCATTTTTAATGTATACTTCGAATGTTGATAGGAATTTACATAAAAAGTTGCCATAAATCAAAGACTAAAAACTCAAGTCTTTGCAAGTTCAGTCGTATTAATCAAGGAAATATAGTAAAGAATTCATCAGAAGTGATCCTGGTCCTTAAATTATCCTATCTTATGACATTTACAACGGCATAGTAAATATTGCATATTTCTAATGGTGACATTCTTGCAAACGTCTTTCAAATCATTACACATTGAAAGTAAAAAAATAAAATAAACATGTGACAAGGGTTGCCCACCCCATACCCTTGAAATAAACTTGAAATAAGAAATGAGTTTATTCATAACCCTAAAACAACTAAATATATATAACTTTATCAAGAGGGGAAAGCCTAGAGGGCCAGCAATGAATTAATCAAGGTAAACTATTGATCACCAATTACTTGTTTAGAATGAAATGAGTTCTCCTAAAAGATACAACTTGCACTAAATGTTATAATAACTTCTTCCTAAAGAAAAATAACTTAAAATTAATTTGAAGAGACACCCCAAAGCTACCAAGGATGACTGCCTGGCCTTTGGTGGAGACGTACCAACTTTCAAGTGGAAATTAAGTAGAATATTGCCCCCATCAATGGAGTTCTGCCTAACCAGGCAGTTCTGAGATATATCAGAGAGGACTCCTATTGAATAGGGGAATAGTTAAACAGGATATATAGTCCCTGAATATGCCAGGACCCAAATCAACTTTTTTGGCAATAGCTCTGCTGAAATCGGCTGCCCCGACAGCCAAGCAATTCAACAGATTGCAGGCCAACTGCTCTGCTTGTCTCACTGCTGCAGTAAGTCAAAGATTCAATCCCTGCTCTAGACATGTTAGCTGCCACTTGGTTATTAGTTGGTGGTTGCCTTAAGTAACTCCCAGTTTCTTCCTTAATCATCCACAGGCTAGTCACGCTTAAGCCATGTTCGGCAGAAATGGTGACGATCACCATAATTACATTCCACTCTTACAAGATCCCCTCCCAGAGTAGGGTCCAGTGGAAAAAGAAGTGGCCTCGGATCCCGGTTTATAGCAACTATTTCTGGCCCTGCTCTAATAGATAGTCATAACTATAAAGGTATTCGGTTTATAGTCTGTAGACTATGGGGCTATCTGTTATGTTGAGCCCTGACAGGCTAGTGATGATTTAGCCATGTTCGGCAGAAAAGGTGACGATAACCACAATTACATTCCTCTCTTACAAGGTCCCCTCCCGCAGTAGGGTCCTGGTTCACAACTATATCTGGCCCTGCTCATATGGTATTAAGGGGAAGAGAAAATGTGATGTGCATAAATTTAACCTCGTATAGAGGTCCTCAGTCCGTGGGGCCCGGTGCAGGCTTCGCAGGAGAGACGGCTTGGTCTAGAGCGCACCCCTAAAGTTGTACAAAATACATGGATGAAGTCATCATCAGACAGCGAGCGACAGCAGTAGCAAAATCACAAGTTCAGCACGCTAGGGGTGTCCACACTTAAAGGAAGGGTGAGAAAAAACTGAGACTTCATTTCCAAATAGAAATAGTAGTCATAGTAGTAGTATAGATAGTAATATTAGAAGGGGTAAAGGTAGTAGTAGTAGTAGTAGTAGTAGTAGTAGTAGTAGTAGTAGTAGTAGTAGTAGTAGTAGTAGTAGTAATATAAGTAGTAGTAGTACCAGCAGCACTAGCAATACTAGTAGAAGCAGTAGTGGCAGTAGTAGTTGTAGTAACAGTAGCAGCAGTAGTAATAGTAGTGGTAGTAGTAGTAGTAGTAGTAGTAGTAGTAGTAGTAGTAGTAGTAGTAGTAGTAGTAGAAGCAGCAGCACTAGCAATACTAGTAGCAGCAGTAATAGTAGTGGTAGTAGTAGTAGTAGAACAGTAGCAGCAGTAGTAGAAGTAGTAGTGGTAGTAGTAGTAGTAGTAACAGTAGCAGCAGTAGTAGTAGTAGTAGTAGTAGTAGTAGTAGTAGTAGTAGTAGTAGCAGCACTAGCAATACTGGTAGCAGCAGTAGTAGTTGTAGTAACAGTAGCAGCAGTAGTAGTAATAGTATAGTAGTAGTAGTGGTAGTAGTAGTGGTAGTAGTAGTGGTAGTAGTAGTGGTAGTAGTAGTAGTAGTAGTAGTAGTAGTAGTAGTAGTAGTAGTAGTAGTAGTAGTAGTAGTAGTAGTAGTAGTAGTAGTAGTACTAGTAGTAGTAGTAGTAGTAGTACTAGTAGTACTAGCAACACTAACAGTAGCAGCAGCAGTAGTAGTAATTATAGTAGTGGTAGTAGCAGTAGCAGTAGTACTTAGTAGCAGCAGTAGTACTAGCAACACTAGAAGTAGCAGCAGCAGCAGTAGTAGTAATTATAGTAGTTGTAGTCATAATAGTAGTGGTAGTAGCAGTAGCAGCAGCAGTAGTAGTAGTAGGAGTACTTTGAAATAGGAGAAGTCTCGTTTATTTTGTCTTGTTATGTTCCTTACTTGTGGACAACCCTAGAGGAGCCAAAAAACTGATGGACAGATTGGTGATGAGATAGATAGACCATTTCTATTTCTGAAAAGAAACAGAAATTCTTTATTGGACACATTTTGAATGTTTGTGAAAACTAGTATAAGAATTTTTTAATTTTCATTTACTATATGAAACGTAGATTATGTCCTGACATAACTTTTAATACATCACCAATCAGTTCAAGTGTATATATTATAAAGGATTCACCTTCATTAACTTTGAAACACATCGCTTCTCTTATCTTTATTCCCTCTTTTTTAAATGAGAAGATTACATCATAAGTGTGACAGGGGATCTGTAGCAGCACAATGTAGCCTTTTCTTGAGTAGCTTTTCTTGCTTTTTACAGCCTTTCTTGCTTCTTAGCACCAAAAGTGCACCGATTGATACTCAATTGATTATGTACAGTACAAATTCTAGCTGTGTGGGATGAGAGTAAGTAGCCAGTCACATCAGGACAATCAGCTGTTTCCCAGCCGAGGCAAATGAGAAAGTTGCCAGTGACTTGGGGGAAGGCAGTGTTTTTCACCGTGTTCTTCGGTTTCCTCCACAATTTACAACTGGCTAGTCACGGATAAGCCACAATTTTGCAGAAAAAGTTGCAAAAAAACGAAATTCCAAATTTCTCTGTGCACTTCATCATCATCTTCCATTTTCAACCAGCAAGTCACTTCTTGGTGTAGCAAGGCAGAAAGCGATTTACATGTAATTTTTAAAATACAAACTATAATTCATATATCAACTTGGCCTACATACTTGAAGAATATGTATGCATGTTAATGAACAACTCATAACAATCTGAAGGTACTTTATGTATATCGTTTTCTGAAGAACAATTCCTTCCACATTGTTCAGTGAGGTTGACATCTGTTGAGCATGATGCCTCTATGCAGCCTCATCATTTCAATTATTTGGCTGTGAAAGAGTCAACTAAATCCTTATAAGCTTTGCACTGGTTCAGGTCCCTGTTCGACACAATGTAAAAATCAGAGAGACAATTCAAATGCACTTATAAATATCACTCTATATGATGCATATAAGAGACCAATAAGAAAACTTCAACAACTTAAGCTGTGTAACCATCAAAACTAGTCTAACCACATAAGTAAGGTAGAAAGTTTCTCAGTTTATACTCACCAATAATTAGGTATCGGCTCCAAGTATTGGTGTATCGTGTATGCAGGGCTAGGAGGGGAAAAGAGCAAGGAGAAAGAGGGAGCAAAGGAGAGAAAGGAAAGAGTGATAAGGGAAAACGGTAAAAAAGAGAGAAGGGGAAGAAGAACGCAGGAGAAAAGAGGGAAGGAAAAATAGTGTTAAGGGAAAACAGGGTAAAAAGAGAGAGGGGGAAGAAGACAAAGAAAGGGGGCACAGAAGAGGAAGAGAATTGAAAGATAGAGAGAGGGGAAAAGGGAGGGAAAGGAAAAGAGCGATTTAAGGAAAAACGGTTAAAAGAGAAAATGGGGAAGAAGAACGTGGAGACACAAAAAGGGGCACAAAAAGAGAAAGAAAATGGGAAGAGATAGAGGGAAAAAAGATGTGGATATGGAGAGATAGGTGAATATATTGGCAAGAATAATATGGAGAGTAACTAATGGGGGAAAGGAGATAAGTAAAAGAATAAATACAAAGGTTGAATTGAGAGCAGTTAATAAGTAATGTGCGTGCGAAGCGGAGCGCGAGGTTGTTTTTGAGGTAAGTAAACTAGGAGTAGGCTTCAGAGAGACAGATAAAGGAGAAACTGGTATGATGGGATCAGCCTTGAAGACTATGTTAGAGTAAGATTAGTATACGGGTGTTGGTTTGGATGAATTGGCAATAGAAGAATTAGTGATTGATAAACGTTGTTACCACTAGGTATATCTAAAAAGTGATTATGAGGGCGGGAGGAGTTAGTAAGAAAGGATCGGGTGAGGGTGGGGAAGGGTGTTTTTTGTGTTTTGTTTGTTTATGACATACCTCTTCGTCATCCATATAGGGTTCGTACCATTCCCACAGGTCGGCAGGCGGTTGAGTGTACCTGGAAAGAAAGATAGAGATGATGACTTACTAGGAAGGAAGGAATTGTTTTTTACGTCGTATCAGCAGATCATATCTTGACGACATAGAAACCTGTAGGGCTGTGCTCATCAGCCATTTTTTAGCGATCCGATTAATTGACTATTTTTTTCGATGTCAATGTTTTCGATTCGATTATGTCGCGCCCATTAGTGCTTGGAAAATTGTGGTGGGGGCCGGACCAGCACTGTGTAAAATACATAGCGTGGCCCTCACCACACTTTTCCACGCGTTGCCGCGCGCGATAGTGTCTATCGCAGTGCAGTTTTAATGGCGGCCGCCTTAGCGCCGCGTTTTTTTGAGAAATAAAAGCACAAGGTAGGCTCTTGTGAATTTTGAGGGGGAATTAAACTGTTAGGTAATGGTAGAGTGTATCGAGTTCGTCGCTCGATGTCAGAAGGTGGTGAGTATGGATCATGAGACTTAGTTGAGCGCTCGATGTCTTAGCAATCAAGCCCAGCCCTAAAAACCTGTAGCCGAGAATAAATTATCTTCTCTTCTCGAATAGTTACAAGGGGTATCTTAGTTGCAGAAGTACCATAGATAGCTCTCCACAACGCCGCAAATTTATATGGCGACCAGCAGAGTAATAGTTGTCCATACTTTGTGAAACAGCTACCAGTGATAGATCAAGGGTGGTCCATATTTCTCACCAATTATTTTGCAAATAATTATAGTGGCCTAAATTCCTAGTGTGGTCTAAATTTTCGAGAATTTACGATACTTATGATTGGCACATTAAGATTCGGAGAATTAAGATAAAGGCCAGATTGTCAAATTTCGGACACAGAAAATTAACCATATGTATGTGAAGTGCTTGATATGCACAGTAGGGGTACTGACCTGATGTACATGAATCCCAGTCCTCTGATGTAAGGTGAGTCATTGTGTGTGATGAGACCATTCACCTGCTTCCTGGTCAGCTTCAGAGTGAACAGCTTATACAGCAGACAATACGCACTGGAGACAATACCTCCCGCTCCTACTCCACGCACCTGAAAATATAACAATAGGGGCATCAGAAAACAATGGACGCATCAGAAAACAATAGGCGCATCAGAAAACAGTAGGCGCTGGAGACAATACCTCCTGTCCCTACTCCAAGCACCTGAAATAAAAACAATAGGGGCATCAGAAAACAATAGGCACTGGAGACAATACACCTGAAACAATAACAATAGGTGCATCCGAAAACAATAGGCGCTGGAGACAATACGTCCACTGGAGACAATACCTCCTGCCCCTACTCCACGGACCTGAAGCAAAAACAATAGGTGCATCAGAAAACAATAGGCACGAGAGACAATACTGCACGGACCTGAAATAACAAAAATTAAATATCTCAAATATCCTAGTTTTTATAATCTCCATATGAAAGATATTCCTCTAAGCATTCCATTTTTAATTTGAAGGGTTCTACACAGTGCAAGTGGTTTGCTGAAACTTTCCCTAAAAATGTGAGTCTTAAACACCACAATTATTTGATATGCATTTACATCATGTATGTGTGATACTTCTCAGTGCTTCATTCCTGTTATTACTGAAAACACTTACCTCCAAAGACCTATTAAGACCTCGCTGTTCAAACAAGTGAAAAAAACATGAATTTTGAGATTATTATATAATCAGACTGGCTAGCATAAAACTTCTCATAGGGAATGTAAAAATTTAAACAGACTGGTAAAAAGATTAGGTTTTATGTGTTATCACGTTTGGTCTAAAATTATTCTCCATCTGTAATAAGTATAAAACGAATACTTCTTGCAAACCTCAGAAAGCATTGGACTGCCCTGAACTGTTTACTAAATCCAACCCCATCAGAAAAAAATTAGAACGATATATAACAAGTGTATGCTAATACAGAGAAAGAGATAAGAGCATGGAATTATAGATGTGCATATGCATTTTTTCTGCAGTAAACATGAATGTCTGGCATTCTTTCTTATAGCCTATTTCTTGTTCTAAAAGGATTGTTTCAGAAAGCTATTGTCAGGGCCTTATGAATAGGTAATGGAGTAATTAAGTTTTAAAGGTTAGAAAAAAAACCATCCCCAGCAGTTTGTATTCACAATGTACCCATTTCTCTAAAACTATCCCTTTCTTTCAAGAATACTACCTGCCCATTAAAAAGTGATGAATACTTACAACCCAATTCTGGGCAATGCCTGGCTGTCTAGACTAAGAAATGAAAGTCTATAAGGTAGATGTCCAGTTAAAACTAGCATCATACAGGTCCACTAGTCATGTGAGTTAAATAGTGCTAAAACAGATTACCATCAAACATGGGCTCTAATTTAGTCATAATAATATCTAGAGCAGGGTTAGAAATAAGAAATAAAAGCGCTCGCCTTAAGG
The DNA here is from genome assembly GCA_963942565.1 of Maea johnstoni. Classification (NCBI taxonomy): domain Eukaryota; kingdom Metazoa; phylum Annelida; class Polychaeta; order Spionida; family Magelonidae; genus Maea; species Maea johnstoni. The sequence continues at coordinate 6,872,466 of OZ012695.1, forward strand.
GCGAACTCGAAAAATTTTCTGCTCGCCCGGAAATAATTCAGCACGCCCAGCTTTCTAGAGCTTCTCGCCCCCTGGCCCAGTCTATATAATGACATAACATATTTAGATAAATAAAACAATTGATATATAGTGTCAGAGAGACCTATTACCATATGCGCTATAATGAAGACCTGGCTACCCAAACCTCATCTCAGTGTGACGTCACTAGGAGACAAAGACCACTAAGGGCTCTTGTACCGCTTACATTATAAAGTTGAGCATCAACATGTGCAGAACGCATATTTTTAGCTATTTCCTGCAGCCAGGTTGTTCTAGGCGACTTGCCAGGTGCGTATAGGTGATCCTTTTAAGAGGGGTGAACATCTGCGTCAAAAGCAACTAAGGTATTTTTTTCAGTAAAGCAAGCCAGGGAATTGGTAGGGATGCAGGAAAAGCAGCTCGTCCCCCGGGCGAGCTGTTTTTGGCTGTGGCTCGCCCGCCCAAATATCAGGGTGTGATTCACACCCGGGCGAGCTCTTAAGTTGAACGCTGCTAGAGTCAAGAGATTTGAAAGTGATGCATGTCTTATTTGATCTTCACACAGAGTTGAACTAGCCTATCCATGATCACAGAAAAGGTTTGTGATTGTTTTAACTGATAGATACTTGCTTTGATCATCGCCAGATCATCTACTTTTACACATCTAATGGTTTCTTATTACAGATTTTTTTCACTAATGAGCTACAACATGTCCTTCTCTTAACACAGCTTTGTGGGAAGTTAGATGAGAACTAAAACCTTACAGTGCAGTATCAGACACCATGATTAGGGATTGGTACAGACACTCGATACAATATCAAATACTGGTATGGCGTTATCTATTTAAAGGGGCCAATCCTGAACCATGATAATTTTAACATACAATGTATTTCCCTTCTCAAAAATCAGATCAGTAGGAGCTTCTTGCTCTACCATACCACTTAAACTTCTTTGGTTATTGTCAAATCCTCACAATACTCACCTCCATACGCTTACTAATCAACTCCTGTAGGTAACGACAGATAGATCAGGTGTGATTAAGTTTTGATAGGGAATAATACAGCCGTAAAATATTATAAAACTTGACCCATTTACACTCATAGCAGATAAAACAGGCCTGACAATTTTGGAAATAATGTACTAGCAAAAGCATTTTAGGAAATATTTGAATAAGAAATGTGTATCAAAAGCCAGATAACGAATCTCGCTCAAATATTTTGAGATCTTATGCTTAATTCCTTAGTTATTTTCAAATGTAAGAGAGTAGCAGGCAATAATTTCTAAAGGAACAGGGTGTGAACAGTCAGTGTCTTAGCCAGGATTTAGAAACTGGGTGCCTAAAATTGGCAGTTGGAAAATTTTTGGGCGTTCAAATTTTTAAGGGGTATCACAATATACTCATATTTCAACCATAAACATGTATAAATTCATCAAAATAAGGCATGATATCATTAAACAATGTCATGGGAATTTTAAGGAGATGAAAAAATTCAATTATAAGCTTGAGATTGCAAATAATTACGTCAGGATTAATTAATCAAGTGAAGGTGATCCTCATTAGCAATTTGCTTTCTGTCAATGTACAGTCGTTAGCAGGATGTCCACTTCCCCGGGGGACATACATGGCTCTAGATTTTGCTGTGTACCACAAGATTTTGGGAAATTGTTCTTCAAGGTATAGTTTCTTGAATGATGAGATAGTATAAGAACTTACAGCGGACACTTACCCCTCCACACATGCCTGTCTGACCAGCAGTCTTCCTGCTGCCCTTCTCCCAAGCCTCCAGGTGGCTCACCTGAAACAAACGGCAAACTGGTTAGTAAAAACCTTAGAAATCTTCCTTTAACACATCACTATCAGGGATTGACTGTAATGGTCATTTAAGGGCATTTGCCCACAAAGCACAAAGTTTTGTGACCAGATCTTAAATTCAAGGAGCCAAATTTGCAAATGGATTTATCGTTAAACTAGGGAATGGTAAAACTTACAAACTGGTGAGATAATGACAGCCATTATTAGCGACATTTTCACTGTGCCATTTGATCAAATCATTTCTGTCAAAGACATTAAAGTAATTGTAAGAACTTGGCTAAAGAAGGTAGAAAATCTACCTTGAAATATAAAACCAATAGTGAACCCCCAAAAATTGTTGTGTGTAAGAAATGTTTGCCACATCAACATTTTCCTACTAAGCAACATTTACCTGAGTTGCTTCTTACCAAAAACAAAGAAAATATCTTAGATAGTTATCAAGATACCGCATTGAGAATGAAATGTTGGACATGTATCCTGAAAAGATTAAAGATATACAGACGTTTTCTTAGATTTATCAAGGAGATTCTGGATAAAACTTAAGATGCTACCCACCTTGTAATAGATTTCGTCTATGACCTCATGGTAGGTCTTGAGCCCGAAGAGGTTGACCTTGAAGTAGGGCGAGGACTGTATGTTGGTGAGGATGAGGTGGTTGAGGTTCATCGTCTTCTCGTTGCCCCAGATCGGAAGGGAACTGTTAGGCGCCATGATGGACGATGATAGTTCAAACACCAGAGCGTCCTTCCAGCTCAGATAGAAATTGCTAAAAGGAGATAGAAATCTACAATCAGGAAATAATACACACATGTTAAGATTTACAGTTCTAAAATAAGGGAAAAAATAACACAGTATATTTGCAAATACTTCCTCTAGAGGCTATTCAGATCTCATAAGAATTCTTTACTTATCTGCCTGTATCTCAAAGGCTGAGGGCTCATTGTAATTGTTTTATGACACCACAACCATGGTCTTAGCCGATATTTGGAAACAGGGTGTCCAAATAGAGGTTTCATAGACTTTTGCGTGCCCAAAGTACATACTACTAATAAAATAAACCATAAATATTTACAGATTTTGCTTTTTTAGGTCAGAAACGGCTTTGTGTGTCTTATAAAAGTGACACTACAGCTTCTACAACTTCTATCTTCTGAGAAAAGTCATCATCAGCAAATTCTGACATAAATTTTTGGGTGTCCAAACTGTCAAAAAACAGTGTTCTTGGTGTCCAAATGACACGCTGGACGCATAGGCGGCTAAGCCCCTGACCACAACAAAGACTTAAGCCTCATCCGATAGATACCAAAACTGTCACATACATGTTTTCTAAATGCAGGTTACATTACTGTTTACTTTGGGAGTTGGATTTCTGGTAATTAAGACGTCTAAATAACAAAGACTGTAGATCATCTCTCTCCACTTTGGTTTAAGAAGTTTAGGCAACTACAGCGTATCTCCCATAACTTGTACTAGTTTTTGTCTTGTCTAACTCAGATTTTAGCCTACATTGTAACATTACAGACAACCATTTTGGTCGCGTTTCACTTCCTTGTCTGCCACCATTGAAAGATAACATTTAAGTCTTTGTCTCAGTTAACCACGTTTGCTTACATGTCAAAACTGAGACACATAAAAAAACAAGAAATTTAGTTTTTCATTGGGATGCTGCAATCAGATGAAAGCCCAGGTAAAAGAGGGAGAAAAGGAGGGAAGGATAGAGAGCAAAGGGGAGGGAAAAAAAACGAGAGGAGTCATGGGGAAGGAGAAGGAAAAAGAGGGGACGGAGGCAGATAGTGGAAATAATTGGGACAGCGGAAAAGGGGTGGAAGAAGAGAGGAGAGAGGGTGATATGAGAAAAGAAGATAGAAAGGAGGATGATGAGAGGGTGAGGGAGAAAGACAATAGGAGAGGGTGAGGGAGAAAGGCAATATGAAAGAGGATGAGGAGAGCGTGAGGGAGAAAGGCGATAGGAAAGAGGATGAGGAGAGGGTGAGGGAGAAAGGCGATATGAAAGAGGGTGAGGGAGAAAGACGATAGGAAAGAGGATGAGGTGAGGGAGAGGGTGATGATCATGAAGAGAAAGGGGTGGGGATATATTTCGCATTGGAGGGAGTTTATGGAAGGCAGTAGGGTGAGGGGGGAGTGGTTTAGGGACGGGCTACATTGCAAGGAAGGGGAGGGGAGAGATGCTTTAACTAAGGGTATAGGGAGAGGGGTGATGCAGTGGGTGGAAGGAGCGGGGAAACAACAGACGGGAAACTAGTAAGAGGGAAGGGGAGAAGTATAGGAGAAAAAAAGAGGAAGGGGAGAAACGATAGGGGTGTGCCTGTCTACATATATGTTTGTTATCTTTGTCTAACACAGTTGTTGGTTTGGACTAAATGGCAAAGGGGAAGAAAGTCGGTGGTGTAAGGGAGGGGCACCGAACAGGTAGGCACGGAGGATACAGGAGGGGAGACGAGATAGAGGTTCACTGATGTTTTAATTGTTCCGTTTATTGAGATAATGAATTAACATCGTTTGTTTGTGGGGTTTGAAATATGGTGAGGGGTTCTTTTCTGTGGGGTTTGAATATATGTGTAGGACAGGGAAACAGACCAGAGACTCGATAGGGTATATGTATAGGACAGGAGGACAGGGGAGGGTACAGACCGGATGCAGGAGGCATTCAAGACAAAAGTATGGGGGGAGAGGGAACAGACACTGACACAAGGCCCGGGGGTGACGAGTGGCCTGGGTGGTAGAGGGTGGCCTCCGTAGGTCCTCCTTCGGGAGTTGACCCCGCGGGAAAAATGCGGTTGCGGATCACAAACAAACAAAAACAAAAAAGCAACAAAGGCAATTACCATTTACTTCATCACTGACACTGTTTGAAGACTTATCTTGGAACTGCAAATGTTAAAACAGTACCCAATCAACTCTGATTCTTTTCATGGGGGATTTGCTCGAAATTGAGCATTAGTGATTAGAGAAACATGAGTAAGACAGTCTGAGTCATTGACATTTTAACATTTCAATCATTTGTGATTTGAATATCCAAATAGCTATATACAAAAAGTCTTGTCGTTATTGTATAACAATGAATCCATACATTTGATTCTGGTATTGTGTTGCTTTTTATTTTGTTCAATTAATTGGAAGTCTGGCGGGTGGCTTTCTACCGGTAAAACAGAAGCGCACTCCACTTTAACCACGCGAGTCGTGATTGACAGTAAGTGAAATCACCATGCGAAACAGGAAGTCGGGTCGTTGCGAGTTTTCTCGTCAGATCTTTACACTTTAGTACAGTTTTCGGTGTTAAAAATAAGCTAAACACAGCCCCAACGTAATCCCTTAAGTCGTTTTCAAATTCTGGGTTGTTATTTAAAATTTCATGCTTAACAACTCATGTGAAAGCTGAATTTGAAAGAATCTCACCTGTCGCTTTCCAAACGTTGAAAAGAAATCTCGCCAATTCTCGTTCAAAATAACGGATGCGAGAGTAAGCTTAGGGAGGTATCATTATTTCCAATGAGTGATTCTCAGGCTGACACCAGATGGCAGCACAGAAAAATTGTCAGCCAGACAGCCCTGGCCAGACAGTGAAACTTGTGATATATTGAGCTAGTAAACTTGTGGTTAAACCAATGGCCATGGAATAGATGAGAATATATTTTTGGTAATGAGTGTTCCAATTTATTTTCCTGACCATCTTTACTTAATATCAAAATAACTGCACACAACAGTGTGTATATGGCCAGTCATATGGTGCATGCCTATAATTTTCTTTGGCATGATAAAAAAGGTGGAACTTAAGAAATATTCCTCTCTCAGTATTCATGGGAGATAATTGTATAGGTGATTTATTTGATATGTGGTGAGGTATGATGATGCTGGTGAACAGCTGTTGTGTCGGATGAGTAAAAATCAGTAAATTAAAATTGAGGAGTTATAAGGCCTAAAAAAAAAAGTTGTTTGTTTCCTGTAACCCTACCCTAACAAGTTTTTATTGATAAAAATCCCTACCCTAAAGTTTTTTCTGCCCTCCTAACTCCCAACCAACGTAATACATGCATAAAACACACATTTTTGACCAAAAAAAAAATCAAAATCTTTTTTTATACCGACCTGCCTACGCTATTTTTTTCCGGACCGTAACAGGAAACAAACAATTTCTTTTCTTAGGCCTAAGAGACATTTTTATTACCATGTAATAATATTATAGCTCATGTTCTTGAACAAATATGTATCAATGCTTATACCTTTTAAATTGGCTAGAGAATTAGCTTACTACTTGAGGACATTTTGTATACTACTGAACATAAGTATATTAGCAGGTATATCATCAGGTATCCATGGCAACGATAATTAAAGGATTCAACAGTTTGGCTCAGGGAGGTGCATATATCTCTTTACTGCTCGCTTAGACTTAGCGCTCCTAGTCCCTGAAACGTCACTGAATTCCCTTCTGAGTTGACTAATCTGCATAAGTGTGCATGATGTACTAGTTCCTGTTATGATAGATAGATGGCACCATATGGTCTGGGCAATTCATACACAAAATGAGTTCTTTATTGACCGGGTGAGATAAATGTGAACTAATTTGGCGTGCAAAACCTTTTTTGTTCTCTATTTCTGCACACTAAGAGAAAGAAACCTTTGTTTGATTTTCTTGATTGACAATTAAAATAAGGGAAATGCGGTGTGTGTTTGGTCTAGAAACTTCAAGCATTCAGATTATGCTGATCCATGATATGTCGGCTGGCTAAACTGTAGGATGGTAAAAAGAAATAGTATAAATTCGACCTGGTCAGCAGAGGCCTTCTTTGATGAGCAACGTATTGAACCCTACTGGCTTAATTAGGGTGAGAAAATACTGAGATTTGGCTGGATGAGTGCAATTGGCTGAGGACTGCCACTGGTACACAGGATGCTAGCAACAGTTAACCCTTTCAATGCTGAGGCTACCAGTTCGTCCAAAGCACAAGAACGCAAAGATTTTTACAAAATATCTCAGAGATCGAAGCTAACAGTGTTCCTATGGCCCTAGGCCAGTAAAAAAAATCCCAAAATGGCTTAGGGCCAGTAAAAAAAAAAGACCTCAACTGGTCCTACAGGGCCAGTAAACATTTGGGGACATTCTTGTTAACAAGTTTCCCCTCAAGAATGTGCAAAATGTTTTTGAAAAAAATGAAGATGGAATAAAAATAATTAAACTTTGTCTGTGGATTTTATGCATGTTTTTTTCTATCTATATTAAAGAAAAATTTGTAGGACCAGTAAAATTTTTGCTGGACCAGTAGATCCTACTTGTTTCTGGTCCTACGGGGCCAGTAACAGTTTGAGTTAGTCTTGAGGCCTGTATCCAAACCGTGTCATGTGGGTATTCATTGGATAGCTCTCACTGAGTACCATCAGATGAATTTGCTTGAGCCACGGTTCCAATCATTTTTCGGTTGTTTTTTTGCATCATCTTTTAATGGTCAAATTAGCAACCTGCAGCATAAGGGTTAAAGTTGGGGTCCTGTTAGGTGCTATACTTCCGTAACCACCTGAATTCTTTAAATTTGTTAATTTCATAGGCCCATTACTGCATAATCTCTGCTCAAAGCTACACATAGGTTGTATCTTATTAGTTTTAAAATAAAACATAAGAAAATATACATGTATAAATACAGATTCTTTATTATGGCAAAAAGCAGATACATTCAATAAATATATTCCTATGTAAAAGAAGGAAAATAAACACTTTCAATAAACATATTTCATGCTGTGCGCTATCAGTCCATGGGCAAGTATGGTGTATACAATAGCCCCTTGAATTTGTGTGTTACTTTTACTTCTTGCGTGCTTTCCTACGCGTCTTTTTAGGTTTGAGTTTGGCGTCAAGGATTTGCTGCACTTGTTTCTTGATGTCATCCCGGCTCAAGGCTTCCTCATTATCTTGGCTGTCATAACCAAAATCATCTGAAACATTGAACGAAAAAAAATAATTCAATTTGGTGTTTATTTGTTTACAATTAGCACTAAATCTTGCTTTTTGAGGGCATGAGATGCATTCTCAGAACTTATTTCCAGTCAATAACCATCTTTAATTTGTTAATGTATAAACACAAATTTAAATGAAATTGTACATTTCATACTTAAATTTAAAAAAATATTTTGTGAAGTAAGATTTATTGTTTTGATTGTGTAGTGTACGAAGTCTGAGATGGTCTCTGTCATACCCCTGCAATGGGGAAACACTACAGGGTAGACACAAAAGTGTGGGATCAATTATTGGTTATAATTGTAAGTAAGTAAGCTTTAAATTTAATATTAGATATTCTTCCTTTATGGTCAAGAAGGGTAATTACCTGTTAATGAAGGATCACTGCACTCCATATTTATTCTCACGTTGTCTGGGGGTAGCTTTGTCTCAATATAATCTAATAACTGTAAAAGAGAAAACATTCTTTAGTGGACAATCATCAAACTTCTATTTCATTTTCGACTACTACTACTACTACTACTACTACTACTACTACTACTACTACTACTACTACTACTACTACTACTACTACTACTGTGCTGCTGCTGCTGCTACTGCTACTTCTACCACCACCACCACACCACTACCACTACTACCACCACACCACTATCACTACTACTGCAACTACTACTACTATTACTATTACTTCTACTACTACTACTACTACTACTACTACTACTACTACTACTACTACTACTACTACTACTACTACTACTACTACTACAGTTCTGGTCACAGCAAATGGTATCACTTCCTGTTAAAAGGGCCATCCTGATAGCTTAGCGGACTAGGGCATAGCCCTTGCTATGTTTCGAATCCAGCTCCAGGCATGTGAGAAATTCCCAGTGACTCAATTAGTCAGTGGTTTTCCCTAGGTACTCCGATTTTGAAATAAGAAAAATTGATGATCTAAACAAAATTCTAAATTTCAAGTTTACTATAAATATGTTTGTTACCCTTGTGTCCTGCAGATCAGCATTGGCAGTCCCCAGTTCCTTGGTGAGGTTATCCAGCTTCTTATTGACCAAGTCCAAATTTTCAAAGACATCCATATTGACATAATTCTTCTGTGCCTGTATGAAGAAATTTAAAAAAAATGTTTGAAAAACTGGTGGTATCTCAATACAGGTATGAAAAAATGTATTATGTACATATTTGATGAGTTCAAAATTATATACCATATATTATTTACTGGGCGTGTGGTCCAAGAGCTATAATGTTTATCATCTTTTTGGTTGAAAATGATATCATGTAACTGCTGGGTAGAGACAAATATTTTATATACTATTCAATTAGAGGTTGCATACACAGTTACATGATGGATTCAAAATATTTTCAAATTACACATCATGGCTACCACAGTCTTAGCCAGCAGGGCATCTGGGTGTCCTTTGGACACCCTAACTCTCAAAAATCACCCTTTAGGACGCCCAAAGATTTTTGTGAGGAATTTCTAAAAAGAGTCAATTTCAAGCACATAATTGAATAATTGTCACCTAAATATAATTCCTATGGCATTGTATATGGACATTAAGTTTTATTTCACGAAGTTATAGTTTTAACCTGAGTATATTATTGTTTGCCTTGAAAAATTGGACGCCGCCCCAAAATTTACAAATGCCAATTTTGGACACCCACTACATATATCCTGGCTGAGTCCCTGATGACTACACACTTTTAATATAGATCATGTAATGTAGGTATAAATTGATATCTTTTATCAATAATTTTTCATATTATTAAATCTTTTTCAAAAAAAACATGACATGGTTCTTAATTAACAGATGACGACTTACCGATTTTGGTCGAATATCTTTGAGCTTCTCCAGTAAGGTGGCGACACCGGTCTTTACCCCTATGACGGTGTCTCCGAGTCGCTGTAGTCGCTCTTGCGTGCGGGCGGACTTCTCGTCCTTCTTGACGATGTATTCCTGCATATCTTCTAGCATCCTCTGACCACTGAAACATAAGATAATTACAGACCGGATTAGGCCACAAGAGCACCGCGGGTCACCGATTGATTAATTCATAAGGGATTGACCATAACATTTTCCGACAGGAGCAGATTTGGCTCCTAGAATTTAAAAATTAGGAGCAAAAATATCTGTGTGTGCATCTTGCCAATAACAGCGTGCCTGGGACACACTCTTTGGGTGAGGTTGCTCTGTTAAATTCATTTAATTTTGCCAAAATATTTGGAAAAATATGTGCACTGAGATATATTTCAAAGTATTATCAGGTAACATAAAGGTTGAAAAAATTCTCAAAGTGCTCCAGTTTATAAGCGATATATTCATTCGCAAACTTGGCTCCTATATTTTAACATCTGGTCGCCAAATCACATGCTTTAAGGGCAAATGCCACTAAAGAACCATTAAGGTCAATCCCTGTAATTCATGTAACATATCATGGCTACACACTTTTAATATGGATCATGTGATTTGGGTATAAATTGATTAATACAGTCAATTGATTTTGTTTTGATATGATTTCAGGGCTATATTGCATTTGATTTCTTTCAGAGAATTGATGGAAAAATCATTTATTCTAATCTGCAATTCTATTCCGATTTGCATCAGAATATTCTAGACAAAAATTATGAAAAAAAAAGTCTTGCAATTTGGTTTAATTTTTGTCTAGTTTGCCACCAGTATTCATTATAAGATGTATAAAATTTGTCTCAACTAACTTACATAGCATTGCTGCAATTTATGCCAGGGCTCGAAATTAGGGGGTACTGAGAGCCCTGGGTTTCCTTGATTTATCTAGTAGACGCCTCAAATTTATGCAGTGACCACAAATATCATGAAATATGTACTGGTTTCAATACACCACAACTTTTGGTAGCTTTTGAAAATGCAATCGGGCTCCTGCAAAAACTAATAATTTCGAGCCTTGTATGAGGTTTCATATCCTTACTTACTTGGAGAGTTTTCTTTCGCCATTGAACTTGAGATCATGATATTCTCCCTCTAGCTTCTTGAGTTCTTCCTTCAGTTGATTGCGCTCGATTTGCTTGGCTTTCTTCTGTGCTTCCAGCTTTGCCTCGGCCTGTGACTGTGTTTGTACACGATCCACCACTTCCTGTGAACAACCAATGTAAAGATGTCATAACATAAAATTAAGTACTGTAGAAATTAATCCGAGGTGCAAATTAACAAAATTTGTGATTTTGGATTTTTCCGAGATATTTTATTCCGAAAAGCCAATATTGATGGTTAATATTCTTATGACAGGAACAATGCATCTGACTTTCATTTTACCAAACTGACCACACTCGGCAGATTAAACCACTTGGACTAATTACCTATTCTACAGTATCTAAATAGTTAACCCATTTATTGTTCTACCAGGAACTTAATCCAGGATATCACAAAAAAATATCAGGTTGTTTTTTGGCCACTTCAGACATGAATGATTTCACCCATTGATGCTGAGGGAGTATTCTCCCAGCTGTCATCTGGATCTATGATACTTGATTATAACTTTGGAATAAAGAATGATTTTACAAAATATTTGGGAATTCAAAGTAGCACAAATACCCTCCAGCAGAGCTGTAAAATGAAATTTTTATAACTCCAAACCCTAAATAAAACCAGTAAAGATTTTTCGGAAAGAGAACTTACTGCGACGTCTGCCACGCCGGTGGCCTCCTTGATCCTGTTGAAGGCCTCCTGGTAGCTGAGAATCTTGCACTGGATCTCGCGCTTCCCCTTCTTCTCGTGAGTCATGATGTCCTGATGGGGGTCATTGATGAGCGTCGCACGGTTCGTCTTCTTCTCTGCCTTGCCCGTCATATCCTTGCGACGCTCGACCTCCTTGCGCGTGGCGACGAGCTCCTGGTCGCGCTTCCTCTTCGCGTCCCACATCGTCTTCTCGAAGATGCTCAGCTCCTTCTTGGAGTCGTCTCTCGTGAGCGTGGCCTTCTCCTTCATCTCGCGCAGCTCACGGAGCTCCTCCCGCTGCTGCACCAGAGCCGCCTCCATCGCGTCAAGGCGCGCAGGGAGTGTCATACTTTCCTGCAAGAAAGGGATGGGACATAAAATAACTTTCCAGCCTTAACCCTTTCACATTGTAAATGTAGACATGGTCTCACGTATATAGAAATATCTTGATAATAAATTGTTTTCCGTGAGAAATATTTGATTGAAAGGTGCTGTTTCATACAACATCAGTTAAAGCACCAATTAAAAGTCAAAATAAATAAAGGCTTTAAGCATGAGAGGTAAATAGAATAGAGTGCACGAAACATGAAACAGGAGAAATGCAGGCTGCGTACCTCCTGTAGCTGTTTCAGGATGTGCTCATAGTGTGTGCTGATATTTCTTGCTGTATCAAACTTCATCTTTGCCTTGTCCAGGGCATTCTCAAGGCGCCGAACATTCTGCAAATAAGAATTAAACAATAAAAAGTTATTTCAGGTAATACTATTTTTTTTCACAAACCAGGAGTAACAATGGGGGAAGTGGTAGTATTCAGTTAAGTCCAGAATACTATATACCTGCAAAACATTGTAGTCCTGATGCCAATCATAAATCTTGCCCCACCCTCCCTCATAAAAGATAAAAAGTTTCCTCTCAGTAAAATGTTTCACCTCAGTTTGGAATACTCAACGTGACACATACAAATTATAAAACAAAGAACATGGCCAAAACGTCGCTTCTGAAGATAAAATGTTTCAACTCAGTCTTGGTATACACTCTGTTACACCGGAACTCGATACGATACCAAATATCAAAATTGTAAGTACAATTACTGTATCATTTAAGATCTGTCATACCGATACTGCTTAATGATATGAAATTGATTGAACTGCCACCTGGACATCTCCACACAAGGTAATTTGCTATTCATTAGGAAAAAAAATTGGAGTTGACGGTGGAAAATCGAACAAAATTAAATCTCGAAGAGGCAGGAAGTATAGTTAAGAATTAATTAAGATATCATATTGTTAACAAAATATCAATATTGTATCGTAATGCAGAAATCTTAAAGGTGCTAAATTCTAGTTACATATTCTTAATTTCCTTTCTCTATAATTCCTAACCCACCTGATCATCAGGGGTATCACTGCAGTCCACAGCATCCACAAGACTCATGCGTTCCAGCGCGGATTGCAGCTCCACTAATTTCTGCTCGCGATTTTTGCGCTCGTGTAGAACTGCATTTAGCGTTTTGGCGGACTCACAAGCCTTTTGGTCCATGCTCTCAAGGGCTTCCTGGTAAAAGATGAAGAGAAACAATGGTGAAGACTTCATTGGCATAACATAATTAGAGGAAATACACAAGCGCAATTGTAGTACTTAAAGCCATTTGGTATCTATGCTAAGTAGGTAACCAAATAGGACCTGTCATTATACCAACGTCTTTTCTACGAAGTTCACATGCTGGATTGCAATCTGAAATTTATTTTGTTTCTTTTAGTTTTGTCACTTCTCTGCGATATTATGACTAAGTCATTACTGGTCAGTTGTAATTGGTGGAAGAGTACCTGGTGGAGTACCACTCCCTAACCTCAAGTCACTGGCAACTTCCTCACATACCCCGGGTGGGATTCAAACCTGAACTGTGCTGGATTGCAAATTGCCACAACAGGTCAAAATTTTTCAAAAACATGGTTTTTTATCCCATTCTATTGTTTTGAGGCAACTACATAAACCTAGAGGAGGATTACATACATCTACCACATTAATTGTATTAAATCTTTCCCATTAGGCATGGCCACCAAAACTGCCGATGGTCCTGAATTCAAATCTGACTTAGGGTCAGGCGCTTGTATTTCCCAGGATACTCCGCTTTCCTTCACCGTTTACAGCTACTAGATTTGGCAGAAAAGTGACAGTAATAAAAATTCAAAATTCCTTCCTATAATTAATAAATACTGACATCCACCATTTTTGATACTGGGATCTTTATGGGAACCTATCTTTAGAGACATCTTTAGGTTATCAGGACGATTTTTAGGTGGATTTTTAACCAATCAATGCTCTTGGCAGTCTAAAACAGTCAGTCAATGTTGGTGAAATCTTTCAGGCAGAAGCATAGAAAAATATTTGAAGGAGGAATTTTAATCAGAACATTACCAACAACTCTCCTTCAATTCTTTTGTGAAATAATTTTTAATTTCCACGCTATCCTCATAAGTATCATAGATCAAGACAAAAATTTCAAGAAAACTTCTTAAGCATTAATGGGTTAACAGTGTTAGCGATAGGGTCAAAAAAAGTTGCATCCACACTAATATCAAGGTCCAGAAAATCCTGCATCCTGATCATGGGCCACAAATGAGTGTTGACTATCTATGCCAACAAATGTGGTCACTTGGGGAGGCAAGGGGTTAAATGGGTAGATTTCTTTATCCAGCTTGTGAAGTTGAGAAGAATGTGCTACTGCTTACAGCTCAAAGAACTGTTGTGAACAGGAAATTAATGGGTTCTTAATGGGAATTTTATGCGTCCTTTCTGGACGCAGACACTTCACACCTCTGCGTCCATATCACTTGACTATGCGTCAAAAGGATATGTGGACGACGTCCTCGCCATCCCTGGTTAATATCTTGATATGTAAGCCACTGATTTTCCTCATGTATACCACAAATGTCGATCACTGGATATGCAACCAGCAGATCTCGCTCAACAGCCCCCGGCAAGACCTCTAGCCCAGGTGTTAATGAGAACCACTCAAGAGGTGTGTGAGCAACTTCCTCTATAGTGTTAAAAAAACTGTTAACAAATATGAGAGCCGTATTTAGTCAGAGTCTGTTTCCTAGTGACGTCACACTGAGGTGTGTCCAGGGCTTTACAATGGGTCATGTGGTAATTGGTCGGTGGTGACCAATCCATGTTCTCTTCATCTAAGTGTATACTTACTGAGACTGTGAAGCGTTGCAGTGATAGTCGCTCATGTCTGCGCTCAGGAAAGGCATTCGTTATCACACGCTCGTCTCCCTGAAAGAAAATATGGATAATGAACAAAGGAAAATATTTCCAGGAATATTTTGCATACTAGAATTTTACAAATGGTGTTTTATTTGATAACATCAGACATCATTGTTTATTCTATTATATTCAAAAGCTAAATCACAATAAATGTTGGGCATGGCTAGTCCAATCACAAGCTATCAAAAGTTCCAATCATATCATGTGACTGAATGTTTTTCTCATGTCACATGTGTCAGAGGGCAGCAGGGAATGTACATTTGAACATTGCCAGCTGCCCTCTGGGATCTAATTCATCTGCCCAAAAGGTTCAAGCAAAGATGAAATGTAAAGGCCCCAGTTAATGCTCCTATTGTTTTTATAGAGATTCATTCAAGGCTTATTACCGTAATTTCTCAGAAAGATTGACCACCCTGGGAATTTAGGCCACTGTAATTAATTCACAAAATAACAATTGTTAATATAGGCCTCACTGGTCATTCGATCATGGCAGTTGGAAAATCTAGGCCACAATTTCTCTGCTTTGTCAGTATTTTCAGACAAAATGTGCCATCATTAACCCATAAAAATTGTAAATAATAAAGTTTCCCATATTATACATAGAATTTACAGTATATATTGATTGCAGAAAATTTCCATTCTTCAAGCTATGAAAAGTATGAAAGGTTGCATGGCCAACACATCTGCACTTAACCACGGTGAGGTAGGTAACTGATCTTACCATAAATTCTCAGTAATTGGGACACTTTTTAATAATTCAATTTTATGGGTTCAGGATGGCCCCTGATGTTGTAGCAGCAAGATTTACAGCTAGGCCCATATTTTGTGAAATGGCAACTGGCGATAGATTGAGGGTTGCCCAGATTTCCCATTAAATATTTTACAAAACAATCATATGGCCCACATTCCTAGGGTGGTCTAAATTTCTGATACTTTACGGTAGTATCTAGACCATATTCTATGCTTATATGATAATTTCTTTATAAAAACTTACATGGTGCACATGATCAGCGAGAGTTCTGCGTTTTCGTTTATTGTCGCTACGCTGAAACATGATGGCTTCCTCATTTTTGCCTTTCTCGTTGAGGGAACTTTCATAGTATGCCTTCAAGTCTCGGTCTGCAATGAAATCAAATATGTTGATAACGTTTCCTTGCAATCACCCTCATTTTTCAAATTTTACACCCCCCCCCCCCCCCCCCCCCCCAAAAAAAATAAAAAATAAGAGGGGTGGATTAATACTTTAATAAACCTTAGTTTGAGCTTGGGTGAAGAAAAGAAAGGATATGTAGTGAGAGACCAATTACTATATAGTGAAGAGATGGACTCATGCCAGGAGTCACAGATCTGGGATCAGCGTGAGGTCACGTGGGAACAAGGACCAATCAGGGCTCTTGTATAAATTACATTACAGAGAAACCTGACCTCCATCATCAGCTGGACATGCACAGAGCATCAATTTTGAGCAATTAGCGGCTATTAGTTGACACTGGTTGAAGCTAGCTTGTTCAGGTTGACCGGCTGGTTTCGAATCCACTGGTGATTGCCTTTGGTCATCTAAGGTTTGAGGAGTTATGGCTCTTTTGAGGACACACATTTTCATAAATTTCTGACTTAACCTTTCTTTCAAGCCTTGAAGGTTACTTTGCTTGTACCCTCTCCAAAATAATTCTAAAAACAGGGTTCGACATTCCCAGGGTCCCACGGGCATATGCCCCTAGATTTTGCTGTGGGCCCCTAGATTTTTCAGACTAGGGGCCCAAAATAGTATGAATATTAACCAGAAATTCTGTTTTTGACCACTATTTTTCATCAAAAGACCTTTTCGGGCCCCTAGCCTAAAATCTAAGTGTCAGACCCTGAAAAAGGTGCCCTTGCTAACTTTTGAGTAAAGTGGTGACATCTACAGGGTTTTTATGTTAATATAAGTTGTATTTCACTCTGCAATTGGAATGTGAATCTTACTTTGTAAATGCTAAAAAGATGTGTATGTCTACTATAGTTTGTCTGAAAAGAACTTGGCACACTGTTTTTATTCTCTTTTATGTGGTTTAACTGAAGTATCCCGAAAAAAAATACAAAAAAATAAATACAAAAGAAATTTAAAAAAAAATACAAAAAAAAAAAAAAATTCCTATCTAAACTTGGAAAAACTCTTGGGACTCAGGAGCACCGAATTATGAAGTCCTTTGAATCCATATATGTATCTACGGCAACATACTTTACCTTTGAGGTGTAATTTTCCTTTTATTTCAT
This sequence comes from Maea johnstoni, assembly GCA_963942565.1. Lineage (NCBI taxonomy): Eukaryota > Metazoa > Annelida > Polychaeta > Spionida > Magelonidae > Maea > Maea johnstoni. The sequence goes on from OZ012695.1 coordinate 6,889,501, forward strand.
CCAGCTGATCTTGGAGTGTCCAGCCATCAGTGACCACCAACTTATCTGAACTTTGCTGGCCTTTCCCCATTGTTTACAAAATGAGGTGTCCAACTACAAGACAAGTACAACAGTGAGATAGTAAAAATGATGAAGCATTTTCCTCTTATGTGTCAATAACCTTTCTCATAATGGTTAGAAATATAAAATCCTTTTTTTTTTTAAAGCGCACTGTTGTGCATATCATATACTTGCCAGGACTGATAACTTAAATTCTGATTCATTTCTGGTAATACACAGGTCTACTTACACAATTTTGGTCATATGACATATCAGAAATTCAGAATCATAACATAAACAGATAAATGGAAAGATTGTTTACATCTGAAACCTAGAATTGTTTAAATGTTTTGTCTCATTTTACATTAACTTCCTCCTTTAGAATTCTACTTCAAACTTTATTTCCTGATCGGATATTTCTAATTAGTTATTAACCTACCTAAAAGCAGACGAGACCCTGAAAATAATAGCCTTTTTACCCAGCCACTTTCGACCACGCCTCCTTGGGACAATCACGACCACGTGGGCTTGTTTACCGCAATGCATCACGGGATATGTTGCACTTTCGAAACAAATGGCGCGAGAAAACACACTGGGACTATAATCGAGTTTGTTGGCCTGAAAACGAAACGTTGAAAACTACAACTTAGTCTTCTGTTGTAATAGTAGTTGGAGTGGTGGCAGAGAAAGAGAATGTAGCGCGTAACAGTTTAGTGTCGTTTCCGAGCGAATATTTCAAATGCAAATGGAACGTCCCGTGGCTGCGCAGACAGAACTTGATTCGGCTGGTGAACGTTCAACAAAGCTTGAGTGTGCGACCGCTCGCAAAATAGAAAACAAGTCGTCCTCGATGTTGTCTTTGAGGTTGGTAGCCGGGGCTGTCACTGTAATACTCATTTTATTATATTATTGATGCTATTTTGTATTGGAGTCGGAGGAAGCCCCCATATTTCGTTATGGTAGAAATCATTTTTTCTCAAAATGAAATTACTCCATCAGTGCCCTAACTGCCAGCTGGGAGTAGTAGACAGGGAGTGGGTACTGTGTATGCATCATCATATATCGCTGCCTCTCTATGAGTCATAGATAACATGTGTACCCCCAAGATTGGCTGCCTGCAGCTGAGCCCATCTCCTTGGCAACCTATCTGACCTAGATAGAGGCAGCGAAAAGAGATAAGGCTCTGGATTGCCAACTCACTGTCTACTACTCTCAGCCTCTTTCTGAAAAAATCACGTCACCAATACTTCCCCAGTCTACACCGCGTAACTCGAGGCGCACACACTCTAGGTACTAGCATGCTGTGCCTATGGGGTTGCGGATCAAGGGGATGTATCTCTCTGCTGCCAGGGGCGTACAACCAGGGAATTTTTATACAGAATAAACATTCCTGGTACAACTTACATTTTTGGAATCCAGGAAGTAAGGGATAATCCATTTAAAAATACATGGGGGGGGGGGGGGGGGGGGGGGGATGGAACGCCCACAATTTCAGACCCCCCCCCCCCCCCCCCAATGATTTTTTTTTCATCTAAACCCCCCACTAGAAATGTTTTTTATAATCTAAAATCAATCGGAAACTTCGTAAATTTAAACATGTCTTTCACTTTGGCCGATATTATCAGGTAGCCAGCCCGTGTGCTTACATTTTTGCAAATCGGACATGATGTGCTTTAAGATGATACCTCATTTGTTAGGATCAGATAATGCTAAAAATTTGGTCTGTGGTCTGAAGCAGTTAAGGCCTAACTACTTCAGACCACAGGCCCTTGCCAACGTCCTGGCCCTGAAAAATAAAGAAAAGGCTGAGGCTATTTGCTGAGAGGTTTGGTAAATAGCGCTAAATTTATCACTATTTACCGAACATCTCGATAAATAAGAAAATTTTCAACCTTATTTACAGAGAGGTTCGGTAAATAGCGTTATATTTAACACTATTTCCCAGGTTCAGGAAATATAGAGCTCTCTGAATTCAACGCTATTCACTGAACATCTTGGCAAACAAGGATTTTTTCAACCTTTACCGAGAGGTTTGGTAAATATTGCTCGGAATTCATCACCATTACGGAACATCTCGGTAAATAAATTTGAATAATTGCCTATTTACGGAGAGGTTGAACCAGGTGCGGATCCAGCCTCCAAATTTGACCTATGCACCTCCATCACAATATCAGACATATCACCATTTTTCCATTTCGGGAGGTTTTACTACATATCATGAATATAAATGATAAATCCTTTTTGATTGCTGTCTATGGGTATTTTACATCAATTCAATAATCTTTGCATTTGTTTTATTTTTTGTAAATTATAGTATTTACACGATATAAAGCAATATATAATAAGGATGTTTATTGCGATGGACCAAGTGTGAAAGAGCAAAAAAAAACTATTTTCACCACCGAATTTTTGAGGGAGAAAATGAAAAAATGAAAAACTTTATTTTCTCCATTTTTTTTTGGGGGGGGGGGGGGGGAGAGAGAAAGAGAGAAAATATAAAAACTTATTTTCACTGCCGTTTATCGGGGAGAGAAAATTATAAACTTATTTCAATAAATAATAGAAATGTGAATTCAAGTTATTAAATTATGGGGTTCCACCTTCATAATGAATGCGAAATGCATTTTCTGTAGTAACCTGTAACAATGCATTCTTAATGTTCCTAAATTGTATACAGCCCATACTAAAAGTTTCATGCATGAAAAAATCATGGGCAATTGGCATGAAATGAAATTTCAGGGATTAAAATGAAATTTTAAACACACACAAATTGAAAATTAAATCTGTATAAAATGATAGAAGAATTCTTTCATTGTGATATTTAGACCCTGAGGCGGTGACTCTATTGCCCTGACGACAGTCCGTATAAGAAAACTACATATACAAAATCATCTGTTCAGAGCTTTGCTGAAAAATGATTATGCCTCGTTACTATGGCAACAAGCTATAATTCTATACTGAGGTGAAAGTGTTGGCCTCCCCTGCACTGATTTTAGAACAACAGATTTCTTGCTTGTTAATTTAAGTGAGTTTAACAGCCAATGAATTAAGTGATTGGTTCCTTTCTGTTCTATTCATTACACAAGTGATGCTGATGACTTTTTGATATATGTAAATTTATCTCTTTTTTGCAGGCAAAGACAAAATACCTCAAAGCGCTTTAAAACAGCTTTCAAGTCACCAGTAAGTATACAAAATATTTAATAATCGTCACTGATGAGTTAAAACGAATAGTGATGATCAGGTTGCATGTGTAGTGCAACTGGAAATGCGAGGCTCAAAATTAAGTTTCTTTTCCAGGGAGACCAATTGCATCTTCCAAAGCTACTTAAAGTTAAAGGTGTTGCATAGAAACCAGTACAACTTTGGGCTCCCTGCAGACATTTGAGGGAGCCGCTGTAGAATTCAAGGGAGTTCTCGGCTCCGAGCACCCCCTTATTTCAAGCCCTGTAATGTGTAGTTACGTGATGTAATTACCACTAGGGGCACTGCTCAAATTAATGTAAGAACCGGGAGTCTAGGATAAACCTAAGCAATACCCACGGCTCGACAGTCGACACTAACAGTGAACCGCTGGCCCCAAGCCAGTAAGAATTTCAATAAACAGTCAGTAAAAAAAACAACTCAACTGGTCCTACAGGGCTAGTAAACATTTGGGGACATTCTTGTTAAAAAGTTTCCCCTTCCCAAGTGTTTTTGAAATAAATGAAGATGAAATAAATGGAAATAGATATTGTCTGTTAATTTTATGCAATGTTTTATCTTATGTTAAAGAAAATGTTGTGGGACCAGTTAAAATTTTGTAGGACCAGTAGATCCTAGGTGTTACTGGTCCTACGGGGCCAGTGACATTTTGAGTTAGTGTTGAGGCCCGAATAACAGTTGTCAGTTGTCACCATCTGTAGTTCTGATCTAGATTTATATTAATTCATAAATGCAGTACAGGATAAGTATCCAAACACTTTGTTGTAAAAGGAAGAAACATTAATCATTTTGTTAGGCCTTTTTCTTGTAATATTCCTTCTCCAATATAATAAGTATGAAACTTTCATTTAATCATATTTTCTTTGCAAGTATCCCCCATTACAAAATTGTTTGCTTGAAAACAGTTTTACATTCTTGTGGGAAGGGGCTTGCAAATTACTTTGGATTAGATACCAGTATTTATTCAGCCTTCTGTTCAAACAGGGTCTTTAAAGATACGTACCTGTCCAAAACAGCATTTCCAAAATTTTGGCCAGACCAGATTTAGCTACTATATTTAAAAGCCTATTGTGTCAAAAAAGGACAACTTACACTTCAGCCATGTCCTAGAAAATGGTTTGTTAGGAAAACATTTGGTTATCACTTATTACCCCAAAAAAGTCAAAATTGTAAATTCTACACTGAAATTTCAGCCTGTTTAAAAAGTGTTTTTCAGGAAACTGCCTGTCCAAAAGACAGGCTGGACGGGTCCTGGCTAAGTCCCTGCCTTCAAGGTGCATTCATGGGAAAATTTCTTGAAATACATCTCTATGATGATTTTTTTTCTTTCAGATGCGAAGAGATACTTCTAACTCTAGTAATGCTGGTGATGGTTCAGGGAAGAGCACCACCGTGACCCAGGATCATATCCAAGAGCTGATCGCTAGAGAATCACAGCTTGACCAACAAATACAAGAGCTGCATGAAATGTAAGACTTCTTAACCCTTTTAATGGCTTTTATGCCTGAGGATTTTCATGACAAGTATCGCCTTGATCTGGAGCACTATTGAAGACAATATTGGAGTATAAATGCATACAGGGCGTCCCAAAAAAATGAAAATGGTGAAATGATAAAGGAGTCAAACTTTGACTCACAACTTTGAGGTGGATGATCGGATTAGCTTGAAATTGCTGCAGGTCATCTCTAAGACATCCTTCTATTCAACCATGAAGCCATTTTTGATGTTTCTTAAGCTGTTTTGAAAAAATATTGGGATTTTTTCTAGGACACCCTGTACATTGACATTGGGTTGGTTTCTGATCATTATAACGCCTTCAAATATCTTTCAAAAAATGCTTTGATTACAAAGATATTATAGAAACAGTCGGGGTGTTTTGGTAGTACATGCATAAATGGGTTAAAGGGACACTCCAGGTTCAAAACATCTCAAAATCTCTATTTGTCATTAATCGAAAATTAACATGCTTTACTGTAAAGTTCTTCATTCTATGATTATTGACTATATGAATTTCTTTTTATTTGAATGGAACAAAGTAGAAAGGAAATGTTTTCTCCATATGAATTGGGTCACTAATCTTTATTGGCATGTGGGTCACTAGTCTAGGGTATTGTTAGGGTTGACCACTAATCTATATTGGCATGACTGGGTCACTAGTCTAGGGTATTGTTAGGGATATATATAAACAGCCTCACTTTCATTAACCAATCAGAATAGAGTATTCAAAACAAAAGAAGGCAGTTTTGTTTTACATTTTTTGCTCATCTTCTCAGAACAGTGTTACATTAATTTTGGTTTAGATTCGTAACCTGAAATTTTCTTTGACCAAAATTCTGGGGAGAGATATATTCCAGTACTAGGACCCCCCTCCCAATCCTCCTTCAGGTACATAGGGCTTGGGTTGGCCACTGATCTGAGTGATCTCTAAACATGTCTTCTGAGTCTAAACTTTGTGATACAAAAAAATAATAAACATGAATTGCTTATTGGTGAAATGCCGAGATGGTATTAAGTCCAATGATGTGTTATTATTTCTCGTAGCTTAATCTAAAAAAAGGGTTGATATGATAGTTGTATTCATATTATAAGAATAAAGAAAGCACCTATTCTAAATGAATAAAAATGACATTCCATAAACAAATATAAAAATGATACCTACCATTACCCTGCCTATTTTTGGCTAACACTTCAAATACTAACAATTTGTGCAGATATACAATATCCCTGTAATAACAAACACTTTTTTCAGGTCAGTTATTTTTCTTTCTTTTCAGGGGTTTGAATGAGAAAGAGTTGCAGGTGCACATTGAAAAGATGCATGAGTACAATGAGATCAAAGATGTCGGGCAGATGCTGCTGGGGAGGATAGGTGAGCAGGGGTCCAGCTAGCCACTAGCCCCATAGCCAAAGGCTATAGAAAATTGTGTTGGGCAATAATTATATCTGCCTTTGTAGCCCGGCTGGCTATAAGAAATGTGAAATTTTAAGATCATGCTCAGTCAGCAATATCAATTATAAAATCAGTTGAAGAACACCAGTTGACTCATCAGTTGTCCTTTGGTACAATTCCAATATGCAATAGAACAGTGTAAGGATAGCTTACACTGTCAGAAATTGGTTCTAGGGAAGGACTGCAGCATGTGGAAAATCTAGGGCTATGAGGATCTTGGGTCTCTTAGTGTTTTTAACTGAAGTCTGACCACTGGGTGAGAGGAAATACTACTTGACCCTAGTGTTGGGACTTAACAAGTTTTTGAAACTCGAGCACTCGTCATATTTCACGATTAAATAATCTAACGGCTCGTAATTGTCGACTCACATTCCTCATCCCACCACAATATGAACCATATATGAACCCCTGTAAAAATAGAGGCAGGCTACCACCATCAACAGTTGAACACCCCCCAAGTTTAAATGTTTTATGCATCATGCATTAGGCATTTGATACCTTAAGGTTCATTACATTCCCCATGACTGCAATCATGGGTGATATTTAAAGGTAAAAGGACCAGATTCTGATTGTCTCCAATACTGTCATTAATTGTCCTCTGTTTTATGTATTAAGTGGTTGATTCCTATCATTTCTTTGCTGTTTCAGCGATGGAGGAGGGTGTTACCACAAGGAGTCTGTACAGCAGATATGGGCTGCAACTTGATGACTGACGGTGAGGAACATTATATGTCTTAGTCAGCAGGGCATCTGGGCATCATTTAAAAACTGTTATTTGAGTAATATTTGACTGAAAGTTGTTGTTCATGTTGGGTTTAACAATCCTTATAATCATTTTTACAGCTGTAATTGATGATTTTGTTTAAACTTGTCTTGTCAGAGGAAGTGTGTATCCCAGATGGGAAGGGGTTAATTATCTCCCACGACACCTCTCTGCTGTGGTGGTGTTGTTTAGTCTAAGGATTAGTGTTATCAGAGCCGATGGGGTTATCCTTTGAGTACACATACTGATAATAGTACATATAGGACTGTGTACATACTGGTAAATGCTATGTTTGATGTATAAGGCCTGAATAAGCAGGTTGTTTCTTGTGGCAAGACCCTAACAAGATTTTACTCGAAACAATCCCTGAAGTTTTTCCGTCCTTCCAACCCCCAATCAACAAAAAACATGCATGAAACATATTTTTTGAATTTTTTTTTTATCCAAAAATCTTTTTTTAACTACAATGTACCTACATACCCTTCCTTTTCTAACCGTTACAGGAAACAAACAATTTTTTTTCATGCCTATGACCATAAACCCTGCATTAAGGCATTTCCTGTTAGAATATGTCCTAGAGGTCAGAGGTAGGTATTGTCTTTCACTCAACACAAGTCTGAAGGTTCCACACTTTTCAGACCTGTATTAGAGGTCCATGCTCTGAACATCTAGTGATACGCGATTCGTTGACTTAACCCTTCCAATGCTTAGGTTACTTTCGTCCAAAGCACATGGACGCAAAGATTTTTGAAAACCATCTAAACCCTGACTTGTTGGTATTCATTGGATAGCTCTCACTGAGTACTCTCAGATGAGTACCCATATGCTAGGGTTTCAGTAATTTCTCAGGTTTTTTGCATCCCTTTGTATTTGCCAAATTAGCCACCACCAGCATAAAGGTAAACAATAAATCTGCCATGGGAATTATATTAGGGTGAAAGTAATTCAATTATATGCTCCAAATTGACATTTTTCACAAAAAGTTTTGGTGTTCTGAAGGGTGGTTTTTGAGGGTATAGGTCTCGGCGTTATGTGGGAATTCATATCCTCAAAAATCACATATCAGGATCATGCCTCAAATTTTTGTGTGGATTTCTGAAAATTTTATGCCTACTCCGAATCTATAAATAAATGATTATTATGTTATCTCAATTTATTGTTGTCTCCTTTGAAAAAAGAATACCCAAATACTTAGCAATAAGACAGTGTGCCTGAGCTATTATATTGAAATTTGGTATCCAAATGGTTATATAATCATGACATGGCTGTCAATTATTTTGAGGAAAAAAGCAATATCTTAAACATGAATTTACTTATTGTAAAATTGCTTAATATTAATTAGGGCTGGTATCGAGTAGTACCGAACAGCTGTGATTCGAATTATGTAACATTGCTCGAATCGGCAAGGGCATGTTTATACAACTCGTTCCTAAGATGAGTACTTCTAAATGTGCTTAACACTCAAGGGAATATAAAACTCTCATTAAAGACTGGTAGCTATTGACATGCCGACATGCTGGTAAACAGGAACCTATTGTTTTCCCACGCTCTGCCGAGGCACTCACTCCGGGAGACCGGCAGATAATCGGCTCACCCGGCAACCAATTAGTGGTTGCCATGTGCTTCAGAGGCACATTCGAGGCACTCACTCCGGGAGACCGGCAGATAATCGGCTCACCCGGCAACCAATTAGTGGTTGCCATGTGCTTCAGAGGCACATTCGAGGCACTCACTCAGGGAGACCGGCAGATAATCGGCTCACCCAGCAACCAATTAGTGGTTGCCATGTGCTTCAGAGGCACATTCGAGGCACTCACTCCGGGAGACCGGCAGATAATCGGCTCACCCGGCAACCAATTAGTGGTTGCCATGTGCTTCAGAGGCACATTCGAGCCACTCACTCCGGGAGACCGGCAGATAATCGGCTCACCCGGCAACCAATATTAGTGGTTGCCATGTGCTTCAGAGGCACATTCGTTTTCATGCTGCGGGCATTCATTTACTTATCATTGCATAATCACTATTATTTACATAGAACTTTCCCCAAAGATGTGAAAATGCCCATGCCTTGAAAAAGGATTTACATCCATGTAGACTAAAATGTATCAGATATACATTTTCCTATACATTAACCTAACCATGTAGTTTACTGTATTAACTTCATGAAATAAAGTTCATTGTTATTACCATTATTATTATGATTATGATTATTATTATTATTATGATTATTATTATGATTATTATTGTTGTTATCATAATTATTTGAATAATTTGATACCCATATGCCCTGTAACACCCGACAAAAGAATTTTAAATGTATATGAATATATATAATATGAATGATAACATAACTTAATTAGGATTTAATTGAAAATTAAATTTAATTGAAAATTAAAGTGGCACCTTCTCTCTTGTCATTCAAATGAGAATGCCTTGAGGAAAAATACATATCTGTAGTATGAGACCCACAATTAAACTGAAATTATTCTAGTGGATGTAAATAATGCATGATGATGATGTATAGATGTAAATAAATCCCAGCAACTTCAAAAACGACGCTAAGGCTCGGAATTAGGATCGGTATCATAATAATAGTGATGCCAATCTCGAGCCTAAAAATACCAAGTCAATACCAGTCCTAATATTAATATTATAACCTTGCATTCACATTGAAGTGAACCTAGTTTAACTTAGTTTATTTCCGGAAATATTTTACTAAAATGTCTACATGTGTGTGCTCTTCATGTATTTGTGTGTCCCAATGACTTCATGACATTCAGAAAGGTAGGGCCTAAAAGATGTTTGTTTTCTGTAGTAATGGCCGAAAAAAAATAGGGTAGGTAGGTAAAATGATTTATTCGTGGGGGATGTTTTATTTTTCAAAATATGTATGATTCATGCCTGTTTTATGTTGATTAGGAGTTTGGAGGGCAAACAAATATTTAAAACTTATCAGGGTCAGGTTACAGAATATTAAACAACTTTTCTATTGGCCTAGGGTCAGTTTGATTCAAAAGTCCGCCTACCTGGCTGATCTTTCAAAAGTACACAATGTACATTTTCCATTGTTTGTTTTCAGATGGTCATCAGCACATGGGGCAGAGGGATGAAAAGGATAACTGGACCTTCCATGAGATACATGGTTCTTCTCACAGCATTTGTGTTCATCGGGATTTACTCAATATATTTGCTCACATTCAAAAATGACTCTAAAACTGATACTCATGTACCATTTCTGCCCATAGAACATTTAACATTTTGCCGCCAGCGAGAAGTAGAGAAAGAACCTGAAACATGCTCAAAGGTAGTTCTCAGGGATGCCACCAGGGGACACTGGGTACCGAAATCCTTGCGGGAAAACCAGAAGAAAGAATTCCTGATTGCTCATAATGCATCTCAGCGATACTTCGGTCTTCGGTTTCCGTTTGATCGTCTGGACGGCCTGTGCGGAAATGTCACACAATTTCGAAAGGATTTCAGCAGCAAATGGAACATAAAGAACTTGTTTGGTCATGAAAACAAGATGCTGATTTTTCCAGCCATTTGCAATCCGAAAGGTTCAAAGCCATGCTGTTACAATGGTCGATGTACAGATCTCTCAGAGGCAGAATGCGCTTGTCCAAATTGCCAGGATGACCGAAGAACTCAACACGCTGAAATGGCAGAATGGCAGACCAATGACGAAAAATGTCTTCTAAAGGATGTAGGTCAAGATGCTACCTGTGGTATTCTGCTGCACAAGTTTGACCTAGTTATTTTCCTGGGGGACTCCCTCATTCGGCAGCTCTATCTGGCCCTTCTGCTGAAACTGCTGGGTGGACCAAGCCAGAGCATACTAGTGGATGGCACACCTGAAGGTAATCCTTTTACATTGGTACAGGAACCAGAGATTTTTTCACCAAGGTACTTCAACACCACACAATTCCAATTTTTTCTGCTGGTACTATTTCCATGCTTTCTTTATACATTTAAATTCAGGAAGGGCAAATCAGTATATTTCTTCATTTATTTTTGTTTCATTCAGTTTTTAATAAAGTGTACTTAATTTTCATGAAATGTAAGTGACTAAAGAGAAAGTTTCATTAATCTTGTTAGGTGAAAGATCGGTCGAGATGAATTGAAATAAACACAAACTGGACCACTCACATAAGGCCTTATTAACTAATTTTGGATCATGTTACTTAGGTTTTTAACGTTTCAAAATATGTATAGCATCATTCAGGATAATGGCGAAGTATCTTGGGTACGAAACCTGCAAGAACCATTGGTACATGATACAGTATAAGAGACATAAATATGTGGGACAGGGGATGAGATCCAGCGGCCAGACCTCTAGAAGCCTGTAGGTACTATTGTCATGCGAACTACATATATATCCATATTTCATCTCTTTCAGAATTAAAGCGTGAATGTGCCCAATCTGTATACGCCCAGTCCCTGTTAGTCCCATGCAATCATAACCTGAAGAAAGACATCCCAGCTTGCAGAGGACGCCTCAGAGTGGTGCTACTGGAATCTGGGAAAGTGGACAGTGCCCAGTGGGTCTTCAAATACCTGCAAACATTGCCAACGCTCAATCGGACCTTGTTTGTATTTGGAGTCGGCATACATGATAATTTAGACGTTCTTAAGAACCAGCACGGTTACATCTTACCCTTTCTGTCCGTGTTAAAACAGAGGCCTAGGGATAATCCTGGGCTTATCTGGGTTAATCCCCACCTGCCTGGTCTCTTAAAGCCCATTATGTATCAGAGACAAATGAAGGATGAGGTGTTGAGATATGGTAAGGTTATGACAAGGTTCTTTAAGAGTTTGTGTATACCAGTGATGGACACGGACCAAATAACGAAAGGGGTGTTCAGCTATGACGGAACTCACTACGGCTATGGCGTCAATGAATTAAAGATCAGAGTTTTGCTCAGCTACATTCGCTCATTTAATTAATAGGAGCATTCAGCTTTGAAGAACTCACTCTGAATATGCTATCAACTAACTGAAGATATGGTTCTTGCTCAGCTTTATTGTCGCAGGTACGGTAGCAAGATTTAAGTAGATAGGAAGGATTGTGGACCTGTGCTTTTGTCCAGGATACTTAATTTAAAAATCCAAGGTTTGTGAGGCTACCTGTATTTAGTCTTTGGGGTATTCATCTGTGGTGGAACCTAGTGACAAAATATGGTGACATAATAAATTTGCTGTTTGTATCCCACTGGCTAAGCACTGACACTGGTCCTTTTCAAATTACTAAGGTTCTATATTCAGACACAAACGTCTCAGTGATGCTCAATTTCTGTGAGACTTGGACTTTAATTTGTGCTATGATTGTAGTCACTCTGACTGTGGTGTCTACAAATTGAGGATCAAGCCCTTTCCTAGTGAAATTCATCCTAGAATTAATGGGGCTATTCGTCTATGATGGAATTCATTATAGAATTTTGAATTTCATTTCATCATCGCGTTTTCTGCCAGTGCTGTTCTTGTTGGAATATTTGGAAATTGTGTTCAGATAAAGGTATCAGCTGCATAAGGCCTAAAAAAGTTGTTTGCTTTCTGTAACCTGACCCCAACAAATTTTTACTTAAAACCCTAAAGTTTCCACCCAAACAACTCTCAATCAACATACATACAGGATTAGAACACTGCATTACAACTACAGCTGCCATGAAGCACACTTTTTTGAAAGAAAAAATAATAATCCAAAAAATGTATATTTCATCTACCTACCCTATTTTTTTCTTGCCGTTACAGGAAACAAACATTTTTTAGGCCTAATTGTAGTCCATGTATCATCATCTAGTCGCATTGCTGATTTATTATTTACTAGTTGAATTCTTTGAGTTTTTCTTTACAATTGACTCTGAATTGAGATCTGGACCTGCAATATTTATTTGAATTTCCTGAAAATAAAGCATAAAATGCCACCTTTGGTTATTTTCAAAAGGTTGCTTTTGTCAGATAATAAAAGTCACCAAAATAATCAAGCTTCCTGCATAAATTGGTAGATATAGCATAAAAGATATAAAATACTATTGATAAATAATCCCGCCCCCTATTGACAGAATCAACAACCAACTTTTCAAAAGTTCATTCTCTTGTATCTCTATTGATATTCTGTCTTTGATATGGCTATATTTAAAGGTCAAGAGACGTGGACTTTTGCAGTTGGATTAATTAGTTGCTTCAAATGTATTTTGGGCATCAAATGTTAACATATTTGCTTTTTGACTTTGTTCAAAATTTATGGACCATGAAATTTAAAAACTCACTTCAACAAAAAAAACGGTTTATAAGATTTGAATAGAGTAAAAATAAGAAAAAAATGTGATAACCTTCCCCCTGTACTACCATTTACCATTTCTCAGGGAAATCCTGTATATGATGATGTATTCACTTGTTGCTTTCATAAGTACAGTATTAACAAATCTATGTGATCATTTTCAGGGAATTTTGAGCATGAAAAGGTAGAATAGCAAGAAACATGCTGTTGGAAAGTAGATATGTCACTCCTATTCTTGATCATAATGCCACCTGGCCCGGTCATACGCACAGATGTATATAGATATGTTGAAATTGATACAGAATAAACAATATGAAAATTTCCTGAATATTTGTTGTTTTTGTCCCCCCCCCCCCCCCTCCAAATAAAAAAGAGATTAGAAAATCTCTTTGTTAAAAAACTCCATGAATGGTTGAAGAGATTTCACCCCTGTGAGTAAGAATACTAATAAAAAAAGTACTATAATTGTAGATGATTCCTTCCATATGTTGTCATGATGAAATTCAATAATAACCAAAATCATTTTTTTTTTTTTAATTTTAAGTCTTATAACCTAAGTTTTAGGAAGTTATATTGGCCTTGGAAATAGATTTTCTGCAAACTGATCAAGCTCTTCGTCGGTTATTAGAACACACATATTACCCATCTCCTTTACTTAAAGCTGACTGGCAGATTTAAGTTAAGGGGTTCTAATAATTGCAGAGTCATACCCCAATGAAAGGTCTAAAGTAAGGGGGAATCACCCAACTTACCAGTTCTAAGCGCAATTCAGCCGTATCTATTTAAAACAATTATTGCTATTAGAGGAGCACTAGAAAATTCTTCATTTTAATTTGGGGTGTCTGCTTTAATTAAACCTAACCTGTGCATAGATATGCTTGTGTATAGACTCACTTGAAATAAAACAAATACTTTGAAACAAGATACTGGATGCTTTATGTTTTAAATCAAATCTTTGTCTATATACCACTGTGAACATTTTTTAAACCTCTAGGCTAACCAATAACAAATTTTAAAACTTAAAAATACTCTAGTATATGTCAATTTCTTTAGATATATGAGTGATTTTTGATTTATTCTTTTTCTCACTGGTCGAAGCAGAAAATCCTAATTACTAGGGCCAGAATATTTTTTCTTACTTTTCAGAGCCATTTTTTTTCTTTCAGGGCCAGGATTTTCTCCTGTAAAAGAGTAGCCAAGCAGACTGGCTGCCAGTCTAGCCGCAAGTCTATTTCAATCAAGCAACTAGTGGTTGCTGAACCTCCGTGATCGTTATGTAGCCTTCTGCTGTTTTGGTTGGTTCTTATTGCAAGCGTTTGCTCGACTGATTTAAGCTTCTCAAGCGTGTAGTCCAAAACATAACTAATGCAAATCAAAAACCAACAGTTGGTGTATAAGACTTCAGACAGCTTAATTCCCGTTTTGTTGAGACGTACGCGGACCTGAATGCTTGATATTTTAATTGCTCTACTGACCACATGGAGAGTAGGTCTATTAATTTAATAGACTCAACAAAGGGAGAAGGGATGAGAACTTTGTAAATCATGGTAAATATACATGTACCAGTGTGTACAGTAGTCTGGAATCTGGTAGTGAAGGCCAAGTTGTTTCTGACTCTCAGTTTCCCATGAAGGTGAACATGATCATGAATTTCGATGTATAGTTGATATTAACCTCATATTTAACTTTTAACATCTTCACTACTAACACATGACTTAACAGGAGCTGTGATTAAATGTGTAGGTGCAGGATCATGCTAGTACCATTTCTACATGTATATTATCAGATAATAGGCCTAGTTGTATGAGGGGGGGGGGGGTTTAGACCATGCAGGGACACTGTTTTGGTATCATAGTAGGCGTAAATATAAAGGGGAACACATAGCACCCCTTGCACAGGGTGAGGCTACATTAAGCCAAATGCAATTGCTGATCTTCTCATACATCCACTAGTTTGAGCAACTTTAACTAGATGCTTATAATGCACAGCCAATGTTTACTATATATGTTATCTATTGTTCTTGGTGGAATGCACATAGATAACATATAGTAAACATTGGCTCTGCACCAGTTAGAGTTGCTTTAACTTTAATATGTACATCTACATGTAGGCCCCTACCTACATGGACTTGCAGGGGCGGGGGGGAGATATTGAGTACATATGGATTAAGATCCGTCGATGAGTATTGGTGTAGATTTATAGCCGAGACGTAGGTGTTTGTTGCCAAAGCTGTGGCCGCCAAGGCTGAAGCTTTGCAACAAACACCCTAGGCGAGGCTATAAATCTGCAACAATGCTCAGTGGCGGGTCTTAATGGCTATTTTATAGCGGGTTTGAGTGATAAAAAAATGATCTTACAACTCTGTGAAAATGACACAAAAATCATGTTTTCTAATGGTTGCTGAGCTGGGATTTGGGGTCTATTTGGGCCAAGCTCAGTGCTGTAAACCGGGACCACTTTAAAGCCATAGAAACAGCTTCTCACTGAACATACATAGTGTGTTTTCCAAGCCCAGGTATTTTCATAGCTATGCGCTATGATGTGGGACAAGGCGGTGACCTACCAGGACAGGGAGCTACTTCTAGTACCATAATTGTGACTGGTCAAGTATTTATTCACAACTGCAACATCATGGCCCTATAGATAAGATCAAATTTATAAATGTACATGTATTAAACACATACATTAAATCATCATTGTTTTATTCTTCTTTTCAGGGACGCTGATTCATAATGGCTCACTGAACCATCACATGACCAACAATGGGGCTGATACCAAGGAAACTATGTATAACAACAATCAAAGGAAAGCTTGCTCTTTCCCTCCTAGGGGCTGGGTTTGCCTTTGTCATGCTGATAATAAATTTACAGAATGGCAATCCTGTACCAATGAATTTGTCTTTTTGTGAAGGAAGGACACTGAGTAATCAATCGCTTCACGGCCAAGTAGTTCTTCGTGGGCTAACTAGAGGGCGCTGGCAGCCCAAGGATATATCTGTCCAAGATCGTAAACTTTTAGATAGTTACACGAATATGAGTCTTCGGCATTTCTCCCTCCCACCCAGTCTATCTAGGGATGACGGAAAATGTGGAGATGTTCCCTTGTATAAATATCCCCAGGATAAACCAGGGTGGTTTGGACGTCTATTTTATTCTTATCCACAGGAGGGTCTTGGATTTCGTGCACTCTGTGATCCCAAAGGGCACAAAGCATGCTGTTTTCAGGGGCAGTGCACGGCAAAATCTACCACAGAATGCACCTGCGAAAACTGCATTGACGCGAGAACGCAAATAATGAGTGAAACTTCTGAGTGGGTTCCGCAAAATAAAAATGTGAAATTCCTGCAGTTTTCGAACAAGGAGGCCTGTAATATCATCAGGAGGAAATACGATCATGTGATATTTCTCGGCGACTCTTTAGTGCGGCACATGTACTCATCGGTTCTCGCTCAGCTCAGAGACGATCCACAAAATGGCTGCCTGAAGGACAACACTCCATCTGGTAAATAACATATTATATATGGATCCCTGTTAGTTGTTATTCCTTGTGGATCTAATGATTCCAACTTAAATATTATCAACTATGTGTATTACTATATTTGTATCAACCTATTAATGCTCAAAGGAGCCAAAAGTAGCCTGACAATGTTTTTGCCCAAAAATCTTTTGGGCAAAAGCATGGATGAGAAAATAATTGAAGGAGAAATGTTAATTAGAACACTACTACTAACTCTCCTTCAAATGTTTTGAAAGATGATTCCTTATGTAGAGGTTATAGTCAATAGTATTATAGATCCAGACAACAATTTCTGAAGGAAATCTTAAGCATTACTGGATTAACCAGACGACACCTTCTAGAATCTTTAAGCATTAACGGGTGAACAATTCAGGGTTCAACAGTGCCAGGCCAACCCGTCCACTGAACCCGGGTAGTAAGGCGAGGCAAGTTGGACCCAAGATCATATAGTCCCGCCAGGCGTTCAGGTTGCAGGGCCAATTTGATAGCAATTACCTTGTTTAACTTGATATAGA
Organism: Maea johnstoni; assembly: GCA_963942565.1. Taxonomy (NCBI): domain Eukaryota; kingdom Metazoa; phylum Annelida; class Polychaeta; order Spionida; family Magelonidae; genus Maea; species Maea johnstoni. The sequence goes on from OZ012695.1 coordinate 6,906,765, forward strand.
GATGATATAAGTTTTCGTAAGTTTTTAAATTTGATGTTTGATGTTATTTCTGTATATATTTTTCTTGACCATTTTATTTCTGCCTTTACCCTCTATGACTTTTCAAGGTTACTATCAACTTTAATGTTATTCAAAAGATTCTGTTATGAATTCAATGAATGTACTTCTCAATTTCCATTCTAATAGTTAAGCGGGGCAAGTTGATGGCTTGTTCAGATTGCCCGAAATGCCGTTTTCCAAGATTAGATCTAGTCATGACTATGGGGCTATCATGTATGCCAAGCCCTAAAATAAATTTCATGTTTCTTTTCAGATGTCCGTGCCAGATGCAGCCAGAAGTATTACCAGTTCTCTGACAAGCTGTGCAACTCTCAATACCTCCAGCGCGATGGGCGAGTCTGTGGGGGAAAAGTGCGTCTACAACTTCTAGAGACAACCAAAGCCAGATATTCCAAGAGAGAAATACACAAACTGCGGACGCTCAAGAACACTGAGAAAAAATTGGTAGTTTTCAGTGTTGGAATGCATGACGATTTCGATATTGATGTTACCATCAAAGGCTTTGTGGAACCTATACTGGGAATACTGAAAGGTCAAAGGTCGCCACACCTGGGGATTTTATGGGTTAACCCTCACCTTCCCGGGCTTCTGAAACCCATTAATGCTCGGTTGCAGCAGAAAAGTCACACGTTAGCTTATTCTAGTCATATGACAAAATTCTTCGAAGGTTTGTGTATTCCCGTGTTCGAAACCAAACATTTTACCGATAATGTGTTTTCGGTGGATGGGACGCATTACGGCTATGGAGTGAATAGCCTCAAAGCCAGGATTCTCATCAATTACCTCAATCAAATATCACAAGGGGGAGAGAGCTGATGGGGGTTGTGTGCAAAACTTAATTCACACCAATGGCGCAAGAATTCATCACACTCCATGCAGGGTCTTAGCCAGGATTTCAAAAATGCCTGTCCAAAACAGCAATTCCAAAATTTCTGCCTGTCCAAATTTAGATACTAATCTACTTCAAATCCTTATACCAACTATTACTCCCAGAAAGTCAAAATGGAAAATTCTTTATAGAAAATTTTGCCTGACCGATAAGGTTTTCAGGAAACTGCCTTTCCATCAATACAGGTAGGACGGGTACTGGCTAGGTCTCGGACTCCATGAAATTGCTGTTTTGAACAGGCATTTTTGAAATCCTGGCTAAGACCCTGTCTGAAAGGTCCAGCATATGCACACTGCTTGCTGTGCCTAAGGTTGGATACTGTTAAGAGGTACCGGAACTACTCTCAGTAACCTGGTATTGTTTCAAAAAGTACCATTTTGTACCGATTCATTCCATAAAGGTTCTCTTAACGATACTAACCAATGTGAAGTTATCATTTATTAGGGATTGTCCAGGATCCTAAACATGACTTTGCACAAAATTTATAAATTAATAATGCAATAAAGTACCTTCAAAATATCTGCCCGTCCAGATTAAGCTACTTATCTACTTCAATTCCTTATACCAGCTACATTTAATAGCCTAGTGTGTCAAGAAGGGCAATTTACACTTCAGCTATGTCCTAGAAGATAGTTTGTTAGGAAAATATTTGGTTATTACACCCAGAAAGTCAAAATTGATAAATCATAATAGAAATATATTTAAATATATTTTCACCATCGTATTTTGGGGGGAGAAAATATATTTAAATATATTTTCACCACCGTATTTTGGGGGGAGAAAATATATTTAAATTTATTTTCACCACTGTATTTTGGGGAGAGAAAATATATTCAAATTAATTTTCACCACACTATTTTTGGGGGAGAAAATATATTTAAATTTATTTTCAGCACCATATTTTTGGGAGAGAAAATATATTTAAATTTATTTTCACCACCCTATTTTTGGGGAAGAAAATATATTTAAATATATTTTTTCCCGACCACTATAGAAAAGGGAGGAAAATATATTTCAAGCAATGGCTGGTTGCCTGGCTCATTTTCCTATCGGTATGGGGAGTTATCGTTATATCAATATAGCGAAATGACACTGGGAACCGAGATAGGTGAAACAAGTTATAACATGTTGACAATTTATTCGATACAAAGTAACCATTGCAGAAAGGTCTTCTGATGATGAATACATTGTGGCCTCAGAGCAGGATAGTATAGGAATTTTTGAGAATCGCAGCTCCTACGTACACCCACAATTACGGGTGTCGGGGACCACCAAAAGAAGTCTAAATTGGTGAAACCGTGGTCCTCTTCCTCTGAAATGAATTTTGATTAGGGAATGAAATTGAGTAGGAATGTTTCCCAGAACTTGCCCTACTACTCCTTTGAATATCTTTTGAAATTGTGTATCATGTTTAAGTTATTTTCAAAAGTATCATAGACCAGATAGTATGATTATAGGAAAACTCAGATGTGATTGATTAACTCCTGATTAATTCATGTTCGGAGATCTAGTTAGCCAGTATCATCTGGACCTGTCTAAGTAGGTTTATTTCCCTGGTCCAAAGGTGATGAAATTGAACATGCTTCATAGTCTTAGCCAGCAGGGTGTCTTGGTGTCATTTGGACACCCACACTCCAAAGAATCACCCCTCGAAACACCCAAAACTTTTGGTGAGTCATTTGGACACCCAAACCCCCAAACATCACCCCTTAGGATAACCAATTCATTTTGTGATAAAATTCTGAAAATGTCAATTTCAAGCATATAGGCGAGTTATGTTTCACATTACCATACCATGACATTGGATAAGGAGAGTATGTCTTATTTCAATATAAAGTAAATACATGGTTATTGTTGCAATCTAAGTACCATATTCCCTTGATTAAGCACACGGTTTCGAAAAAGCGCAGCCCCCCCTATTTTTCACAGAAATTGGGGGACCAGCAAGCGTCAAAGGTCGTCTCCTTATGTTAAATCTCCCACCAGAAGTAACCAAAACCAAATCACATACCTTTCCTCTTGCCGTGTCTGCAAACCAGCGCTGAATTCCGCCATTTCAGCAGTCCCTTCGCGCTCTCACTGTTCCTATTCGCCGCATGATCGTACTCTTGACCAATTAACAATCTTTTCACGTGTAGATTGTTGCGGCAAACGTCTAAGCACGCTGAACAGCGAGAGTGCGAAGGTGCAATAACGGTCATTACACTCCCATCGGCAATCATTGAGGGGTGCGGTTATACAGATGTTTGAAAACACCCCCTCTACAGAACATTTTCCCAACCACTACCTGCACGGTGCGCTTAATCAAGCGAATACGGTATGTTGCAATCTTCCTTGAAAAATAGGATGCCCAAAAATTTTACAATTAAAATACAACTAAAATTCACATTCACCCAGGAGCCCCACATTATCTGTTTACAGAAAACTGATGTTGCTTTCTTCCAAAAGATGGCGCCAGCAGCGAACATGGCCAATGACACATGATGCCTGTTACAACATAGCATTGACCTTGGACTCTTAGAACCATTATTTTTGCTTACTTGGTTTTAGACTAAATCATGCCCCACAATACAAATTTTCTTTACTAGTTCATCAGTAGGGTTAGTTGCCCAAAACATTACTAGCCCTGAGATTGTTTTGCTATCACTGATACAATTATTATATAGGTTGCTCAACAATATCCAAAATATAACTAACCCCAAGATTTTGCTGCTATCCCTGAAAGAACTATGATATAGATTGACCACAATACCTCAATTTTTTTACCAGGCCAGTATTACTAGATGCTCCAAATCTGGGCAGGCTCCCTTATGTCAATCACTCAGCTTTTATATTGAAATGCTCTGCCTCATAGCGATTTCCAAAGTGAGTCATTTGTTTTCTGTAAGTAGCATAGGAATGGATTATGGTCTACTGGTGGGTTTACTAACCTACAGTAAAGATATTCAATGCCTGTACCAGTCAACTGGTCATCTGCCAGCAACTGGTAGAAAGAAGGAAAGTAGCCCTGGCAAGATAATGAAGCATGCATATTCATGGCCGCTTAGCTGCCTATGAATGTAATATTCAGCCTTGGCTTCCCAGGCGTGTAGCCTTATCTTATGTCATAGCATTAGAGTGGAATACCCTGAATACCCTGTCTGCCCACACATTTAGTGCACAAATTTAAAGTCTTTACTGTCCAATGGTTAAGTGCACAGAGGTCAGAGGTGGGATGCTGAGATGTGTTGGCTAACCTTTCATGGCTAAAGCAATTGCAACTCTCACCTCTCATGTTTTAATAATACCTTTTTCAATGAAAAATGATTTTTTGTATATTTCGTTTTGGGAATTACAGTCAAAAAGTGATGAACATGAATTGTATATTCAAAATAAAAGATATTTTTTCAATCATCTTGTTTGTTTTTGTGTATTACCAAATAGCTGTGTATTAATATCACAAAATAGCCATGTCATATTTTATAGAATTTGTTGATACTATCCAATACCCAGGATCACAAAGATATGGCCATAAATATAATCCAAGATGCTGGAATATGATATCAATCACGTAGAATAATACACTGCCCTGCTATAGTTGATTCATAGCTTATATGTGAAGAGTGGATTGCAAATCTTGGTTTTGAAAACTATGATTTAAGTGATAGAAAGAAACTATTGGGGGATTTGGAAAATGGGCCAATCCTCAATCCTATAATTCTACCCTCAAACAAAATCATATATGATTCTTTCAAAAAAGAGAACACCCTTTCTCATGTTTTAATGACGTCAAAAACCCTAACTATCTAGAAGAATACTTCCAATATTTCAATAGGAAAAACAACTACTATTTGACAAAGTGGTACGGTTTAGAGTTTTTTTATTCAAATGATTAACACATTCGATGTTCATACATATTTTACCTTGTCACTGTTATGTACATTTGTAATATCGCTGGTCGCAATCATTTTCAATACTAAGCTAGTACAAGCCTATAAAAACATATTCTGTTATTGGCAATAATCTTAAAAACAGTACTATACATATTCAAGGTACAGGTAACATGGTAAAACACTACTGTTCTGTATTACATTATACATTCTTCACACAGTGGTAACAGTATATTAAATAATATAACAAGTTGGTATACCAACTATTTCTGCCTTTGCGGTACATCTCGATTTAACTGTAAAATTGACAAGCAATTGAATTAACAACACAAAAAATTGCTGGAATAGCGTCTAAAAGTCTGAATGAATACCCTTTGTTCCCACTTAAACATGCAGAAATTATTTGTATATTTATATTTTAAACGCACAGAAACTGAAAAGTTAGAAGGAAATACTAGTACTCCATGTTTTTTTTTCAATATGGAAAAACTTAAGCAATATTCAGACTAGTGTGTGCCTGCATAATTGCAACATTAAATAAAAAAAACACACAGAAAGGAACACTAATTTACAAAGACCCAGTTTGTGTCGACTATCAAGACTGACATTTCATTTTACATTAGGCTGTAAGGCCACTCCAATTTAATTACTTGTCTTACGAGCTTTTTTTGGAAAAAAAATCCTGTCAGACTCCAAAAAAGAAAAAGAAAAAAGTCGACTTTGGTGTCTTACGGACGAAAGTGGTTTAGAAATTTTCTGTCAGACTCCAAAAAAAAAAAAAAAAAAAGTGCTAGATTTCAAAATATTCATTGTTAGGGTGATTCAATCAACTTCAGGAGTTAATAAATGCTGTAGTAGAGCCTCATATTTGAGGATGTACATCTCCCACCCTTAAGGTTACAGGGATTAATTGATTTTGGTTGATTTTATTTAGTTAAGAATAGGCTGTTAGAAACATCTCGCTACCAGTTCTAGTCAGCAGACTCTAAAAAAAATAAAATAAATAAAAAAAAACACATTTTTCAACTTTTTTTTTTATTCCAAAATGGCTCATTTCCTACATCCTGAGCACGTAAGACAAGTAATTAAATTGGAGTGGCCTAACAGTAAAATGAAAGTCGTAAAATGAAAAGTCGTCCTTGATAGACGACACAAACCACGTCTATAGATTCACAAAAGATTGTGTAGAGTAAATTTTGCAAATTTACAGAAAATAAATTTTTGCGTTTTTTAACTTTGCGAATTGGCCGCAATATGGAGTGCCAGCTATACACTTAAAGTGACAGCACTAATCATTGCGAATTTTATTTTTGCGTCCGAGGCTAAACGCTAAAAACGCGAAAATTAAACTAACTCAATCTTTCCGAATTTACAGTATATTTAATAGCATAAGGTCGATGTTAGACAGTAGAGTCCAAGAACAAAGCTGAAAATCGGATTCCGCATCGTTTCATTAGATTATCATGTAAAATACGAATCCAAATAAATGTTTGCAATTATGGTCCAAATTTCTCACCCTGTGCAATGGTGAGTAATGGATGCTTTAACCCCTTTCCTTTGAAAAGTATACGAAAGCCTTTACATGAACCACAGGCTGCTACCACAGAGGGACCAAATATTAAAACAATAAAAACGAAGATCTATTACACATTTTCCTCAAGTGTTAGTGTCTGTAGGATCGTAAAGAACCTCATAAAACAGCAGAATATGGTTGGGGTAGCGTTTCTATGTTTACACATATAGGATAGGGGGTAGGAACGCTACCCCAACCATATTATGCTGTTTTATGAGGTTCTCTACGATCCTACAGATAATAACACTTGAGGAAAATGTATAATAGATCTTCGTTTTTATTGTTTTCATATTTGGTCCCTCTGTGGCAGCAGCCTGTGCATGGACAATGCCATTTGGTGAAAACACCACCAAAATAGTAGATGTCACTTCCAAGGAATGTTATTGAAGGTACAGCAGTCATGGTATTGGTGAATGGACATTTTATAACAACATGAGTATCACAAGTCAGAGCTTTTATTCTGTGCTTCTCTACGGAATCCAATCTCAGTCTTTTGTTATTTTCCGACTTTTTTAGCTCCTGAGAGCTCCCTCCTATCTCTTGTGTTTATTATGAGATGTCCGTGCTCTGAACTTAATGTTTTTCCACTTTTTCGTTTCCATTTTTGCTCTCCTTTGTATATTCAAACGTTTAAATTCTATTTTTGTATTTTTCTCTCTTGTATTTATTTCATTGTAATCGTTTTTGTATCGTTGTTTGTATTTGTATATTTTTGATGTAGTCAATAAACTAAACTATATTATTATACTGTTGATAAACAAACACGTAACTCGAACATTAACCCTTCCATTGCTGACGCTACTGTCATCCAAAGGACAAGGACGCAAAGTAAATTGAAAACCATCTAAACCCTGCCATGTTGA